>JAJLRJ010000003.1:1508585-1560109 GCA_024195265.1 Dendrophyllia cribrosa
GCGGCCTTTCAGTTGTGAAACTGACGAAAAATTACACATTTTTATCTCGCTCGTACAGAAAAACGCGTTGCCATACATAAATAAAATGTGGCCACAACATAAACACGCTCTTGTTCTTCACACTACTGTTATTTACTTTGGATTAGCAGTTGAAATAAGAATATTTCGGCCGTTAGAAGAAACATGATTTCTTCCATTTTAAAAATTAGCAAATTTGAACCAATTTCAACGCCGTGGAAACCCAATTGGTACGTTGAGTTTGAAAACAAAATTAAGACAGTCTTGAAGCACAACTTCTGTTGTTTACTGTGGTGAAATATTTCTGGCGGCACTTTAAAAGTGCCCCGTCGAGAGACCAAAATGTGAAGGGTAGTTTGACACCAGGAGAACTTGTGACACGAACCTGAACGCCGACACTACGCACAAAATGTTTATCGCAAAAAATAGTTCCTTTGAGATAGGGTCTTTTTCAGAATCGTAAGGACTTCAGAAGAACTTTATCTATCCTTTGCTAACTTAAAATGATATCTTTTAAGCAGTTTGTTGGGATACGGAGTAGAGACACAAACATCATGTTGTGCGACCTTACAAGTAACAGCGATCAACACTTACCCGCTTTTTCATCAGAAAATTAAACTGACCCGAACCTTGAATTGCGTTTATAATAAAGACAATCCTGCACTCCGATCCATTATATTGCTGTGTTTGGAATATCTGAGCCTTGTAGATCATATCATAGCATTATTTACTCGAAATGTCGCTAAATGACAGTTCGAAAGTTTCCCACAATGTGTTGCAAAGAGATTGCGTGACGTGTAGCACACTGGAATTTGCTGCGTGCTTATGGTATCGGTCAAGGAAAGAACATTGCCGTGGAAAAGAAACAGGAGTAACGTCCGTTTTTGGAAATGTATAAAGTCTGTTTCCTTCATTTTGGTACAATTTTAATTAATGTTCAAATCGTCTTTCAGGTATATTTCTGGGTATATTTGGTAGATAAATATACAGGTCATATATGGGGGATGGGGGGGGGGGGGGGTGTCACCCTTTCACTACGCCCCTTGCCGGCTCTTTTGCGATAACACACCGCCTTTATTCTGCTACGAAGTTATGTTTTCAATACTCTTATAAACTAATTTCGATTTTGAGGTGTCAACACTGCATTATATTGACGGCTAGTTGGGAGAAAATATATTCCGTATCAGAGGCGGAGTCGCGAAGCGACGGAGCCCAGTACGGAATATATTTTCTTCCAACGCCGTCAATATAATGCAGTATTGACGCGCGCCCAAAATCGAAATTAGTTTTGTCTAGATTTTTGAGACGTCAATACGACTTTATATGGACGTCTCAAAAGCAAGCAAAAGTATCTGAGAATCGTGATACTATTACAGATGTGAGCTACAACTGGCTGTCAGTTTTGTTTTCGGCTGGTGGGTTTAAAGCTGCTTCTGTGACATCTCCACCGCAAGTTACAGTCTCAACACCCACTCCGATGACAAGGAAAACAGTCCTGAACGTCCAACATCCAATGTATTTTCATGCCCACAGAAAGGCTGCATCCCGGGAAGGGGGGGGGGGGGGGAGTGGGGTTCTTCCCAAAAATACCTATACGGGTATGTGCCGCCTAACGGGGTCGTAATTTTGGGACTCCTGGCCTAGAACGAACGGGTATCCATTTTAGAGACATCCTAGAACGAGGTATAATATTTCGAACGCACGAAAGCTTCATAAGATGATGAATCAAGAAATTGTAGATCGCGACTTTATCTTCTGTTTGAAATCAAAGCAATTATGTTGCTTATTTGTGTAGAAGCAGAATTGTCGTATTTTGATGTATAAGTCGAACAAACAAAGAAATAACTTTTTTAAAAAAAAATGGGCTATTGAAAGTTACGCAATTTCTACGAAATCTAAATCGAATACTGCGCAGGATATTCCAGAAGTGGTGTTGACCTTGGGATTGTCTAGTTATACGCCCACTAGTACTCCTGACCAGAATCTGACTTTCAACGTCCACAAGGCCGTGGACAATCAGGGATCTCTGCCATCCGAGATGGCATATCATTTCCGTATCATTTTTCTAGAATTAGAGTGTTGAAAATTGACCTATTTTTAGAATGGGGGTAACATTTTGAGTGCAAATTCTTTCTAAAACGGGGTCTAAATTTGGAGACCCGGACGGCACATACCCAGCCAAAACATATCCGAGTACCCCCCTAGCCTGCGAGCAAGCTCTCGGGGTCGGGACCAGGCTCGCGGTTTGGGAGGGGAGGAGGCCCCCCGTACCCCTTCTCCCCAACCCCTACGCCCGAGAGCCTTGCTCGCAGGCTAGTACCTCCCGGGGGCTCGTGGTTTCTTTCAGGTCTCCTCGCCATTCACTTTTTTCTCTAATCCTTTATTATTTTCATCTTGCTCTGTAACATGTTGTATATATGGCAAATAAAGAATGAATGAATGAATGAATGAATGAATGAATGAATGAATGAATGAATGAATGAATGAATGAATGAATGAATGTTTCAACGGCCGTCCGCTCTGGAACACCATCTGTCATTAGAAGCCTGCTCCAGGTCACCGGAGAGGCACACCCTAATGAACCTGGCCAAATAACAGTACGCCACCCTCCTCAGCGAAAGCGTTGCACTTCTCCCTTTCTTTGCAAGTCTCAAGCTCAGTTAGCAGCTCAAACAAAGGCCAAAGCCTCAAGGTGGGCTGGGCGCTAAAGGAAATGGAACAGCCCTTGCTACCAATTCAATGAAAAGCAGAAAGCCTACCTGGAGGCTAAATTTACTATTGGTCAATCCACAGACAGGAGGTCGACCCGGATGTAGTCACAAAAGAAATGCGTTGTGCCCGTGCCCGGCAGTGAAGAGAAAAGCGGCATCGATGGCCCTCCTTGAAGAATTTGAGGATAGTTGCCTTTGTAAGCTAGAAAATGAAGGGCCAATGTAATGCAAGATTGCTAACCACTTTTACAGTTTTATTTTTTTCTTGTAAGAAGATTGAAGAAGCCTTGTGTGATGCATGATTTCTTTTTCCGCCTTGAGGCTGTGCAATAATTTTTTTCGAGATTATTCCATACTTTTCTTTCGCTCGCTGTGAACGATTTTTTTCTCTACTTTTGCTGTGCAGGAATTTATTTACAACAATGGAGTGCATGATTGGCTTTATCCGCATAAACGCAATTCAAGGCTCGGGTTAGTTTAATTTTCTGATAAACTATTAACAGAAAGCGGGTGCAATAGTGGCTAAAAAGAAAAAAATATCTTTGAATTTCACTTTTGTTTTCGAAAATATCTTGTATTGAATGATGTAAAAAGCACTTTCGAGCCTCCCGACGTCAAAAATCAATATAAAAGGCATGCACTCGGACCCCACTAGAGCCTCAAGTTCTACAACTAAAGGACCCCCAGCCCACTTCATAAATGACACTGACTTGAAACCTTTTCCACGGCAATGTTCTTTCCTTGACCGATACCCATACCATAAGCACGCAGCAAATTCCAGTGTGCTACACGTCACGCAATCTCTTTTCAACACATTGTGGGAAACTTTTGAACTGTCATTTAGCGACTGTTGTTTTAACAAATTTGGGGAAAATAACGCTGTGATATGATCTACAAGGCTCAGATATTCCAAACACAGCAATATAATGGATCGGAGTGCAGGATTGTCTTTATTATAAACGCAATTCAAGGTTCGGGTCAGTTTAATTTTCTGATGAAAAAGCGGGGTAAGTGTTAATCGCTGTTATTTGTAAGGTCGCACAACATGATGTTTGTGTCTCTACTCCGTATCCCAACAAACTGCTTAAAAGATATCATTTTAAGTTAGCAAAGGATAGATAAAGTTCTTCTGAAGTCCTTACGATTCTGAAAAAGACCCTATCTCAAAGGAACTATTTTTTGCGATAAACATTTTGTGCGTAGTGTCGGCGTTCAGGTTCGTGTCACAAGTTCTCCTGGTGTCAAACTACCCTTCACATTTTGGTCTCTCGACGGGGCACTTTTAAAGTGCCGCCAGAAATATTTCACCACAGTAAACAACAGAAGTTGTGCTTCAAGACTGTCTTAATTTTGTTTTCAAACTCAACGTACCAATTGGGTTTCCACGGCGTTGAAATTGGTTCAAATTTGCTAATTTTTAAAATGGAAGAAATCATGTTTCTTCTAACGGCCGAAATATTCTTATTTCAACTGCTAATCCAAAGTAAATAACAGTAGTGTGAAGAACAAGAGCGTGTTTATGTTGTGGCCACATTTTATTTATGTATGGCATCGCGTTTTTCTGTACGAGCGAGATAAAAATGTGTAATTTTTCGTCAGTTTCACAACTGAAAGGCCGCCGATTTGCCGTTTTTCAAACTTTGCCCGTTTTCGAAAAAAATAAAACGCCGTTACAATTTTTAATGTTATTTTTGAAAATGCTTCACTATAGAGATTATTTGGGCAAAATATGAAGAAATCCGAAATTTTGTGACTGACGCCCGATTTTCGAAAATTTCAGACATTGGCTCTTAATAGTGGTATAGTAGAATAGGGCTAAAGAAAAACGGGAATCAAGCCGAGCACGGACTAGAGAGTGGAGCGAGGGAGGGAGATCCTGGTCACACTCGACTTGCTCCGCTGGTCAATTAGTTATTTCTTTTTACTTCCACTTAAGTGCTGGTCACATGCTAGAAGCGTAATAAGCTTTTTTTAGTCTCCACTTAGGTTTTAACTCGTGAATACGCGAGGCGTTGAACGAGTTATAGGATACGGGGGAAAATATGCGAATGTTTACTCAACATAAACATTAAGTCCGCGTTATGTAATGATCATCTGCCTTACCCATGGGGACGGTGTTGGAGGGAGGGGAGGATGGAAGTTGGACGGAGGGCGTGGGGGGGGGGGGGGGCGTTGGTGAGCAAAAAGCTTAGGAGAGGGGGGGGGGGGGGGGTCCGAAGGTTTGCAGCCTTTGATTTTAATTGGAACGTTTTTGTTTGTTTGCGAACATCTATTTCTAGTTAACGGTTCATCACTTTGCCCTGAGGGAAGGTACTTGAAGACGGGTCTGTACTGTGTACCTAACTGTGGTCCAGGTTACTACGGAAACACACAAGAACGTAGCTGCCAGAAATGTTCCTCCAACTGCATGACGTGTCTCGATGGGGAAGTGGACAACAAATGCTCGAGTTGTAACGATCCACTTTATCTTAAAGGTATTGTGTTAGAACTAATGCAAATACATAACATGTTACAAAAATCGCCCCCATATTACTGAGTGAATAATTTAAATAAATCAATTATTAAATAATCTATAGGGCAGATCTGTTTGTTATGTGCTTTTTTCTTTGGCGAATTCCACTTCTTTTTCGGCCTTTACCGAACCTTTAAATCTCGGCGCATTTGGAGATAGAGGCTGTAGCATTTATCAACCTTACTTTGAAAATATATTTATCGGGCAAAGTACCGAAAGATATCTGCCTAATCGAACACCACCTTATTACGGTCATTTTGCTTGGTTCCGGCAAAATTCCCAGCCCATATATTTTTCTTGAGAAATGAATTCTATAATACGGAACCTCTATATAATAACAGACACACAATTCGGTCTGTTCTTTTGCCGTTCCTTTAATATTATCCTAAATAATAGAGAGGTTAGACTGACTACAGCCTAGTACCCAGGCGTCCTAGTACCCAGGCGTCCTACAACCAAAGACAAAAGTGCTGGGAAGGTTCCTAGTTTTCCTCACCCCTCCCCCCTCATCCCCCCTCTTCCAAAGTTGCTGTTAACGCAAATACTTAACTTACACTGTCTTTTGTATAGACGTCTTCAACATTGGATTTGGGGGAGAGGGGGGCTATAAAAAGCGTTGTGCGAGCCTTTAATTGAGCTGAAACCCAAAAGTAGTGTCATGTATTAGCGTTTTACAAGCCTTCCCAACTAATTTTGTCTTGGGTTGTAGTTCGCAGGCGTTCTAGTACCCAGGCGTTCTCTTTCCACCTTCTCACTTTTTTTTGCGCCAACTGATGACGCAACCCACACACAACCCGTTTCCAGATCCTAACATAGCTTTTCCTGGCGAGAACGAAATGAAAAGAAGGCCTAAGGATTAGCTAGTCGATCTTCTACGCAGTTGTTATTTGTGTCGTCACGCAACGCTGGCGACACAAATAACGGCTGCGTAGCAGACTAGGTAATAGTTGGTTGGACTGTAGTTTAATCCCTTACCTTTCAAATATTCCCTCGCGAGACGCCATCGTTTCGCCAAGGAACCAAATAACGCTAAAGGAACAATTCTGTAGAGAACGTCACATGATAAACAAAGGTAAACAAGGAAGCCAAGGTAAAAAGATCTATTATATTAATGCAAAACATATTTTTTTACCAGGGACATCGTGCGTTAGAACTTGTGGGGATGGATTGACTAAGGGTCCTCCTGCTACTCAAATCCGACTGGTGGTGGATGGAAAAAGCCAATTCGAGGGCCGCGTGGAGATTAATCACGATGGAGTCTGGGGAACAGTTTGTGATGATTCCTGGGACATCAACGATGCCAATGTTGTATGTCGGGAGCTGTTACTTGGATCCGCTCAAGAGGCAGTGAGTTATGGGAGACTAGGAAAAGGAAAAGATTCACAGCCAATTTGGCTCTCCATGGTAATAACAATTTATTAAGTTATGAGCTATTTTAATCGTTTCTCGGTGTCCCCACCTAGGAAAAGGATACCGGCAAATGTCTGTGGACTCACAATTGTGGAAGATAACCCTGCGATGGACTGGCATGCCATCCAGGGGAGAAGCAATAATTCCAGTTGATTTCCTGTAGCGCTGGTTGTTGGTATCTAACAAAATACGAGCCAAAGAGTGGAGAGCGGGGTGGGGTAGGGAACTATAAATTATCCTACAGCCACTTCATGCCACCGAAGCCAATAGCAATGAAGTGTTAAACGATTGTTCATCAGGTTCTAAGCCGGACACCTTCGGCGCCAGCTCTAGCTGTCCGCCTTATAGAGTTTAGTTCCATAGACGAACAAGTGAAATTCTGTCAGAACCAACCAATAATTGATGTCTGCCTTAGAGACGTGTCCTCCCCATAAAGAGTTTAGTTACAGACGAACAAGTGAAATTCTGTCAGAACCAACCGAAAATTGATGTCCGTCTTAGAGACGTGTCCGCCTTATAGAGAGTTCAGTTACAGACGAACAAGTGAAATTCTGTCAGAACCAACCAATAATTGATGTCCGTCTTAGAGACGTGTCCGCCTTATAGAGAGTTCAGTCACAGACGAACAAGTGAAATTCTGTCAGAACCAACCAATAATTGATGTCCGTCTTAGAGACGTGTCCGCCTTATAGAGAGTTTAGTTACAGACGAACAAGTGAAATTCTGTCAGAACCAACTAATAATTGATGTCCGTCTTAGAGACGTGTCCGCCTTATAGAGAGTTCAGTTACAGACGAACAAGTGAAATTCTGTCAGAACCAACCAATAATTGATGTCCGTCTTAGAGACGTGTCCGCCTTATAGAGAGTTTAGTTACAGACAAACAAGTGAAATTCGGCCAGAACCAGCCAATAATTGATGTCCGCCTTAGCTTAGAGAGGTGCCCGCCTTGTACTGAGAGAGTTTAGTTACAGACAAACAAGTGACATTCGGTCAGAGCCAGCCAATAATTGATGTCCGTCTGACAGAGTTGTTCGTCTTAAGACAGTTAACTGTATCATGTCTTAAACAGCCTTAATCTTTATTTTCTCTCTGAAAGCTTAAATGCAGTGGAAAGGAGACACGATTGGAGCGATGTCCGCACAACGGTTGGGGTAACCATTCATGCAGCCATAATGAAGATGCTGGAGTCCGCTGTGCAGGGCCCGATACAACAAGAGAATGTGTCACCGACTGTGGAGATGGTTACTACCTAAAGAAGGGGAAAAAACAGTGTGGTGTATGCTCCCCGAGCTGTCTCACTTGCGTGGATTCGCCGGAAACCTGCACCAGCTGCGACCCCTCAAAATATCGCAAAGGTATACTCGATCGGTAACAACATTTAAAAATTTATGCGTTTGACTTCGTTATGAGACCTACTTTTTAAAAAGCAATTAAAGCAAACAGGCTGGTTATTTTGTAATCTTCTAATCGGGAATAATAGACCAACCCAATCATAAATTTCTTAACATATATTTTATTGCGTGTGGTACCAGTTCTAGTGAATAAGGCAACCGGAGGCAGGAGTGAACATGTTAGAGGTTGGCAAGATAAGACGGATTGGGGTGATGGGGGACGATAAGACGGATTAGGGTGATGAGGGACGTGTTCCCCGGGTCAATCCCCTACTGAGTTGCATATTTTCCCCCGCTTGGTACCGGCTACATATTTTTGCTTCGAATTGTTATTATTTTATTGCGTTATGGAGTTTGGCCAGTTGCGATTTGACAGATGCGATTATTTTTATTTTGGAAGCACGACAATCATTGAAATTATCTCTGTATATTAAATTTAATGTTAATCGCCCTTATATTGATTTGATTTAGCGATTAATCTTGTCTCGTTATCAACAGGCAAAAGCTGCGTGGCGTCATGCGGGCGCGGTTTCTATGGTGATACTTCTGATCGACAATGCAAACCATGCGATCCCGGATGTAGCACATGCGCCGATGGGACGTCTTCCACTACTTGTACAAGTTGTCCGGAAAATCGCTACCTAAATGGAAGTCAGTGTGTTTTTAGCTGTGCTCCACGGCTTGTTGGCCAAAAACCGCGCATGCGCTTGGCGGGTGCAAATTCCACCGAGCTTCAGGGCAGACTGGAAGTGTTTAGAAATGGAGCATGGGGCACTGTCTGTAGCAAGACCTTTGATTTCCGTGAAGCTACCGTGGTATGTCAGCAACTAGGGCTCGGTAGTGCTGTAAAGGCTGTCAAGATTGTGACAGTGTATGGCCAAGGAAGTGGTGTAGTATGGGCCAATGATTTGAATTGCACTGGACGAGAAAACAACCTCTTTGATTGTCCAACTGGGCTTCACCATCGTTGTTATCATAATAATGACGTAGGTGTTGTTTGCAAGGGTCCAAGGACTGTCTTTGACACTAGTCAATGTTTGAAGCAATGTAAACGTGGCTGGTTCAAAAACGATATCGATGTTTGTGATCTGTGCGCCACGCAGTGCGCTGAATGCGCAGGTCGGAGCTACCGATGCACAAAGTGCAAAGCGCCGAAATTCTTAGCAAACAACACTTGCATTGATAAATGTGTGGTTGGAGAATACGGGCATAAACCTAGCCGGGAATGCCGTAAGTGCAATACCGCGGAATGCATGACATGTGCAGATGGAAGCAATGGGAATAGCTGCACGTCATGCAAGCCTCCTAAAGCACTCAAGAAAGGAAAGTGCGATCAGGAATGTGGACATGACTTGTACCAGAAGAACGGAGTGTGCGTTCAGGATTGTGGAGATTTATTTTATAAATTTGCTGCGAATTATTCTTGTCTTCCTTGTCCCGCGCAATGCTTACAGTGCAAATACACAAACAAAGCTCCGCAATGTACCGTATGCACACCACCTCTTGTGTTTGAAAACAGCGCCTGCGTTGCAAATTGTACAAGTCCAAGTGTTGCAGTGCCGATTAAGAATGGTACATTCCCGTCTACTCCGCTGTTGCGCCTTACTAACGGCTCAGATTATTTGGAAGGCGTATTAGAAGTTTTTCATGATGGTGTTTGGGGAACTGTTTGTGACGACGGGTGGGACGCGATGGAAACTTCTGTCGTCTGCAGAGAACTGGGACTAGGGACTGCTGATGATTCTGTCGCATCACTTGATCACATTCAGAAGTTGTCTACAGGCAAACAATGGCTTGACGATGTTTTTTGTACCGGAACTGAGAAATTCTTCAGTGAATGCCGGCACCGTCCTTGGGGTGAGACGAACTGTCGTCAAGACGAAGACACGGTTATTCGCTGCACAGGGCCAGGAGTACGGACCTGCAAGGATTCATGTCCGCCTGGATTTTACACCAAGGGAAAAGAGTGCCTTTTCTGTAATGTCTCGTGTAGCACGTGCAAAGATGGGCCCAGCAAATGCGTCACGTGTTCCGAAGGCTATTATATGAAAAATAGAACGTGCGTTGCTGACTGTGGCTGGGGATACTACCTTGATAACACGTGCAAAAAATGTGACTCGAAGTGTGAAAGCTGCGAAGGCAAACCGGATAATTGTACATCGTGTGATCCACTGAGTAGGTACAAGAGAGGTTCAACCTGTGTAACGGATTGTGCTCCGGTTTATAACCCGTCTTCTAGACTACAAATACGGCTTGTCAATGGACCAACACCAATGGAAGGACGCGTCGAGGTTAGTTGATATATTTAAGAGTTGAATTAACCCTATTTTGCCTACGCTTTTTTTGAGTTCCTGAGCCTGCCCCCAAACCAAGAGTTGTTTAAACTGACCTCAGAGGTACATAGCTACAATCTTAGAGGCAGCAAATTGGACCTGCAACTACCTAAGCCTAGAACTAATTTCATGAAACGATCTTTCTCCTATCGCGGTGCCATTGCCTGGAATGAGCTTCCCAACGAAATACGAGAACTCAGTAGTTTAACCGCTTTCAAAAGAGCTCTCGAACAAAAACAAAAATAGACCTCCGGTTCTATAACACGCATCTATGATTGTAGCTAAATTTTTATGTGTGTATAGAGGATATTATGATGTAAGTTAGTGTTTTTATTAATCTTATTAGTATTATTTACACTAGTATAGTATAACAGATTTGCCACTATATATATATATATTTTTTTTTTCTTTTTTTGTTATCATTTAGATTAAATTATATTTAAGTGCACGGCATGTCTGAAAAACAGTTTTACTGAGCCGTTTTACCGTGTTGAAATAAAGTTAATTGATTGAAACATAGTACGTCCAAAACTAGTACGTCCTTTGCGGTCCGCGCAATGGAACGATGACTTCATATGACGTAGTTATTACGTAATCAGTTATTCCGCCGCCATCTTGGATTTCTCAAATTTTTCAAAAACTCTTAAAAACCATCCAACTTGACTCAAAATTAATCAAAACCAATAAATAAACGCTAAATGACGTAAAATGTAAATGTTATACCAATAAACATTGTTTTTCTTCATTCAAAGGTAAAAATATGCAAACATGAGAGAATAGCATCAAACTCGGAAAAAAATTCCGAGTTCCAGATGGGATTTGAACCCACGACCCTCCGTGATCTAGTCGGATGCTCTACCACTGAGCTACTGGGACTCTGTGGTGAGCAAGGGTGAAATGTGGGCTTTTGACTGGAACCCAGCATTTTTTGAGTCGTGAGTTGGCTCTGAGCCAAGGCGACCGACTCTATAAAATGGGCTGCAAAAAGTGAAAAAGTTCAGCTTTTTCAAGTGGTTTATAGCCTGAGGTGAAGTTTTAGGGACGTCATATCAGTTAATATAGCAACTTCAAGCTCATGGATGATTGGACTTATTTACAACATAAGAAAAAGGAAAATGACGAAACGAAACATATCAAGTAAAAGAAACTTACATTATTGCCGGGTTTGGCGAGAGTTCCATTCGATAACGATTTCGTTTTCTTTCTTTTCGAGCAACAGATAAATGGAAGTATTAAGTTGACCTTTCATGCACGAGTTATTGCGAAAGATTGATTAAAGGTTTCAAATGACGTACACCATAGTAACGTTCGTGACAGATCACCTAGTGTGACCGGAAGAGCGACTGTACATGTAAAACAAATCATAACAATATATTGAATTAATTCCCGTACCTTAGGGGCACTTACAAGACCCTCAAAGCTACTTAAAGCACGACTTCACTACTAATCGAAGAGTTGTTGTTCTTGTCATACTTTAATGGATCACTTCTACCATTCTTTATAACTTGATGCTACGATAATAGTATCCGAAACAAATGCCCAGTCATTGTTTAACAAGTTATAATCATCTTTATGACGTAATAGGTTACCATAGTAATACTATAATCTATAAAAAACACCCTTAATTTTAGCTTTAAGTGCTTATAACTAAAAACGAGCTCGGTAAACCCCCATTTGTTTTTTCAAAAACAATGCTCTTCAAAAATGTAGCTTCAGACTCTGATTGGTTCATTGGATTGTTTGTGTCTGTTGTGATTGGCCAGGGTAATTACTTTGCTCTGATTGGTTCATTGGATTGTTTGTGTCTGTTGTGATTGGCCAGGGTAATTACTTTGCTCTGATTGGTTCATTGGATTGTTTGTGTCTGTTGTGATTGGCCAGGGTAATTACTTTGGTTTTGGTTTTACGACACTCGACTAAAAACCACTCTAAATGTATTTATTTTATATTTCCCCATACGAAAACAAAAACAACGATGCAAGCGTTTCAAGTTATTCTCGCTCTTTCTTAGCTCACCCCACGTTTCTTTTATTCAGATCTTGCACGCGGGTCGGTATGGTACAGTGTGTGATGATATGTGGGACATCAAAGATGCCAATGTCGTCTGCAATATGCTGGGAATGGGAAATGCTACAGCCGCTGTGGTTCGAGGGAAATACAATAAAGGCAGTACACCGAATATACCTATTTGGATGGATGATGTGCAATGTCTAGGTAAAGGGCTTTGATCCTCCTCGGTACGGTAACCGCACCGCATAAAAGGGAAATGTATTCATTCAACCGTGGTTTTGTATCGCTTAAGTGGGGGTGCGGTGGTGTAGTAAGATAAGGTGGAAGGTAAAGTCGCACACGAGCCACAGGATACCCACTCGGCTAACCACAACACCACCGCACAGGCTAACCACTACACCGCCGCACAGGCTAACCACTACACCACCACACAGATAAACCACTACACCACCGCACAGGCTAACCACTACACCACCACACAGGCTAACAACTAGTCCACTACACCACCACACAGGCTAACCACTACAACACCATACAGGCTACACCACCGCATAGGCTAACCACTGCACACCGCACAGGCTAACCACTACACCACCGCACAGGCCAACCACTACACCACCACACAGGATAACCACTACACCACCGCACAGGCTAACCACTACACCACCGCGCCTCTTGTGGTGTAGTTAGGGCGTCGGACTTTGGCATAAGTCCGATTCCAAGCCTGATCATCCCTCAGTCATCTTTTACGTCATGTAGCTTTTATCAATTTTTAGATTTTTAACATTTTAAGCTTTTAGTATTTTGACGTTTTTTATTCGTTTTAATGTATAAAAAGATACGAGACATGTTAAATGCGCTTTCTTACACGAGAACCTATTGTTATCCTCATCTCGGACATTTGACTCGAGGTTGTTTCCTTGCACTTGCAGTAAGGAATTTGACCACCGTGGTTGGAAGGCCATCCGTTTGGCTATATCTGCAAAAAGCTTTACGGTGGTATTTTTACTGAAGAATTTCATGACAAGGATTGCTACTGTTTTATTATCATCTGTCCACATACAAAAGTGAAAGCTTATAAATGTATTAAAGACACGTCATAATTGATTAGTCCTGAAGAACTTGTATATGTTTTTCTAGGGAATGAAACTTCACTAGCGAACTGTCCCTTCCGGGGGTGGGAACGGGAGAATTGTGACCACAGTGAGGATGCAGGCGTGATCTGTTCCAGCCCAGGAAACATGCGCGACTGTCTTTCAAGTTGTGACCCCAACAATGGCTACTTTCCGGATAACGGTGTTGGCCCCAAAGTTTGCGGTAAATGTAGCGAAAATTGCCAAACCTGTTCTGGAAATTTAGAAAACTGCACTTCCTGTCCACCAAACATGTTTCTCAACCTGACAGAGATTGGCAACGCGACCTACAACTGTGCTCCGACTTGTATTGACCGTTACTTCCCAGATCCCAACACGAAACGCTGCAATCCATGTGACCCGAATTGCTTCAACTGCGAAGGCAAATACAACAACTGTACCTCGTGCGACACTAAGAAATTCCTTAGCGAAACAAAATGCGTTGATAAATGCCCAGACACAGCATGGACTGTTCAGGGCGTCGAAGGCATTCGTTTGGTTGGCGCCAACTCTACCTTGGAAGGAAGAGTTGAGATTCTTCACGAGGGAAGCTGGGGCACAGTTTGTGATGATATGTTTGACTTGGATGATGCGCATGTCGTCTGTCGACAGTTGAAGCTGGGCAAAGCGATCGAGGCTCGTAACAGGGCTAAATATGGACAAGGGACTGGGAAAATCTGGATTGATGACCTGCGATGCATGGGAACGGAGAAGAACATCAAAGACTGTCGAATGAATGTTGGTAATGAAACCTATATTCCCCCGAATCCCCCGGAATTCTGAACTTTTCCCCTGGCTAACTGGTGCATGTTTCCGATTTAATGTATGAGTTATTCAACCAGTTAGGTAATCACTCAGTCTCATAACCATTAGCCATTGGCCACGGTTAAGCTTGTTGATCTATCACTCCGCTCTTAATCAATCCATCATCTAGTTTGTAATACAGTAAGACGTTCGTTCTTCTCTCCCTCTGTTAGACAGTCAGTTTAGTTAGACACTGAGCTCGTCCGTAGGAGAGTCACTCAGTCAGTCAGGCAGTTAGTTCTTCGATCATTCGGTCGTTCGGTCAGTCAGTCAGTCAGTCATTCAGACAGTCCGTCAGTCTGTCATTTGGTCATTTAGTCAGTTAGACAGTAAGTTAGTGAGTAATTATAGTAATAATAGTAATAGTATGTCTTTATTGTGCCTTAGGGAGGTATTGGTCTAATTACAACAAAGGATAAACATTAACAAGTATGTTAAATAATTATTGGAACCTTACGAAAAAAATTAAAGATAAAAACTAAATAACGTATTGGTTAATTACCTTTTTGTCCATGATCTCTTTTTTTTCCTGGAACATTAAATGAATATACTTGTGAGTGAGAGTCAGTCAGTCAGTCAGTCAGTCAGACAGACAGTGAGTGAGTCAGTCAGACAGTGAGTGAGTGAGTGAGTGAGTCAGTCAGTCAGTCAGTCAGAAAGACAATCTGTTGTGTTGGTCATGCAGCCAATTTATGACCTAGAACACAGTAAAAAAAATGGCTCTTAACCATCTTTTTCTAACACAGGTGGAATTGGAAAGCATAACTGTAGGCACTCGGAGGATGCAGGAGTCAAATGTAAGGGCCCTGACATGTCTCTAAAATGCGTCAAGTTATGTGGTGATGGTTTCTACAAAGGACAAGCGAAGAAATGCGAGCGGTGCTCATTGAATTGCAAAACCTGCAAAGACAAGGCTGATTCCTGCACCAGTTGTGATTTTCCATTCTTCTACTCTAACTCCTCGGATTGCGTGGTCAAGTGTCCACCTGGTTTCTATGGTAACACGGAAGAGAACTTGTGCAAACCTTGTGACAAAGCGTGTCAAACTTGCTCAAATGGAAAATCTGGCGACAAGTGCCAGTCTTGTCCAAATGGACGATTCCTTAGTAAGTACCCTCTGAAATAAGGCCAAAACCTCACACAAGGGCTGTTTCTCACAGTCAAAGGACATGTTTTCATGAAAGGAAACTGTTTCCCAAGCTTTTTAGTTTTATTTTACTAATGAAGAGAAATCATCTCTTAATTGTTGTATTGCAACCTTCAGACGCGTGAGATATTGGTTCCCAATCGTGTTTTAATACATTTGTACCGTTAAACGTGCGTTTTAGAAATGGATATTAAAAGGGATGGATCTTTCAAAAGTTTGGCGCATTTTCAGATCTGAAACCTAGGCAACAAGATCCAATGCCAGTCTGGAAAGAAAATTGTTTGTTTGCACAAGCGAAAAAAAGAGGACAAAAGTCCTTCAAAGAGTTCGATCAAAGTGTATTAAAGCCGTTAAATTTTTTAAACAGTTCGAGCAAAGTATACTTTGATCAAAGAAACTTTGAAACTTAAAACCAATCCTAGTTACTACAACATAATTTCCCCTTTTAGTAGGTGCCTTTTACTCCTGAATAAACTTTATGTTATGTTCACAAGTCAGTCACGCCAACTCTATCACACAACCCTAAACCCTAATGCCACACAATCTTACCTTTAACCCTCATTGTAACATTTTTTTTTTGTGCAGATATCTCTTCTTGTGTCAGTGATTGCGGAGATCTAAGTTCTGTATCGTCGCTGTTTCCTTCAAAGCCCACAAAACCTGTGGTTCGATTAGTAGGCGGTTCAAGCCCGAGCGAGGGACGTGTCATGGTGCTTTACGATGGCGTATGGGGGACCGTTTGTGACGACGGTTGGGATTTGAATGACGCCAGTGTTGTTTGTAAAGAACTCGGATTTGGAAATGCGAAAAAGGCTATTCAAAATACAGACCTTGGCAAAGGTAAGTAGGAAATTAATAAAGTCACCAACCTATTTTTTTCGGGGGAGGGGTGGGGGGGGGGGGGGAGTTCCATCTAGTCCGAAATCAGTAACTCAAGACAGTCCAGTTACACAGGGGTTAAAAATGAATGTGCATGTCATGTTCAGGAAGGAAGAATTTCTCGAAGTGAAGTTTCAACTACGTAAAGCACCAATGTCCCTTTTCTTGTTTTCACATTGAAATAGTCTGTTCCTTTCTCGATTATTTTTTGCAAGGATTCCATTCGTCTCATTCGCATTCATCTGTCGAAAGAAGGGGGGGGGGGGGGGGGGGCTCTGCAACCTTCCCCTAGGTATGCCCCTGACCAATGACAAATTTTCTGACGCGATAAGCCATAAGAAGCTTCAGTAGACTGGTCTAAATCGCTTGTTTTGATTATATGAAAGTAGCCCTAGAAATTCTGGCCAGAGTTCACACACATGTAGTAGTAGTAGTAGTAGTAGTAGTAGTAGTAGTAGTAGTAGTAGTAGTAGTAGTAGTAGTAGTAGTAGTAGTAGTAGTAGTAGTAGTAGTAGTAGTAGTAGTAGTAGTAGTAGTAGTAGTAGTAGTAGTAGTAGTAGTAGTAGTAGTAGTAGTAGTAGTAGTAGTAGTAGTAGTAGTAGTAGTAGTAGTAGTAGTAGTAGTAGTAGTAGTAGTAGTAGTAGTAGTAGTAGTAGTAGTAGTAGTAGTAGTAGTAGTAGTAGTAGTAGTAGTAGTAGTAGTAGTAGTAGTAGTAGTAGTAGTAGTAGTAGTAGTAGTAGTAGTAGTAGTAGTAGTAGTAGTAGTAGTAGTAGTAGTAGTAGTAGTAGTAGTAGTAGTAGTAGTAGTAGTAGTAGTAGTAGTAGTAGTAGTAGTAGTAGTAGTAGTAGTAGTAGTAGTAGTAGTAGTAGTAGTAGTAGTAGTAGTAGTAGTAGTAGTAGTAGTAGTAGTAGTAGTAGTAGTAGTAGTAGTAGTAGTAGTAGTAGTAGTAGTAGTAGTAGTAGTAGTAGTAGTAGTAGTAGTAGTAGTAGTAGTAGTAGTAGTAGTAGTAGTAGTAGTAGTAGTAGTAGTAGTAGTAGTAGTAGTAGTAGTAGTAGTAGTAGTAGTAGTAGTAGTAGTAGTAGTAGTAGTAGTAGTAGTAGTAGTAGTAGTAGTAGTAGTAGTAGTAGTAGTAGTAGTAGTAGTAGTAGTAGTAGTAGTAGTAGTAGTAGTAGTAGTAGTAGTAGTAGTAGTAGTAGTAGTAGTAGTAGTAGTAGTAGTAGTAGTAGTAGTAGTAGTAGTAGTAGTAGTAGTAGTAGTAGTAGTAGTAGTAGTAGTAGTAGTAGTAGTAGTAGTAGTAGTAGTAGTAGTAGTAGTAGTAGTAGTAGTAGTAGTAGTAGTAGTAGTAGTAGTAGTAGTAGTAGTAGTAGTAGTAGTAGTAGTAGTAGTAGTAGTAGTAGTAGTAGTAGTAGTAGTAGTAGTAGTAGTAGTAGTAGTAGTAGTAGTAGTAGTAGTAGTAGTAGTAGTAGTAGTAGTAGTAGTAGTAGTAGTAGTAGTAGTAGTAGTAGTAGTAGTAGTAGTAGTAGTAGTAGTAGTAGTAGTAGTAGTAGTAGTAGTAGTAGTAGTAGTAGTAGTAGTAGTAGTAGTAGTAGTAGTAGTAGTAGTAGTAGTAGTAGTAGTAGTAGTAGTAGTAGTAGTAGTAGTAGTAGTAGTAGTAGTAGTAGTAGTAGTAGTAGTAGTAGTAGTAGTAGTAGTAGTAGTAGTAGTAGTAGTAGTAGTAGTAGTAGTAGTAGTAGTAGTAGTAGTAGTAGTAGTAGTAGTAGTAGTAGTAGTAGTAGTAGTAGTAGTAGTAGTAGTAGTAGTAGTAGTAGTAGTAGTAGTAGTAGTAGTAGTAGTAGTAGTAGTAGTAGTAGTAGTAGTAGTAGTAGTAGTAGTAGTAGTAGTAGTAGTAGTAGTAGTAGTAGTAGTAGTAGTAGTAGTAGTAGTAGTAGTAGTAGTAGTAGTAGTAGTAGTAGTAGTAGTAGTAGTAGTAGTAGTAGTAGTAGTAGTAGTAGTAGTAGTAGTAGTAGTAGTAGTAGTAGTAGTAGTAGTAGTAGTAGTAGTAGTAGTAGTAGTAGTAGTAGTAGTAGTAGTAGTAGTAGTAGTAGTAGTAGTAGTAGTAGTAGTAGTAGTAGTAGTAGTAGTAGTAGTAGTAGTAGTAGTAGTAGTAGTAGTAGTAGTAGTAGTAGTAGTAGTAGTAGTAGTAGTAGTAGTAGTAGTAGTAGTAGTAGTAGTAGTAGTAGTAGTAGTAGTAGTAGTAGTAGTAGTAGTAGTAGTAGTAGTAGTAGTAGTAGTAGTAGTAGTAGTAGTAGTAGTAGTAGTAGTAGTAGTAGTAGTAGTAGTAGTAGTAGTAGTAGTAGTAGTAGTAGTAGTAGTAGTAGTAGTAGTAGTAGTAGTAGTAGTAGTAGTAGTAGTAGTAGTAGTAGTAGTAGTAGTAGTAGTAGTAGTAGTAGTAGTAGTAGTATGGCTCTAAAATCAAATGACGGCTGGAATTGAAGTTAATTTTCATTTTTAAATTTTGTTTATCAGGAAGTGGTATAATATGGATGGATAATGTTAATTGTATCGGATTCGAGTCATCATTGACATACTGTCAACATGCTGGCTGGGGACAAGGGAACTGTGAGTCGGACCACAGTGAAGACGCCGGGGTGATCTGCGACAATACAACTGTTAAGGAACTCAGTAATAACTTCTGTAGGCAGGTCAACATCGGCTCCTGTGCTGACCATCAGGTATTTTATTGTAATGCCCGGGGGGACGGAGTGAATAGGGGGTGGAGTGAATAGGGGGGAGGTCTCCCCTACATCCGCCACTGAATGCTGTATATCAATTTCTCTCCACAAAACATTCTTCTTTCCCTGTTCTGTTTAGATTCAAATGGAGAGCTAAGACTTTTGGGTTCTGTCACTTACTTTTTTACCGCGCCGCTAAATGATCAGGATCGGGATCGTGTTTGACTTGAAAAATGTTTAGAAGTAATAAAATATTAGTTCCTTTAACTCAAGGTTAGATGAAAATGTTTGCTCGTTGAGTGTTACCTAATGGGTTTTCGTTCATCTTCGTCTTTTCTAGTTGTGTGACAGTCACGCTGGAGTCACGTGTGTTGACTTGGACCTTTATAACCAGAACGGAGAGGAAGAATCTGTGTGTATGCAGTGTCCAGACGGTTACATGGGGGATGGAAAACAGTGTAGAGGTATGGTGTACATTCATTACTTTTCTGAATGCTCACATTCAAAAAACCGGGAAAAACATTCAAAATTATATTTTGTGGACTGATCGAGAAGGTCACACTTTAGGATTTCATCCACAGACTGAAAAGTTAGAATCACCTTGTACAGTATAATAAACAGTACTTTATTTTCATCTCACTCGCTAGATCATGCTAAAATACTTTTACAGTGCTGCTACTGTTACCGGGGCCACCTAGACAAAGTTAACCAATCACAAAACAGAACGGGAACAATAGATTCCAAAATTTGCGACATGAATAATGAAATGTCGAGAACAGAACAATGAAATTTTAACTTTAAAATGTTGGAATCTATTGTTCCCGTTCTGCTTTGTGATTGGTTAACTTTGTCGAGGTGGCCCCAGTAACAGTAGCAGCACTGTAAATGTTCTCCAATAGGTTACTGGGGCTGCAGCAGGTATTATATTCACGTTTAAATGCCTTTTTACCTTATTATTCTGTTATTTATTTATCGTTTATTAGTTGTGGCTTCAAGCCCCCCAGTGTTTGACGTATCCCCCGCAAACAACGTCACTGTTCAATTCCAAAACGCATTCAGCCTGAAGTGTTCGTCCAGGCCTCCTGTGGTATACCCGTCCGCATGGGACTGGAAAAAGGACGGTCAGCCTCTCTCTGCTGATGATATCATACACAAGCGGATCACCTCTTCATCCGGGGCACTGATTGTGCGCTTTGCGGTTGCTGAAGACAGCGGAAACTACACATGCACGTTAGTAAACAGCGTGGACTCAGTTGAGAGTGCTGGAACGATAGTCACTGTAAAAGGTTAGGAAATCAAATCGCTTTAATTCAAGTGCTCAATAAGTCAAATGAACCAATCGGCACTCAATAAACACCTGTAAATCATACCATCGGTTTTGCCTCTTTTCGTGGTTGGGCTGAGAAAATAAAATGAAACAAAAACAGAATACTTGCTCCACATGGTAAGAACACGTTTAAAAGAGATACTTCTCTCTTATACACGGTGAGAAATATACATAATTGGTATAGTGCACAGACATACCAAACCAAAGTAAACATATAATTTTTTTACACAGTAAAAGTAAAACTGAACACCATTGCTCTTTTCAGTCTCGCCCCAGATCCCCGAAGTCAAATCTGCAGACGTTTATGAGGGCGACACAGCAACATTGGCATGTCTAGTGTCCAGCTTTCCACCGTCGAACATAACCTGGCGGCGCCATGGCTCGGTACTGAGCAGTAATGACAACAAATACACATTCATCGATAGCAACTTCACTTTGCTGATTAAAAATGCGAAGTTTGAGGATGCTGGTTATTATGAGTGCGAGGCTACCAATGAGCTGGGTGGAGCGGTCGCTAATGCCAAGTTATCTGTAGGATGTAAGTGAGATGTAACCAACCTCGTCCCAGGGTCTTCTCCACTTCCCGCCTGCCATTTTAAAAGCGGACAAGGCCCTGGGACGAGTAAGGCAAGGCCCGAACAACCGGCAATCTTGGCCACAACTCCACTGTGGTCAAACGTCCGAGGCATTTTTCGTTTAATTTAGTGGGATTTTTATTTAATATTAAATGGAAATATGGGCAAGGATGTATAAAATAGATTAGTTGACGTTACCATCTTTTCATTTTTGTATTGACGCCACAGCGGACTATTTCCAGTCTTTCTTCTTGCGCAGTTTTGTAACCCACCGGAGGTGAAATTTAACGTTTTTAGACGGCTAAATCACGGACAAGAAAAATCGATATGGAAAAACTCTTTTCGACTTTCTTATCAGAACGCCATGCAGATTCCATCAAGCAAATAAAAAAAATATCTGTCATAGTGATAAGTATGACGAAAAAGCAATTGGTCTCAACAGGTTTTGGTCGCGATTGGAGTTTATAAGTTAAATTTAAACACAGCTGTATTAGCATCCAATGAATTTAACTTTATCTGTTCTGAAGAAAACGCGCAATATAACTTATAACGCGCAATATATAGAACTTTTTTGAACGGAAAGTAAATGTAACGAGGATAACAGCCATTTTGCACGATGATCAAGTTAATCGTATGGTCAATAACACACTTTAATGTAAATAACAAAGCCGGTAGCGCCACCATCCCCCTTGCAAAGAAAAGTGTGCCGCAAATGTTTACAATTGGAACAATTACACTCCGCATTCCCCTCACTCCACCCCCCCCCCCCCCCCCTCCCCCACTGCCCTTATGTACAGGTTTGTAGTTGACGATTAAAGTCATATATTATTCTTTTTTTAATCCGCGCTCTGTAGTGACGATGCAATACACAGAATTTGCGCATCAGCCAACAAAAGCTGCAAAAGGCAAGGATGTTACACTTCCATGCGTTGTTAATGCATTTCCAGTCCCTAATACGGCATGGAAGAGGGACGGGGAGCTGGTGACCGAAGACGATCGTCATGTGATCACTCATACGGGGTTGACGATAAAGCAGGTTAAAAGATCAGATATGGGCAAGTACTCCTGTGTAGCATGGAATAGAGGAAGCGCGCAGGCCAAGTCTACCCTCTTGCTGATAACAGGTAGTGATTATTTTTTCAGTCTCACTTGTGTTAAGAAGCCAAAATGGCGTTTGATTAATTTCTGCTTATTACCTAATCGCTAAGTATGCAGTTGTTATTCTCGACTGTCTAAGTAAGGTGTTGAAAAGTGTTTAGTCTTTTAAATTGTTATTCTTAAGGCTTTTCTTATGTTTAGGTTTAGCCCACACTGATTGTTCTTAGGTTCTTGTAGTAGTGTCGTCTACTTTATGGATTTGTTAAACTTGAATGTCGGTTCTCGAAGTAGGCATGCTTGGGAACTAAAGCTGACCTTGGATTTTACCTACACTAGGGTTCCTGTTTGGGTGTCTAGTCCAACTTTACAGTTTTAGCTCTAGTATTCCATTGGTTCTTTAGTACTTGTCATCAACAGCCGTGTAGATGTTTCTTTTACTCGCTTTGGTAGGCCACCGGATATGCATTAAAAGTTCCCACGGTCAGAAGCCCAAATGATTCTGCAGGACACGGGATGTACAGTAAACGTTCCCACGGTCCGCGAACCCAAACATGTCTACAATAGTAGTATATAGGTAGGCTTGTTTCAGTCGACAAATGAGTAGTCTGGTAGTCTAGCCGGTCGACAAATCTTGTAGTCTAGTCAGTCGACAAATCTTGCAGCCTTATAACCTACATTGATCAAGCTTGACGCTACGCGAGAAGTCTCCAATAAAGAAGAATCCTGGTACCTCTTGATTAGCAAGCGAGGCTTCATTACACTTGCATGCAATGCATTGGTAATCATTTAAAGGCCATCTCGTTTAGACCGCCGCATGGTTTGCTCAGCTGGTAATGCGCCAGTCCGGCTGTTGAGCGGGAGGCTCGCGGGTTCGAATCTCGGCCAGACTAACACTCAGGGTCTTAAAATAACTTAGAAAAAAGGTGCTGCCTTTGCTTTGACATCTGCAAATGGTTTGACCTTCACGTGGATCTGATGGCGGTCCCCTCTCCGATGGGGACGTAAAAGAACCACTGAGAACGTAACAAAACCCTGGCTGTGATAACCCTCACGAATTATTTCGCGTATTTATATGGAAAATTTTAGCCCGGTTACCGGAATGAGATTTTTACCGTGATAACGTGCCCACGAAAATATTAACTTACAATTTTCTTTCCTGTTATTGTGAAAATTCTTTTACCTTTACTCATTCAGGTTCCATAAATCATTTTTGATCATCAAAGTCTTATACCTAGGTCAGAATGATGCTAATCTCGTCCTCCTTTCACAGAAACGTATGCGTCCTTGGAAATTTTTTATCCCAAATCAAATCAAATCAATTTATTTAAGTGTCAAAGTATTGAGTACGCGAGTACTAATTGTGGACACTTTCCAGATCTAATTGGAATTTGGAAGTGTTGGTTTTTGAGGAGAGGGGAAAACCGGAGTACCCGGAGAAAAACCTCTCGGAGCAAGGAGAGAACCAACAACAAACTCAACCCACATATGACGCCGGGCCGGGAATCGAACCCGGGCCACATTGGTGGGAGGCGAGTGCTCTCGCCACTGCGCCACCCCTTGCTCCCGGTAACCTTGCTCCCGGTAACCTGGCTGGCCTGTTTGTATAGGAAAATTTCCAGCCCGGTGAGCAAGATTCCGGTTGGACAAATCGAGATCTCGGTAACAGGGCCAGCCCGCCTTCTCATATGGACACATCATGTCAAAAATTTTACAAAGTAAATAACAGTGAGGCGAGATCTTGGTAACCGAGCTATCGACCAGGCTCATATGAAGAGACCATGAGGGACGGTCTATTCATTATTTTTCTAGAGGGGGGGGAGAAATTTTCCTCTGCAAGCAACTTTTTTAAATTTATGCGCCTCTGCAATCATTTTTTCCAAAAGCACCTTCCTGCAAACTTTTTTTATTTTCATTTTTACAGTGCTATCTTTTGGTGCTAAAAATATTAAAGCTTAAGCTATTTTTCGGAAAAAAAAAATCTGTAGTGCTATAGCCAATTATTTTGGCCACATAAGCTCTTTGTAATTTACAGTTTGTTGTTCCTTTATACATCACTCGCCGTTTTAATTCCTACGCAGCTACTGGCGAAAATAAAAGGCATACGACAGGAAATATGCAAAGGGAGTAGCAGGCTTTTTCGCGATTCCACAGTACCGAAGTCCTGATCCTCTTTGACGTTGTTCCCACAGGCCATCATACTCGTACCACCCGGCCTGTGGTACCAGCGGTGAAGGCAGGCACATTGCTGATCGCGATTTAAAATGATTCCCATCGTCATAGATCACTACAAACAACTTGTAAACAGTTAGTGACCCATTAGCTTTGATGGTGATATCGTCAGGAAGATGACAGACTTCTGAAACTCGCCCATTTCTCGACAGAATGTCAACGTTAAATGACAAGGCAAGCGGCATTCCTTGAATGAAAACCTGTTGAGATTCTGACCTTAAGCCCTGGCACAACGAAGAGCTTTTTGGCTGCTTTTTGCGAAGGCAAGGTGAAGAAGTTGTCTTGTGCAACCAAATCTTGAAGCTATTTTCAGCTGCATTTGCTTCCGCATCACTTGCGGAGCAATATTTCAGTTTTGGAACTAATATTACATTTTTTGATAGTTTATCTGACTTCTCTGCATATCGTGTTTGCAAACAATTTATTTTGTCCTTTCAGACCCTGCAAATATTTTTTTCAATATTACTCATCCCCCCCCCCCCCCCCCCCACTCCAGAAAAATAATGGTCCGTCCCTAAGCCTGTCTAAGAACATGAACAAACCAGTCTTGTCCCCAGCCGCCACTCTGCAGTGCATCAGTCCCACAACGCCTCGCGCGTCGCGCTAGAATAAAAAGAGACATTTGGGAACGAGGCAATAACAATTATGCGAATGATACACGGTTCAACATCGTTTCAAATTTATTGCTCAACCAAAACGATGTTGCAACTTGTTGAATGAGTAGAAATCACATTCAACATTTTAAAACAAGTTTCAACTTGTTTAACAGAATAGAGCCTTTATCTATTTTTGTTCAACAAAGTTCAACAATGTTCAAGTTGTTAAATGGCCTAACACAACAACAACAACAACAACAACACACACTGTTCAGCATTTGTTGAACAGCCGTAGCAACATATGTTGATCGACAAATGTTGAACCGTAAAGGCTTTAGTAAACAGCGTTAAGTGAAAGAGTGGTGTAAATACTAGTTTCTTTAGTATAGTTTAAAAAACGAGCAGTAGTGTATTATCAGGTTTAAAAACTCGAGGCGAAGCCGAGAGTTTTTACACCTGATAATACACGTGCTGCGAGTTTTTTGAACGGCTTCAAACACATTCTTTCAAAAGCGTGTCCCTTCGGAATTAAAACAATTGCGCTTTTGTGGAAAGAGGAAATTAGCATACGAGAAAAACTAGTAGACTAGACTGATTAGCATACAACACATGTGCCACGTCTTCGACAAAGTGACCATTGCTTCCCGGCTCCTGTCGAAAGTTTTGGGATTTTATAGTTCTGAGGGAAAACATTTACTGAAAAATGCTATACTAAAGTTGTCAGGTACGGTAGATAAAACGGCTGACAATTTTTTTTTCAGAGGTAGAGAACGAGTAGAAATAAGCAGCTTGCATCTCCGAACCAGTCGCTTACCTGGCAATTTACACAAGGGCGCTGGGGTCATTAAAAAAAACTGTTGGTTGTTTATTTTGTTGAGAAGATTCCAAATAGAATGGCGAAAGACCAGATTTCGTAAAACAGTACTGCACAAAAATATTAAAGTCACCATTTGTTGTACTAAGAATCCTGAACAATTACTACCCATATCAGTAATCTTTATATAAAGATTACGTGTGATCTTAATATAAATATCACGGTCATTTTAAAATCATTCTCATTAAAAATTCAGCGATAATAGTCCTTTTTACAGTTGTGTGCTTGGTGACCTTGCCTTTGAGTGGAAGCGAGGCTGAAGGTGACCTTGCTATGATACAGACCTTGGAGCTTTTCAGGTGTAAATTTATCTAGTTAGCATGAGAAAAGCATTATTAACATATGAAAGGCAGAGAGGTTTGTATCAAAGCAAGGTCACCTCCAGCCTTGCTTCAACTCAAAGGCAAGGTCACCAAGCACACAACTGTAAAAAGGACTATTGCATTGTTTGCCCATTCAGCCCCGAACTTCCCTGTGACTGAAATCAAAGCCGCCACCAGGCTTTTCATAATAATCGTAGATTACCAGGTATAAAGGCTCATACACGTGATCGATTTGCGTCGTGTGATTGGCTGATATGCTCATGAATTATTAATGAGTTTTTGAATTACTTTTTAGGTCCTCCTATAATTGACATCGGGCCAGTAGATCAGTACGTTCTTTCTGGTGCCACTGTCTTCTTTTACTGTGTTGGGTATGGCGACCCACAGCCAGAATTTAACTGGAAGAAAAACGGCGAAAGTGTTAAGGAATCAGCCAGGATAAAAATCTCTAAGTCATTGGGATATCTTCAGATTTCTTCGGCCAAGGTTGAAGACGCGGGAACATACGAATGCATTTACAGCAATAAATTTGGCGAAGATAAGAAGTCAGCGCTGCTTAATGTGGATGGACAAGCTGGAGTTGCGGGTAAGCGGTGTAGTTCGTTAGGAGGGTCTTAGAGGGGGTTAAACAATAGCTGATAAAAGGTCAATATTTTGGCATTTACCTGAGATGCTGAGAAGTTTAAATAACTGTCAGGTAAGATCGTGAATAACAGCTGCTAGCGACTTTGCCTCCTTATTTTATTGGATTTATCTGAGGGCAAAGATTCCAATGTTGGCTTCTTAAAGAAAGAAACAGGACGTCCAATCAGCCATGAAAAATGTGACGTTTGGACTGAAGCATCATCAGCTGCCTCGACTTGATGATGAGATTGCAAATAAGGACCCTTTTTGCGCATGCGTGCATAGAATCCCAGTTACTTTTGAGAGCCGTTGCCCGTTCCGCTGGACAACGGTAACGCGGACTCTGGGGACGAGATTGCTTTGTTTGTTTTATCTCTTCAGTTTTCAAAAGCGCTTTCATTAATAAAATACTTAAAGCTAAACTAATCCTGGATTAGCTCATATCTGATTTGAGCCACCGGGATCAGGTAAAAGGAGGAATTAGTCTATACTTTAAAGTCAGAGTGTTTATAATATGGCTACGTGAAAACACGAAAACGTTTCTTTTTTTGCGCCACAATTTAGGGGCTAACACAGAAGCAAAGTCCCATGGACTCAGCACAGGAGCATTGATTGGAATTATTATCGCTGTTGTGTTAATCATTGCCCTTGTCATCGCTGTCATCGTCTTCAAGTGTCGCAAAACTCGGTATTACAGAGGAGACCGCCTTGTGGATAAACCTGCGCGTTTTTCTGATTTGAAATCGCGATTTGGAAAAACAACTGAAGTCCCCTATCAAGAAGACATCGATTAATGTGATAAGGCTCCCTGACACCGACACAACCTGAGCGAAAACGCCTAGAATCCGTCTGTGCGTGGGATACATAAAACGTAAATTAATTAAGCTGTTATTTTGTCGAAATAGCCCATTTTTTATAGTATATAAATTTTACCATGTCTCCGAGCCTTTTTACAAATTTGTTGGTTTTCTTTGGGAAAGAATCTTCAAATTTGAAGATTTCTTAATCTTAACTCTTTACTAGTCCCAGTTTGTCCAAAATTAGTTTTCAAGAACTTCCATTTTGCGAAACACTGCACTGAAAAACAAATAGTATACTAGGCGTAGTTACTGCTTAAGAGCTATGATATGAATCAGTGGGCATACTTCAGACACTGAGGTCGACACTGTATGATTTCATTTCAGTGTAGGATTTCATTGACTCCAAAGCATGTTCCTAAGCTAGAAGCACCTTATAAACACCAGTGAAAGTACTGCTCAATAGCTTAGCATTTCATCCACAGAACCACCTTGTACTGCACAGTATACAGTGCCAAGGAAAGTACTGCTCAGTAGCTTTCATTTGAATGGTCACACTTTAGGATTTCATCCACAGACTCGAAAGTTAGAACCACCTTGTACTGCACAATAAACAGTGCGACAGGAAAGTACTGCTCAGTAGCTTTCATTTGAGTGGTCACACTTTAGGATTTCATCCACAAACTCAAAAGCTAGAACCACCTTGTACAGCATAATAAACAGTACCACAGGAAAGTACTGCTCAGTAGCATTCATTTCAATGGTCACACACTTTAGGATTTCATCCACAGAAATTAGAAACTAGAAATTGAATTACACAACCCAAGGTTTGATAAAAAATAAAGAAATCGAGCAAAAAATCGAAGTTCAGCAGAATGCCCCAAAGTCATCAGTAACAGTTTGAATTATGATAAATTCAACCTGGACTAAAAAATAGTGAAATTCTCCTATTCTAAAACCCTGCCAGATCGTGTGCTTGCCTTTTGAGCCGGTAAAGTCTTTTAGTCTATTGTGTAATCACTTCAGTATAACCTTTTATTCGAGTCCGTTTCACAAGAATTAGTTATTTAAAATAAAAAGGTAGTTTTACTGCTTTAAAAACTTTTTAGTATGTAAAAAGAAAAAAGTCAACCAAAACAAACTTGCATGTACCAATGTTTTACCGTTCAGTTTTATCCTCATAATATAAAGTTTTAGATAAGCGATGTAATTAGTGTTTTAATTTTAGTTAGATTTTTTGTAAAACCAGCTGTAATAAATTCATTCTTCAGATAAATATGTGATTAATGAGTGGATGGACACATTTATATTAATTTTGGTCCCAGGTAGAGGCTGAAGGTTTTAACACGTATTTTGAAGTCTTGTTTTTCTGTCGTTTTACTCTGTTTTACTTCATGTATGCACATGTACTGGTCTGCGAGCCAGCTCACATTTTGGGTCTTACGCAATGAGTGGCGAAGCCACGAAAACGAGCTGGCGACCCTCGTCAGTCGGCGGGTTAACCGCGGTCAAACGAGAGAAATTTCCAAAAGTTAAGCAAAGTACTTAAAAGTTAAGGTTGTTATTTTCACTGTTTAAAGTTTAATATATTGCCAATACACTGTCAATTTACCAAACGTTTTGAAAGTTTACTAAAACCCTTTTAAGCGTTTAAAAACTGTGAACTGTAGGCGCCATTTGCCAACATAATTTTGATCAGGCGCAAAGAGTTTTGGTCAGTTTTTAACGGAAAAAAGCTCATCGTTTTGAGAAAAATTAAAAGATAGTAACGTCAACTAATTTTTTTTTATACATCCTTGCCCATATTTCCGTTCAATATTAAATAAAATCTCTCTAAAAAAACGAAAAACGCCTCGGACGTTTGACCGCGGTGGACTTGGCGGGTGAACTCAACCTCCTCCCCAGCTTCTTCTCCGCTTTCAAAATGGCGGAGCGGGCGTGCAAACCCCTGGACTAAGCACTAAGGTGCAGATTTGCAGAAAACTAGTTTAATGAGATGGAAATTATATTTCTATCTCATTGAATAACAATACATCCCATTGTATCATGCTTCGTTCTAAAAAAAATCAATTAATTTTCTGCAATGCTGCACCTCACTCTGGAAAAGACTGACAATACACTCCAAAAACACTCCGTATTTTGTTTCAGTCGAGAGGATTTCACAAAAATGGTCAATAAAGGGAGACATTTGCTTAGCAGAATTAATGGTCGCTAAGAGACAGTCAACGTGTGACGACTTAAACTTGGTTAACAAGAATTTAATTAATAGACTTTTGGAAACTACAAGCAAAGGGTTGTTTACTACCGTTTAAAACTGCCACTCAAAATAATACTGTTTCACCGAACACTTCCGAAGAACATCGAAGGCATTGCATACAAACTGAGCACCAAGTACAAAGTGGTTGCTATGGAAGAGTCCCAAACGTAACTTCCCCAGCTATGATGTTTGGTCACGTTTGTTCTGTTAATGGTTCCATCAGATTTTATGAGTCACAACCATATTTGCTAAGTCACTTGACCAGAACATTAAAAACCCTTAAAACTCAAACATCTTACGTTTTCCCCCAATAAAACCAATGTCAACGGTTTAAGAATATACTAATATAAAATCTGTAGCACTGATTTGCTAAAATTCACGTTATTGAAAAAGCTGAGGTAGGTTGTTTCCATATATGTCATGGCGCAACGACTCTTAAAACCGTTAAGATAAACCCTGCTTAGTTGGAAATAAAGCCACAAATTATTGGCTTGCACATGACGTCATAAAAATTAAATTAAATCTAAACTTACATCCTACAAAGCGTTTATTTTTACTTGGTATGTAGATACCAGTGTTACAATCCTTCACACAAAGTTTCAGGTTTTAACGATGTTTGGCTTCCGAGTTGTAAAGGTTTTAAATGTGTCGAGCAGTCGATATCCTCACGCTATTTTCAGATAAGCCGTGAAAATAAACAAAATCGAACCAGTTGAAATTTGTTTTTCATTACAGATGCTTATAAGCTGACTTAATGTAACTTATGGTGAATTCAATCTTTTGTGATGAGATTTTTTGCGTAATTATGACTTTAAAGTTTTGGCCGCTATGTTGGTGTACTGGATGGCCGCTCCATACATTTTTTACTACAAATGTCTAATACTCGTTCGCCTATAACTCTTGAACGAAATGCTCTGGCGCTTTAAAATTTGGACAAGATGTGTAGTTTTAAACTCTCCACAATTTCATAAACATTTTGGAATCACAATCGGTTTTTTAATGCTTCTGAATCTTAATATAACATGATATGACGTAAGTGCAAGCCAATAATTGCAGAGTCATGATAAGTCAGGATTTGACACTTCAAACTTTGACGTCAATTCAATGATATCCAACAAGGAATAAAAACAACTTAAAACAAACACTTCAAGGAGTGATATTCATTCCTGGAGTGTACTTAATCCCCCTCATCCCAATTAAAAGATAATTTATATCAAAAACACTTTTGGATGTCGCGTTCCATTAACTGCGTTTTACTTCTTGGGCTGTAGACCTTTTCTTAACCAAATGAATTGATAAATAAGAAGTGTACTCGTTTCCCGCTGAAGTCACTAAAACAAGCAGCATAAAAGTGATATACCGACACAACTGAATGGAAGGATAGTTACTGCGAGCGAGATCTGCTGCGAGCATCATTCAATATATAAGAATAATTACCACACAGTCCTCATTCTATAATTAATTGCCCTCTAAAAATAAAGGTGTTTGTTTGTCTGTCTATTTTCTTCTGACGTGTACTTAACTGCGTCGTTCAATGGCAAAGTGACAATAAGTTACTTTTGGGGGTTACACTAATAATATTTAATCAAAAGAGATTTGCTAAAGCGAAGGCATGCAAAAATTAAAGAAAGATTTATTCACTGAAATGTCGAGCAACAAATCTTTCTTTAATTTTTGCATACTAATAATATTAAATGTCTAATAGTCGTCCGCCTATAAATCTTGCCTATAATTGTTTCTATAGCACTACTTCCATAAATGTCCAGTAGCGCTTTACAATAACTAGTAATTTAGTGACAGAGTCATCACACACTGGGAAGACTTAAATGGTTACTAGATGTTTTATCATTTTTTTGGCCACTGGTTGCAGGTATTTTTGCCTCTGATCTCAGTATCCTATAAGGTCAACAATCTCATTTTTATTTTATCCCTGTTGTTTTGTTCTCAGTCCATAGCATTGATTTGCCAGATTCATCTTCTTGGATTCTACCAAGACGTAAGTACCGTTATTTGATATATTTTTTGCACGCATTTTTGAACAAGAATCGATAAAGTTAAAGTATTAAAGGGTATCATGGGTACCCCCAAAACCGTTCAGTTGCTTTCGCGCCCTTTTATGGCTAAAGCTAAATTCCTTTACTTGAAGACCCCCCCAAAAAAACTATATATTATGTTCTGAATGTATACTTAACACCTTTGTCTAAAATACCGTGTCGCGGAATTTTGACAACAAGTCTGGGTTGTCTTCTGTACACATTATCTATTTCAACTGCTCATAACCTTTGAACGAAAAATAAAATAAAAATCGGAGACGAAATTTTGATCGCAAATTAACCGGCAATATTCTCGCCAAATTTGGGCTAAATCAGTTGAAAATTCGCTGAACGTAAACATAAAACGATCGCTCAATTCGTACAAACTTTAGTTTTGAGAAAAGAGACGAAAATAGATTTCGAAACCTGTACAACACCGCAAATGATCCCCAGACCGCAAATGACCCCCAAAATGGATCGCAAATGATCTCCTACGTGGACGGTGCACCACAAATGATCCCGCAGTGAAAAACTGAATGGCGTGGAATCTGGTCATTGGAACATAGTTTCAATATTTATTATCGTTATTTAAAGTGCCGATGAAGCGAATATTTTTTGATATATAGAAAGGTTCACTACTTGTGACTTCAAAATAAAGGGCATAAAGTTTTAGAGAAGATGAGAAATGCGTTTTTATGATCTCAAAGTTTGGTTATTCACGCTAAATAACGGCTCCAAATTGTTCGCGGCCAAAACCGGTGTCATATTACACTGTGACGTAAATAAGTTTACAAACTGCAGCGGATATCGTGAAGAACAAGAGCGCTGACAAGAGAGGTACCTAGAGGTGGACAATATTATGTGGCAAGCGGCCCCACAAATATAAGATATTAGAAATCTTCGTCTACAGAGAAAACAGGGGAAAACAGAAAATTTCATATCAGGCAGCTTTCGATTTTAACAAGCTAAGTCCTGAAATACAGGAAACAAAATATATTTTACTCTTTAAAAATAAAGTAGAATTTTTGTAATAATATCAAACATACTCGATTAATTTTTATAGCATTTTATGACATCCAGGTAGCATTATTTGCATATAGAGTAATTTTTAGATTTTTATCCAGTATCGCTTTACATCTAGGTAGCATTATTTGTATAGTCATGTAGCAATTTTATCTTTATATCACGTATTGTTTTATTGTTTGTATGTATTTCTTTTAACAGGGCCGTTACGAAAACCACGTTCTGTGAGAACGCCCCTGTATAAATATCATTATCATTATTGTTATTATTATTATTATTATTATTATTATTATTATTACTATTATTAGAGGTTAGCTGTGAACCAATGATCATTTGGCAGTCCGCCTTAATAGTCATAAAACAGCTGTACTCGTTCATTTTGCAGACATCTTCTCAAGACGGCACTGAGGGTAAAGGTTTTCCTGGTTAAGTAAAAAGGGAAGAGATGGAGAACGTAACAGCTGCTACAGCCTCAAACAATACCACTTCGTCATCAACAGAGGATCTTCCCTCCAAAGCAGAAGGAATCACATTGTGCAGTGGTTTTGCGATTGCAGCTGTCTTTATTGTCGTAGGAAACTTACTCACAATTGCACTTTTTGCTGTTAACAAGAAGCTTCGTAAGAAAAGCTTGGTTTTAGTCATCAATATGGCGTTTGCTGATGTAATGCTAGGAGGTTTAACTCTTCCTCTGTATGTTTACTTCTGGGTTGGGCCTAATTATCAGCTGTGGAAAAAAGACTTGCATAAAGCTCGGTATACTATACTTATCGTAGATACAATTTTCTCACAGGCCTCGTTAATTTCTGCGGTATTCGTATCAATTGAAAGATTTTACGCCATCTATTGGCCACTAAAACACCGAACACTATCAATGCGGGAATATCGCATTGTCATTTTTATGGTCTGGACACTAGCTTTTCTTGTTTCCATGGTCTTTAACTTAGAGACATTCATTTCAACAGAACATGCTATTTACTCTTCACACGTACCATGGGCTCTAATCGCTTTGACTTTCTTAATCATCGTTTGTGGCTGTAACATTGGTATTTGGAGAAAGTTTCAACACGGAAGCACCGCTGCAAGACAGCAAAGAAGAGCCTCACAGAACCAACGCTTGACAAAAACCCTTCTATTTGTATCTGTTGTGGCCGTGCTGTCGTGGCTACCTTTAATCATTGCTAACTATATGATCTTCGTTTTTAAGGTCTCAGTACCTCGAAACTTTTTGTTTTATTACACGATAAACATTTTTAATTATTCCAACTCTTTTGTAAATCCACTCGTGTACGCGTTAAGAATTCCTGAGTTTAAACAAGCGCTGGGTTTGTGCTGTTTTAGAAGTCAGGCAGTGATGAACAGGGAAGGTAATGAAGGAAGAGATAACAGGGCTGCCGCTTTGACACCGGTGATACACCTAAGAACACTGCCAACCGATACCAGTCATCTACAACTGGCGTTTGAACAGGAAATAATGGATACAAAATTGTGATCAACCATGATGTGAGATCAACTGTAAATAACTGCACTTTGTCATGCAAAAACAAAACAAACCTCAGGTACAACAAGTGATTTCGTTTATGGCTTTTCTCTAATTTTGACATAGTTGTTAGCTTGTATGTATAAACACAGTTTATCTCATACCTCTAAGGGTATTGTTTTCTGAGGCAGAAACATTTTGGTTCAAACATAGCGTGACTTAGACTGGTCAGAATAATGTTTTTATTATGGAACCTTCAGCTTCAGTGCATGCAAAATAAAAAGAAAAAAAAGCACCTGTCAGCCAGGCTACTTCGCTTTCCAGTTGATGCGGAGCTAAGTAAACGTTCCTTAAAAATACAGAGCTCGATTGTGGAACAATTTACGCGAATTATTTACTGAGGAACATTGTACCTTGCTCCGTATCTTTGTATCGTCATGTAGGAATTCAGCTAGTTTATTAACGTGTAATATCAATACATTGTCAAGTAGACAGGTGTATAGGGGTTGACACATTATGCTCTTAAATTTCAGTATTGTGCTCTTTGGCGTCACCCTGGAAACCCACTTTTATGCTTCAAATTATGCTTGACTGTAGCTATTATATTCGTAATTATGCCGGAAAAAATTCCCCCCCCCCCCCCCCCCTCCACCAAAAACACCACAATGTTCATAACAAATTTATAACATATTTGACTGAGAAGAGAACAATAGTAGCTATAAATTAAATAGAAAAGAAATTTACTATGTCCCAAATTAACACTTTTTTACCGTTAAAATAGCACTAATATATATAGGTAGACTTGCTCTCTGAACAGAAAGCCGATAAAAAGCTTAACTAAGGTGAGAGGTCGCGATCGGAAGCACAAGAATTAATTTTGACGACCGCGCTATTTTTCAATTTTAGCAATTCTCAAAAACAGTATTACGCGACCGTCCGCACAATACATTTAGACCGTACAAAAGTTCACAAAACAACTTTTTCTCGGTCTAGAATAACTAGTTTGACTAATTTCCGAATAAAATACACCTGTTGCGTATCAAAAATTGCCCGAGAAACTGATTTGGAAATCAAAATTGCAAAAAATACACAAACATATTTGCATAAGGCGACGCGAGTGAAGATAGAACTATAAAATCCAAGTCTTGTTTTTTTTTTTACATAAAATCGCTTTTCAATCTATGTAATGAATGAACAAACACATAAAAATGGACAACACAATCTTCTTTCGAAAAATTTTATTTAAATCTCCATAAGTTTATGTTTAAAAGCAAAACGCATACCATTAAAAGCGCATCGAGGCCGAGCTGTCTTCGATGAAATTCAAGAAATCAATACAACTGAATTTAAGCACGTTTTATAAACAATTCTCCAAAACTAACGAGAACACCAAGAAAAAGTCAATCACAGATTGATATCAACATAAATTGCCATCGAAAAATGTAATCTGTTTTACCTTTAAGTCCCTCGACTGCTTGAAAATTCTTTAAATCTACGCTTCTTTGCTTCTGAAATCCGTAAAACAAACATCTCCCCGCATTGCTCCCGCACTGATAAAAACGTATGAAGTTCCTCGAAGCAAGATTTTATCCCTGAAATCTATTCTTTTTCCACTAAAGCGGCTTTTGAGTATCCCTTAATTAGTATCCCTGTCTTGAGTAGCAAATTAAACCGCGAAAAAATGCAGGGAAATAACGACTTTAATTCTCCGCTAAACACCGCGAAAGATCTAACGTTTACCGAGCTGACGGCTGTGTAGCCGCGCGAAAAACAAAGCCTCGCTTTGCTTTCAAAATTGCTAAGATTCCGGATGTTACGCGACGTCATACGCGCATGTTTTGCAACGTCATACGCGCCCGCGAGCTAGCCCTGCCCAACGGCACACGGACCGACGCGCACGCGAAACATTCCGCTAGCCATGACCATGGAAAATGAAGGGTATAGGTTCTATGAGTATGGAGCTACGCGAGCGGGCTTTTGGCCCGCGAGAGCTCCGCTATTATACTGGATACTCCAATAATATTATTATATGCTCGAAATTATGCCGGCATAACGTGTCAACTCCCAGACAGACGAGGAGAAGAAAAAGAATGATCAATCATGTAATATTATTGTCTGATATGCCACTAAATTCTCGCAACTAACACTAGAAACGAAATGTGTAGTAGATAGCAAAACGAAATGCTTTTTGAGCTTTGGGTTGAAGTAATCGCGCTAACACATTTTGCAGATTTTTTCCGATGATGATATACAGTTTCGATGTGTTGTGCTAAAATTTCTTTTTTAGTTTAAACCAATTGCCCAATGATAAGCTCACAGTTGAATGCATCTTTTTTGTATGAAAGTCTTTGTAGCTCCAAAGAGTAGCGCCTTTTTTATTAATTGCCATAACTAGTGTCAAAAGTAACAGCAGATTATTATGTTTTTGCTTAAAGTGTCAAATAATTTGGAGTTGGTTTAGATGTCACAGTCGTATTTAAAGTTTAAATCATTGTCTGCGAAACATATTTAAAATTAACTAGACAAAACTTTAGCTTATTTAAAATAAATATCTAAAATAAATAGCTCAATGTCATATCATATCATCAGACCATATTTATGAATTAATAGTAAACAAGTTCAGGTAAATTTGCTGAAAAAGGATATTATAAGGCTTATATCTTTTATCTTTTATTTATGAAATAGCCCAAAATAAATAGTTAGACAATCATAGTTGTCACGATGACGTCACTTGATTTTCCCGATTGATAACTAAGCAGTGACTCTTTTTTCACCAAATTGATTGACAGCTCATAGGCAAACATGATTTTAACCTGGAAAAATTCAAGGTCAGGTTGTCGCCAATAATTGGATGTGAATGAGTGAAAAACTTTAAAATTACCACAAAGCGGTCACGTATTCACAGTGTTAATGTTTTCCTGGTTTAGTTAAAAGGAAAGAAATGGAGAACATATCAATTACCACATTCTCAAACAATACCTCTTCCTCATCTATGGTGGATTTTCCATCGACCAAATCAGAAGGAATTGTATGGTGCAGCGCTTTTGCTTTGGAAGCTGTCTTAATTCTCGTGGGAAACTTGGTAACAATTGTTCTTTTTGCAGTTGATAAGAAGCTTCGAAAGAAAAGCTTATTTCTTGTTATCAACATGGCGTTTTGTGATGCGATGGTTGGAGCTGTGTCACTGCCTATTGATATTCTCTTGGTCGGGACGAAATATAAGCTATGGGCAGTAAAGTTGTCTTTGCATGCTTTCTTGAAGATGGTTCAAACTGTTTTCCTGTTGGCCTCATTAATGTCTGTGTCCTTGATATCCGGTGAGAGATTTTACGCTATCTCTTGGCCTCTGAAGCACCGAACATTGTCAATGCGAGCATACCGCATTGTCATTATCATTGCTTGGATATTAGCAATCCTTGCTTCCATGGTTCTTCTCTTACCACTTTCAAACAAACTCGTTGTCAATTCTGCGCTGTCATTATTCATGTTGACTCTAGTCTTCATTGTATGCGGCCTTAACATCGGTATTTGGAGAAGGTTTCACCAAAGAAATCTAGCTTCACAACAGCAAAACAGAGTCTTGCAAAACAAACGCTTAACAAAAACCTTGTCGTTTGTATCTATTATTGTTTGTTTGTCGTTGCTCCCCATATTAATTTACTTTTTTATCAGTTTCTTTGAGGTCTTTATACCGTTAAAATTTTATCTCATGACCGCCTTTCTCTGTTATTCGAACTCTTTTTTCAATCCACTCGTGTACGCGTTAAGAATTCCTGAGTTTAAACAAGCGCTGGGTTTTTGTCGCTTAAGAAGACAGGCACTTGCGAACAGGGAAGATAATGGAGCAGGAGATTACATGGCTGCCGCTTCGTTGCCGGTGACACAGCTAAGAACATTGCCAACCGATCCCAGTCATCCAAATCTGGCGTTTGAACAGGAAATAATGGAAACAAAATTGTGATCAACCATGGTGGGCGATCAACTGTTAATAACTGTACTTTGTCATGCAAAAACAAAACAAAAAATGGTTTTTGCTGCGTAGCACTCACGTTGAATGATAATATTGAAATTCAGTTAAGACTGAGTGCCGAAAAAAATATGACAATTAAGACAGTCAGACGTTTCGGGGATAACCCCTTCATCAGTGTTCGTGCTCTCACGAGACAAACGCTCGTGCTCACGTACAATTTGTTGTGTGTACGCTATTCAAATATATTCAAATAAAACGCGAACAAAGAGGATCCTCGAACAAAGGACATTTTCACCACGCCCATGTGCGTTTATCGGCGGGATACTAATCTTCGAGACATCCTGGTTCACAGCACCTTTTCATCGCACCCGGACCAAGAACAAGCTGGAACATTTCCTTGCAAACGAGCAAGATGCAGGACATGTGCCTTCACTAGAGGGACTTCTAATGTCAACCACACGAACGGAATCATACACCTCAAAGACCTCAAAGGACGCCATAGCTGCACCACGACCAGTGTCATTTATACCATCATTTGACCCGCAGTCAAGTTTTGTACATTGGGGAAACTGGTCGTCGGCTCGCAGACAGATCCCATGACACCCCGCGCGCTTCAATCCACCCTAGTATCCAATCTTCTCTCGCCCCAAAAACCAATTAATAGCGACTGGGTACGAGTCTGGTGGAAGGCTACAATCACAGCCAACGTTTTTGCAACGGAGGATTCCCCGTTGCCGAACATTTCAACCAACCGGGATACTCAATCAACAACATGTCGGTGTCGGTGATAAAGAAAGTCATGGGAGCAACTGCCACACAACAGAGAGAAGAAATGAGGCTAATCTTTCGACTCAAGACCTTGGCGCCTCACGGAATTAACATTAGGGCCATTTATACGAGAGATTAAGACGCGGCTTACACAAGCCGGTTTATATAAGCCGCGGCTTGTGTAAGCCGCGTCTTAAAATCTCTCGTATAAATGGCCCTATTGACTTTAAATTCTAATTTTTCATGAGGCTACATTGACTTCAAGTTTCATTCTCTGTCGCATTTATGCGCGCTAAGCGCTCGCTCGAATTCGCGTTTTATTTGAATAGACACACAACAAATTGTACGTGAGCACGAGCGGTTGTCTCGTGAGAACACAAACACTGATGACGGAGTTATCCCCGAAACGTCTGACTGTCTTAATTGTCACAGTTTTTTTCGGCACGGCTCAGTCTTAACTGAATTTCAATAAAAACAAAACAAAACCTAGTACAACCAGTGATTTCGTTTATGAATTGTTATTACTGGTATATATAAATACAGTTTATCTTGTACCTCCAAGCCATGTAAGATTTCACGACTTCCGATATCTTGTTAGAATTTCGAGCTAGAGTAAGAATTTTGAGGCAGAAACATTTTGGTCCAAACATATCGTGACCGGCGACAGTAATGTTTCGTATGGAAACCTTCAACTTCACTACATGCAAAAGAAAAAGAAAAAAAAAACACCTGTCAGCCAGGCTACCTCGCTCTTTAGTATTGATGTGATATTGTCTTGATGTGCCACGAAATTCTCACAACCTATACCAGAAAGAAACATACCAATTACTCCAAAAACATACCAATTACTCCAAAACGACCCCGAAACTGGCAGAATTTTTTCACAACCCCCACTAATTTCATTCAAACGTGACAAAAACATAGGCAACTTTCTAGTTACGAGCGCACTGAAATCTGACGATGTACCGGGAACTCTCAAATGCACACGCACACGATGTAACACTTGTCCTTTCATTCACAACGCGGACAAAATAACAGGACCCAAACGATCTATTAAAATCACTGATCGTTTTACATGCACCTCCGTAAATGTTATCTACTGCATAACATGTACTTTTTGCAAAAAGATATACATTGGCGAAACAGGGAGGAGACTGGGCGACCGTTTTCGTGAACATCTCCGAGACGTTGAAAAAAATGACAAAGACGCATCCAAACCAGTCGCGCGCCATTTTAATCTTACTAACCATTCTAAACAACACATGACAATCTGCGGCCTTTCCCTACACCAGGGTAACACAGAAAGCCGTAAAAACCAAGAACAAAAAATCATCTTTCACATCGGCACTCTCAAACCCCACGGAATCAACGAACGCTTTTCATTCAACTAATCTACATTTGTTTTTCACGTCACCAAATTTCCACCAATAGCGTAGCTCCACCGCTTACTATATAAAACCACACACTACCCACAATTCCTTGATTCGCTCCGACGAAGGGCTAGCGCTCGAAACGTCAGCTATTTGAATCTTTTTACGGTGGTCTATTTACCTTATCGACTCAGTCGATAAAACTAAATTCTCGTGTTTCATCCCCCCACCGACGCAGCACCACAGTTTCTCTAGAAACTAACCCCATTCATACCAAAATATTGCCCCCTGAAAGGAGACATTTGCTCTGGGCGGGCGCGTTACTAAAATGCACTATTACCCATGCGCAGTTGAGCTCGAACGGCCTGGGCGCTAGTCCGCGCAAGTCACCAATAGAAGCCAAAATGGGCTCAGTCGAAGCATATAGCACTGAAAAAATGGCAAAATGACGGGGGTTTTTTTTTCGCTCCAACTAAATCATATTTCCCACCAAAATGTTCACTAAATCTCAGTCTCTTTAAAACCGAGTGTGGATGTTGACATTACGCCTATTAAAATGAGATATACCGCTAAAAGCGATGACCGCGCGGTTGAAGTCCATGCAAGCCTTAACGTGACATTGGTCACTTCAAGGTCAAAATGACGGGACTTTTTTTTTTTATAAAGTTATTAAAATATTTTTACGTTTTCAGATAGAATAATAACCAAATTATTAGAATCCGAGTGTAGATTTCCGAAAAGTAATTCATAAATGGGCGAAGGTTTGATTTTCCCTTCAAAACATGGCGTTTTCGCTGTGATTTTAAGGGTCAAATTGGGGATCTGGGGACGAGTTAAAAAATTAGACGCAAATGTCATCCAACGTTTTTGCCATAGTGTAATAGCTGGCAAAAAGAAATGCTTTTTTAGATTTAAGTTGAAGTGATCGCGCTAACATGTTTTGCAAATTTTTTGTGATGATGATACGGCCTAAAACGTTTATTTGATGTATTGTGCTAAAATATTCTTTTTTTAGTTTAAAGCAATTGCCCTATGATAAGCTCACAGTTGGATGTAACTGTGTTTTTAAGTATGAAAGACTCTGTGGCTCCAAAGAGTAGCGTCGTTTTTACTAATTGCCATAACTAGTGTCAGTAACAGCAAATGATTATGCTTTTGTATGTTCAAGTCAAATAATAGCCCTTTTCGCGGTTAACATTTCTCATTTGCCTACAATAAAAGTCAACGTGGTTGCGAGGCAATTTCGGGCAATTTTTGTAGTTTCTTCCCGAAATTGTCTCGCAATCATGTTGCATATTATTGTGATGCAAATGAGAAAGGTTAACCGCGAAAAGGGCTATTTGTGGCTCATTCTCGTCCCCAGAGCCGCTTGGCCCTCTTAACCGCCTGAGCCTGAGTACGAAGACTGAGTGGCTCTGACAGTTAAGGTCGCGGGGGACAGGTTCCGCTCATCAGTGCATTTATGGAAAGAGTATGCACGTTTTGGAGAACGCGAACACACGACTGTGACTTGCTCTCCGTATCAGCTGACTTGAACGCAGACGAAGAAAACATACGAAATATCAACGAAACTGCAAATACCGTGAACGATCTATTGCGTAACATTAATATTGGATCAGTACTCAGGACCGATCATTCTTACGAAATATACTTTTAAAGAACTTAAAATCATTAACTATTTTAAAAACGACGTGTAGTTTTCCTCGGCAAAGACCAAGCTAGTACTTGTACCTTCGGATAGGGGTCATTACCAGCATTACTACAACTTGAAGTAGGTAGTACCCCATCACCTTTCCAAACAGCCTGGATTCAATTTATATTCCATTATTCTACTTCAAAAGAATATTCCTTCGGTCAATTTTTATATGTTTTGTACTTCTTGGCTAGTTCGTCTTCGCATGCGCATTTCATGACACATACCACAATGAAAAGAATCGTTTCCCAGAAGATTATAAATACACGACTTTAACGTATTAGTTACCGAGGTCCGGACGGTTGAGGGTTATCAATCCAAACCACCCCTCTTCCACTCACTTGACCTCATCTTTCTTTTTTCTTCCACTTTATTACATGATTTACATGCCGATAAAGTGTTTCTTTTGCAACCTCACACACACACACACACGCACACACTATTCTCAGTACCGAAAATAAAGCAAGAATATTTCCATGACAATAGATATCCCGTTGTATATATTACCACCATTCTTTGTATTGTGCGCATTTGTCGAACAACACCTCAGTGTGTGGCCAGCGATTTTTCTCCTCTACGCTGTGCACGCGTCATGGCTAAACCACCGCCGCCTATCAAACACCCATTTATGTACGTGCTCAAGATGTAAACGAAGTAGAAGAGATGTGCCTGTGCAAAACGCCACGGTCGCAGTTCCACTGAGTTCAAATTGCTCATCCCGCAGAAGACCCAGACGCGAATAATGCTCCCCCCGTGGAGAATCCTGGCGCTGTACATGTTGCTCCATCGCTTGTGGTAATTTGTCCTGTTTTAGTGATTTTTGTTGTTTAGTCATTTGCTCTGGTTTTGTGTTTCCATGGTTTTTATGCGCGCCGAGATAGACTTTTATGAGTATGAAAACATGTGCGAGAGTGGTACGGCCACCGCACAAGAGTTTGTGAAACAAAGAATATGTGCGTGAGTGGTACGGCCACCGCACTAAGAGTTTTGAAAGTCAAAGAATATGTGCGTGAGTGGTACAGCCACCGCACTAAGAGTTTTGAAAGTCAAAGAATATATGCGTGAGTGGTACGGCCACCGCACAAGAGTTTTGAAAGTCAAAGAATATGTGCGTGAGTGGTACGGACACCGCACAAGAGTTTTGTAAGTCAAAGAATATGTGCGTGAGTGGTACGGCCACCGCACTAAGAGTTTTGAAAGTCAAAGAATATGTGCGTGAGTGGTACGGACACCGCACAAGAGTTTTTGTAACTCAGAGAATATGTGCATGAGTAGCACGGCAACCGCACGAAAGTTTTGTAAATCGAAGAACATGTGCCTGGGTGGTACATGTGTTGTCACCGGCCGCTAAAACGTTTGTCACTGCCGATAAATGTGTATTGAGTGCCACGACCTCCGCACCTAAATTTGTCTTTATTTTTAACGGGTATACGCGTCAGTAGTGAGGCTATTGCTCTCCAAAATGTGTGCTTTTGCATGATCGCCGTGCTTGGTTTACTATGTCTATACTGAACAATTTACAAATGAGTAGGCGAATAAGGGCCGCTGCAGTGCAGTTCTAATGTGATTTTAATTTCACGTGCGATTATATTAAGGAGCTGTGTCACAAATTTAGCTAAATACAGCCATTAGCAACTGGCCCCCGAATTCAGTAAATATTGAATAACCGTTCATAATTGCATAAAGCTCGGTATATCAGATACTATTTTCTCGCAAGCCTTGTTAATTTCTGCGGTCAATTGAAAGATTTTACTCCATCTATAGGCCACTAAGTACCGACCCCTATCAATGCATTTCAACCCAACACGCTATTTATGTTTCATACGTATCATTCGCTTTAACCAATTCAGGACTTTCATAAACATCGTTTGTGGTTGTAACATTGGTATATGGAGAAAGTTTTCGAACACGCGGAAGTATCGCTGCAAGACAGCAAAACAGAGCCTCACAAAACCAACGCTTGCTCGCTCGTGCTAACACGTTTTGCAATTTTTTTCTGATGATGATATCCTAAAACAGTTTTGCTGTGTTGTGCTAAAAGTTTTCTTTTTTAGTTTAAACCAATTGCCCAATGATAAGCTCACAGTTGAATGCAGCTTTTTTTTAGTATGAAAGACTTTGTAGCTCCAAAGAGTAGCGCCTTTTTTTATAAATTGACAAAACTACTTTAAAAAATAACAGCAGATGATTATGTTTTTGCATGAAGTCAAATAATTTGGAGTTGATTTAGATGTCATAGTCAGTCATATTTAAAGTTTGATTCATTGTCTACGAAACATTTAAAATTAACAGAACAAAAATATAGCTGAGTTGAAGCAACTAGCACCTGTACGCAACTGTTGATCTAAGTTCAATCATCAGATCATATTGATTAATTGTAATAAACGCGTTCAGCAAAATTTGTTGAAAAAGGTGACACAGCTATAAAGAACATTGCCAACCGATCCCAGTCATCTACAACTTGAACAGGAAATAATGGCTACAAAATTGTGATCAACCGCCATGGTGTGTGGCGATCAACTGTAAATAATGCACCAATCAAATCCGGCTGTTACCATCTCCCCCCCGGGCCAACCCCCGGGGATTTGTGTTTTTTTTTTTTCATGGAACTACAAATTCCCCGCCCCCAAGCTGCCAGAAACTACTAATCTCGTACCCAGATCTCACTCGTGCTTGTACTGAACTGAAATGTGAGATCTGGTAAACTTCGATATAACGCCATTTTTCATTGGGTAACTGAAAACGAATACCCCATTTTAATATGCTCTGTGATTGGCTCTTTCCTTCACTCTTCTTCGCACTACGGAGTATGAAAACACTATGTAAACATGGACACTCCAAGAAATTATCTTGCAACGTTTCAGCAACTAGATGCCGCTTCTGTGGAAATAATACTGAGAAAATTTTGCATTTACTTCAATCCAGCTAAAGAGGATTATCTAAAAGATACTGACGAACGTCCAAAGTTGTGTTGTAGACTGAAGTTACGACAAGCTAATCTGGCTAATGCGTGTAAACAAACACATCGAAGCATTTTATCGACTTTTGAAATAGACGGAAGGCACTCATTAGAAACACAACTTAGGTAAAAAAAGAACTAGGCCTGGATCTGAAATTACCCCGGCCTGTAAGTTCTTCTTTCTTCTCGTTTTGTCTGTCTGTGAGGAATGGAATTGAGTGAACAGTCTGTTTTGCGGGATTTAATTTGGGGAGCTCCAAAAGGATAGAACTCATGCACTCCAAGCTTTCGATCTAAAAAGGTAAACCCAACGCCACACAGTTCTATTAAACGATTAAATAACAGTGACAGACATTTTAACATTGGTGGTGAGAAGTTCGTCTGTTATGGGCGAAAGGATATCTTCCAAACGGTCAACATTTACTTGTTAAGATATGAGTGCAGTACTTCATTAACAAAGTTAGCCCAGTCTTGTCAGGATTTGCAATAACTTGCTTGGGATCTTTCATATTCAAACTTTTTATGATAGTTGTTTGGTATTCCTTTGTTGCTATTACTGTCATATTAACAATCTTTAATACTTCTGTGGAATACCGAGGAAAGAGTTCCTAGTTTGCTGTATTCTTCCCTGAAGTTGTGCCCCCTAAACAATAAATATATTCAACTTGTAGGCACACTGAAATGTTGTTATTCTGACCACTAGAATGAACCAATTTGGCTACTGTAATGTTGATAATTAGATGGCTGGATTTAAGGGCATCTCAAATAACTGAGCTCTTTTTAATAGGGTGCCGGGGGAGGATAAAGCATATATGAAGCTGCAATAACTGCTAACAAGGTGGCCATATAGTAATTGGCCCTGCCTTTAACCACTAAGCCCCAGGGTCAACATGCAATTTCTCCTTACTGGTCTCTACATGTACATTTTTCATAGTAGCAGTGCAGACTGGTTTCTGAAATGTCAAGATTTTTCATCGTTGATTGATTCCTTATTACTCGTGACCAGCTGTCTGCTTGATCATATCAGTCATGCAATGTTTTGAGGAGAAATTTGATACTGATCACTATTGGGGCTTAAAGACTCAGGGTTCACTGGTCTGTTACGTTTTGATGCACGTATGTATGTAAAGTCCCTGCATTTGCAGGAAAGATAGAGTGTGTGGCTTCTTTAGTCTTAATAAAGTTTATGACTTGAAATGGGTCCAAATATTTAATATTGAAAATTATTTTTTTAATAATTGTACCTCTGACAGTGACATTCTATAATGTTGTAGTCTTCTTTTTATAATGGAGGTTAAAAGGGTCCTTTCAGAAAAAAAGAGATTTATTGGGGAAAGCCAGAGGCAACCATTTTTTCTTAAGGTCAGGGTATTGGCTTCCCCCTAGCTAAGATTGACACAGTTTTTGAAAATGACTTTAAAACACTGCAATGTTGTTTTAAAAAGAGCAGTTTTAAGGACTTTCAGACCATGTTTCAGCATTGAGCTCATGTTATTCAAGCACAGTTTGGTAATCTTGTTTTGTGGTCATGGAAAGGTCACAGTGATGGAATACTTCTAAAGGAAAGTTTTTAATCAGTAGTAATTGAAGCGCTTACTGTGAAAGTGGCATATATCACCCAGGGGAGGAGAGGGGACTCCCATATAAATGTGATGGGGGTGATCATCATACTGTTAAGGAATTAAAATTTGTGGTTGGTATCCCAAGGGTATTTGAAATGAAAATGACTACTGCTCAGAGTTATTGATACCTTTCAGGATATGAAGCCAAAAAAATAGGCTGACAGTCTACTTTTCAGAAAAAAATAGCGTCTCTTAGAGGAAAAAATTAATGCGAGCCACATCCATTAAACAGGTTTCTGGTACCGTTTAAGGGTTACATTCAACATTTACGATGATCATCCCAGTCAATTTTATATGGGAGTAAGCCCCCCCCCCCACCCCCTTCCTCTCCCTGTATATGTTTTTTTTTGCCGAAATATGGGAAGAGGGACTCCAAACTTCCCCATTTTTGGCATGAGCTGAGGGTACAAAGTTTTAATTTCCTAAGAATTTTTTTGTACTGGCCATTTGCTGTGGCTATTATGCTGAGACATATAGTCTTCAAGCAATAAAATAAAAATGAATCAACATTTAGCACAAAAATCTGTTAGCACTTACACAAATGGGTAATATATGCCAAAACCACAATCTATGCCCCTTCTGCAGCAAGCCTTTTAAATGGAAAATGAAAATTTTAATCCAAATTCATTTTTTATCTTCACACATTTCTGTTAGAATTAAAAAAATGTATAGAGAGATATCATTAAAGGTTGTTTTTCCTGCTTTAATTTTCTCAGAAATTATAAAGAATGATTGGATTATTTTCCTCTCCTGTTGGATGGTAACCCCGTATTCTGTGTAGGTGTGAATACATACTGTACCCATAATGCTACCACAATGACCCTAAATAATTATTGGTCACCTCACCCTAAGAGTTCTGGATGATTTTTTTTAGATTTGAAAAAATGGAAATGCAACTGAAAAAGAATAGTGGAGAATGTTTCTCTTTTTAATGACCCTTAAAGTCCTTAACACCTCCCTTTTACTTTTTTTGGGTGAAAGGCCATCAGAATTGAATGAAACATCAAGATTGTTTTAGAGTTTTTTGCCACTTGTGAACATTTTAATTTTAGTGTATAATCCTTCTAGCACATATATAGAGAATTAATACAATGCTCACAATATTTTAAACAGCTCAATTTGTGCCATTGCAAGATACTGACCCTTTTTTTACTCCTGAAGTCAAACTTGACTTGTGTATTATGTGGTTTTAAAAGTTTATATGTGGACAAAATTGCTATGTGGGAACATTATCGATAAAATTTATTAAGGTGTCATAAAGGCAGTAGCTGAGGGGACAAGACCACTCTACTATAAACATCTTTCCAGGTGTGATCAGTGAAGGTCAATCGAATGCTACTTAAAATAGAAAGCAGAAGCTCGTATGTTGCTCATACATGTACAGGCTTTACTGTGATTGCTTGCATTAGAGCAGTTTTCAATTGACTGTCGAAAGTAATTACACAATTGCTTTGGTTTTGCATTGCTACGCTTTGTGATTGGCTAAAAAATCTCGCGCCACTTTCTCGACCAATCAGAAGTAAAACCAAAACCAATCGTGACTTGCTCGCACGCGTTTTCCCGCGCTTGGCGCCCGCGACATGTAATTGCTTCGAGCTCTGATTGGTTCATTGGATTGTTTACGACTGCTGTGATTGGTCAGAGTAATTACTTTGGTTTTGGTTTTACGACACTCAATTGAAAACTGCTCTATTTTGTAATTGCCTAGTGCATGAATCGCATGGCATGCCGAACAGGCAAATTGAAACGCAGACAAGCGCATTGAGAGGAGACACCACAATTTGAATGGATATTCTTAATACAATTTTCAGCACCCAGATGGTCAAAAGTAAAGGTAGCAGTTGATAAATGTTAAAAGCGATTTAAATACCATATTCAGTTCAATGGGAGAACAATTCTGACAATATAACAATCCCGCTCGTTAACAGCAATCTCCTCTGGTGCCTCTTTTGTTTTGGTTAAAGTTTCACGTTTTCTTGTCCCCCGACGTAAGAACCTTCTGAAGAGCACCATTGAAATCCATAATTTACCGAAAACGGCCGAAAACTTTACCATAAATGAAAACACAATCTCGAGCTGGCGGCCATACAACATGGTGTACAAAGGACGATGGGAAGTACCGAGATAACGGGACTGAAATCGTACTTTACCAGATCTCCCTTCCGCCTGACCGTGGGAGATCTGGGTACGAGATTAAGAAACTACAAATTCCCCGCCCCTGGGCAACAGAAAAGCAACAAAAATTACAAAAGTTAAATAAACATATATTAAAAAAACGTTTAATAATGTGACATCATTAATAACGTAACATCAGATCACCGAAAAGAAGGTTGCTGGCTCTGTGAAAGTTCTAACAAACGTCTATGAATCAGAATGTATAAAGACATATTTAACGTTGTTTCTTTGATCGGATGCACGACTTTGGACTATCGGAAATTTCTGTTTATGCGTCAACAGCCTGATGCTGTGCTTTGTTTTTTCGTGCCCTTGTCAACTTTGCTTTATCAGCTCCTCGCCTCCTCAAAGCCTACGTTGAAATACACATCAAGAAGTGTTTCTTACCTTGAAACAAATTCTTTACCTTTGCAATACCTTGGTTTTCAAGCCAATCGCCCACAAAAGTAGTCGGTTTCCCGGCGAATTCTTCCATTGTTTACTGACACGGCGACCGCATGGATCTGGCGATCGGTCAAGTTGTCCCCAGTAGTATAGGAGTTGGGGGTACCAGCCCATTTTTGCAAAATGTGCTCGTACCAGACCCAACTCCGATACTACTGCCATATGATGGCTTATAGCTGGTGTAAGCTCGTTTTTGGATGTCGTATTCTGGTTTCTATAAAACTGTGCTCGTATTCTGGTTTCTGACTTTTGAGATATTTTTGAATTTAATTAATTGCATAATGGCCATATGCATAACTGCTGATTCCATATTCTTGTAGATATCTTTTATCATCAAAACAACTGAGTGATACTTTATTTATTTCATAACTTCCTAGTTGATGTTTTTGGCTTCTGATTGTCTTCATTCTGTGATGCATTTGTTTCTTCTCAAATAGTGTATTTTTATAGTTTTCATGTTTGATATTATTTTTGATTATATTCTTCTTGATTCCTTTAGCAGTTTTGCCTTCTGATTCATTATCTTTAATATAGCTGTACATTTTCGATCTGAGGCCCACAAATTCACAAATAGGAATTCCTGCAGCCTCATCTTTGAATTTACCAATTACTTTTTTATTACTTTTATCAAAATGTGGTGAGTTTTCTGGGTAGTCACTGTTATCAAATAAATGTTTGTCATTACAAAAGTCTGAGTATACATCTTTAGCTTCAATTTCATAAGTTAAACTATCTGTATCAGTGAATAGAAGTTTAGACTTGTTGTATTTCTTTTTGATGTAGTTATAATGAAAATCATACATTAATGTCTTACTAAGATCTAGAATACACATACCCACATATGCCGGCCTGTTAAGGGTTAGTGTTTCTTTAATCTTATGCACAGCCACAAGGTTTTCATTGAAGATTTTGCTATTTACATAAGTAGGTTTAGCAGTCATTTTCAATAGTTTCTTCTCATCTGCAGTTACTAATCTTACATCTATTCTCTTTCTTATATTTTCCATTGTTTTTCCAAATACACTATTATTCATAAGTTTGAAGAAATCTTTCTCAAATGCATTTTTGGCATTAGTTCTTTTATTAGTGTTGAAATCAATATATTGCTTCAACCATGCTGACTGATCAAACTCTAGTACTTTATGAATTTTAGTCAAGTTCAAACCAAGATCAGTGTATAATTGTAGGTTTCTGTAATGTAGAACATATTTTTCTTTGTTTCTTAAAGTTGGAATCAGTTTTTGCACAAGACCTGTTGATATATTATATTTGGCAGCTATCTTTTGACAATATCCAGATAACATATTATTAGTTACTTTAACTTTTTCTGGTCCTAATGGGTAGTCATTATGAAGGTTGTGTAATTCTTTAGGATATTCCATATCAACTTCTAGTATTAAACCTTTGTTACTATCTTCTTTATACTTAGTTAAGTCTAACTTATTAATCTGATTTTCTGTCATCCATTTGAAACCACCAGTTGGTAGGTATTGTGACATAGCCCAACCATAGAGATTGTTAGCATCTAGATACATGATATACTTTGAGGGCGCCTTCTCATTGTATGATTTCATGTATTTGTTGTTGGCTTCCCCATATCTATTGGCTATATAAGAAATACCACCCCTCATCCCTTTCTCAATGAATTGAAACATGTCAATATCTGTCATTAGTTCTAATTTGATATTAGTCATTTTTAGCATAGCATCCCAATATAATTCTGGAGATGTGAAATAATGACATGGGTCTAATTTATAGTATTGCATACATGTCTTTCTGAAGTTTTCAAATACATCAGATAATAGAAGGATGTCAGATTTGAGATATAAATCATGGTACTCACCCATATTTTTAAGCATGAAGGTTTCCCAAACAGTTTGAGCATGCTTATAGTCTTCATCTGATATGTTCACATCATTTAATATGCTGTAAAATTCTGCTTTTGGTGGTAGTTGTTTGTTGAATTTGTCAAAACTATCCATGAAGTCATATGGATATATTCCTTTTTGTGACATTAAATTGAACCTTTCATCTTTGAATTGTTGGGATGTATATTTTAATGCTTCTTTTGGCAGATTGCTTACAAGTTTATCTAAACTAGAGCTCATAAACTGGAAACTATCAATGAAGGTTAGATGATTACCAAGCATGAAAGCCATATATTTTTCCATATTGTTTGGTATAGCATTTATATTCATCTGTTTGTCTTCTCCTTTCTTATTTTT
>JAJLRJ010000003.1:1560609-1575609 GCA_024195265.1 Dendrophyllia cribrosa
AATTGCACTTCGTCATGCAAAAACAAAACTAAAACGAGAAGTGATTTTGTTATGCCTTTTCTCTTATTTTGACTTTGCTGTTAGCTTATTCGTGTGAACACAGTTGAAAAAGAACTGATTGAAACCATGTCCACGGGCTCATACACTCACGGCCAGCGCTTGGGGCCGCTTAGTTATATATATGGCTATACTACTTTCTCTCTGCGTGGTTAAGTTTCGGCTTTTCGATAACTAGACATCGCCTTTTAGTTATTAATTGCCATATGTTGTTAAGGTTGCCACACACGAGGCGATAACCCGCGTAGAAACATATTAAAGTTAACAAAACAAAAATATAGCTGAGTTTAAGCAACTAGCACCTGTACGCAATTGTCGATCCAACTTCAATCATCAGACCCTGTTGATGAATAATCAGTTAAACCTTTCAGCTAAAATTGTTGAAAAAGGATATTAGACGGCTATCTCTTGTTAAATAACCTAAAATAAACAGTAAGTTAAGCTTTAATGTGCGTCAGGGGGTTTCTCAAAGGATTAATTTAACATCACTGATCCTAAAACGTTGCCCCGCCGAGGTGTTTTAATTCACAGAAAAAACAAGGCACGAAACGCCGCATGAGAACAGAAAATGTGTTTTGGAAGTATTAAGCTAAAAAAAGACGGTTTTATTTGACGGCATGCATATGGTTTAAAAACGGTATAATAAAAAAACGATAAATGTGCGTCCATGCAATAATATAATGAACTTGATCGGTGGAACCGTTGTGTTCTAACAATTTAGAATTTTGGCTTAGCTCTCGAAAGAAAAGTTAGAAGATGTATTGTTGAGCTTTACATCTTTACAGATCAAGTTATCTCTTGCGCTTTAATAGAGACTGAAAAAAACCTTTAAAAACCTCATTACGTGAATTAGAAATTTTAAATGGAACAAAAATGGACAAAGTGGACTCAAAACAGACTTGAAAAACAACCAGCGATCGCGACTGTACCCTGTATGCCTTTATTTTGTAAGTTTTAAAAGAGCCTCAAAATGAATAGAAACTAGTTTTACAGTTTAAAAATAAGGACGGGAATTTTCGAAATTCGCTTTAGTTTTAAAGTAATTGAAGCGACTGCAAAAAGGATCGAACAGCAAACCGGATGCAATCTTTTCCCGTGGAGCGAAATGATAGCGAGGGTGATAATTCGCGTTTATTATTAAAACGGTCATTTTTCGTTTAAAGTGCCGTATCGCGTCTACGTTTCACTGTGTTGACGAAATTATCAATTTTATGTGTTTCTCCATTTAAAAGCTTTTTAAAAAATTGATATGTAGGTTTGGGTACTTTGTACTAAGCGCTTACGGGGCTTTATGTGCGACACCGTCAAACTCCTTGAGTGTAACCTTAAAAATCGTTTCAATCGCATCAAAAATCATCCGTGCAGTTTAACACCACTTTATCTTTCTCGTGTATGCAATATGCTTTTATATTGTATTGTTCCCTAGTCATGCGTCGTTTGTTGTTTCTTTGTTTATCAAAGTGTTGCCAAATGAAAAACTTTCTGATTTGCATAGCGAAAAGCACTAAACTCGATCAAATCCTGGTAACTTGACAGCGTGTTTTTATTTTCTCGCAGGCATAGCGCTCTTAATAGAAGTAAATACTAGAAAACGTAAATGGTCAAAGCATTTTGCAGTTGAAAACAATTATTTCCGTTAACATTTACCCTGACTCGAATCGATACCGGTATTTTAAGTTATAAAGGACTGAACTGAATATTTTTGACTCCCCCATCAGTATGAGCTTGTGGGGTCGTTTACAATTAACTAAAAACTTAAAAACTAGGTATATACAAAAATAACGTCTTACACGGCACAAACTTCATATATAACTGCGATGATCACATTCTCTTAAATAAACCTCGCGTAGTTCGGGCCGCTTTTAATCAACTATAACAGCGTACAGCGTATTATTGTACTTAGTAAGAATATTCCTTCAGTCCGTTTCATGTGTTTTGTACTTCCTGGCTAGTTCGTCTACGCATGCGCATTTAATGACACATACCACATTGAAGAGAAACATTTCCCAGAAGATTATTAAAGAAATAAAAAACGCGCCGAGTGCATTATTGAGTTATATAAGCACGCGGGGATTCGCACTCGAGAAGTGCGAAAAGCACTCGCCTTCGGCTCGTGCTTTTCTGCACTTCTCTCGTGTTCTTAAAAATTCCCAAGTGCTTATATAACTCAACAATGCACGAGGAACAAGTTTTTTTATTTCTTTTATAAAATGAAAACGGTTTTAATGAATCTTACGTCACGCGCGTGCTTTATCGAGTTATAATGAACTCGGTTTGACCAATCATAGCGCGCGCATTTCCTTGAGCATTTTATAAAAATAAACAACTGACCTTAACTTATTAGCTACCGAGGTCCGGACGGTGCAAATTATAAATCACCCCTCTTCCACTCACTTAATGATGATAGAAACAAGAAGTTAGTTAAAGATCAGGTGGTTGACGATGATTGGCTGTGAATTAAACTTCTGCGGTCTTCATATCAATTGAAAGATTTTACGCCATCTAAAGGACACTAAAGCACCGAACACTATCAATGCGTGCATACCGCATTATTATTTTCATGATCTGGGCACTACAATCGTTATCAAAAACCTTCGACCACTTGACTAAATTTTGGTTAATTTTGTAGTGCATTAACCCCCTCCCCCCTTCCCACCCCCTATATCAATGTTGGGTTGTGATTGGAGATACCGGGGGCTTGCCAACCGCATGAAGATTGATTTGGGTTCCAAAGTTTAGATCCAACATTGTTATTGGGGGCCCGGGGGAAGCGAACATCAGCAATGTAGACTGAAAATTGTTAAAAAGTCAATTAAAATATAGGGTGGTCGAAGGTATTTTGCAAACGATTGTAGCTATCCTCGTTTCCGTAGTCTTGAACTAAGGTTTATTCATTTCAAGCAAACACGCTATTTATGCTTCACGTGCATCATTTACTTTAACCGTTTCTACTTATTTAATCATCGTTTATAGCTGTAACATTGGTATTTGGAGAAACGGTTTCATCAAGGAAGTTCGCCTTCAAGACAGCAAAACAGAGTCTTGCAATACCACGAAAACCCGGCTACGCTTGACAAAAACTCTTCTATTTGTATCTGTTGTGGCTGTGGTGTCGTGGCTCCCTTTAATCATTGCTAACGATATGATCTTTGTTTTTAAGGTCTCAATACCTCGAACCTTTTTGTTTTATTACACTATAAACATTAATTATTCCAACGCTTTTGGCAATCCACTCGTGTACGCGTTAAGAATTCCTGAGTTTAAACAAGCGCTGGGTTTGTGCTGTGTTAGAAGGCAGGCAGTGGTGTCAGTGGTGAACAGGGAAGGTAATGAAGGAAACATTACAGGGCTGCTGCCTTGATGCTAGGCTCAATATTCGCAGCTCTCTCGAGTCCGGTCTTTGTTCTTCCTCGAGAGTCTCTTCGGGGGGATGAGCGCGGGCTCATTTTCCCGAACAGCGGCTGGTAATCGAGCCTACTTTGACGCCGGTGACACAGCTGAGAACATTGCAAACTGATCCCAGTCATCTCACCAACTGACGGGATAAGAAAGGGCGGGATGCAGGATCTCTACGAGGGCGGGAAGCGGGAGAGATATGTCATTGCAAATAACTTGGAATTACATCCCGAAAAGGAAGATTCTCCGCTTATAATGAAATGCATGGAAATAACAAGAAGTTGAAACAAAGCAAGAAACTGCGGTTTCGACAAGCATAAATTCGTTAGTATGAGGCTGGCAGACTTGATCTCGAAAATACAGAGCTCCTCCATGGTGGAACACTGATTATTCCTCGAGGAACATTGTATTTTACTCCAAAGCTTTACATCTTTGTATGATCATGTTGGAATTATTCAGCTAGTTTTTAATTTATCAATACATTGTCAAGCAGACAGGTGAGGAGAAGAAATAAATTGATCAGTCATTTGATATGGCCTTGATGTACCACCAAATTCTCACAACTTACACTGGAAAGAAATGTGTAGTAAAAGGAAATGCTTCTTAGAGCTTTGGGTTTAAACTCGCACTAACATGTTTTGCGATTTTTTCTTTTGATGATGACCAAAACGTTTTTGAAATAATAAAAAAAAATTTCTTCTTTAATTAACTATGTGGCTCCAAAGCGCCGCACCTTTTTTATAAATTATCATAACTATAGTGTCAAAAATAATAGCAGATGATTATGTTTTTGCATATAAAGTCTAATAATTTGAGGGTGGTTTAGATGTCCCTCCTTAACAGACATAATACAACTGTACTTTACGCATTTTGCAGACATCCTCTTCACACGTATTCAGTGCAAACGTTTTCCTGGATAAGTTAGAAGGGAAGAAATGGAGAATATATCAGCTACTGTCACAGCCTCAAACAATACCTCTTCGTCATCAACAGAAGATCTTCGCTCTAAAGCAGAAGGAATCGCACTGTGCAGTGGTTTTGCGATTGCAGCTGTCTTTATTGTAGTAGGAAACTTACTTACAATTGTACTTTTTGCTGTTAACAAGAAGCTTCGTAAGAAAAACCTGGTTTTAGTCATCAATATGGCGTTTGCTGATGTAATGCTAGGAGCTTTAACTCTTCCTCTGTATGTTTACTTATTCGTTGGGCCTGATTATCAGCTGTGGAAACAAAACGAGTGGATACGAGCTTTGTATGCATTTTACAGGATCTTAGATACCATTTTGGCGATGGCTTCATTAATTTCTGCGGTCTTCATATCAATTGAAAGATTTTACGCCGTCTATTGGCCACTTAAGTATCGAACACTATCAATGCGGGCATACCGCATTGTTATTTTCATGGTCTGGACACTAGCTACCCTTGTTTCCACGGCCTTTAACTTAGCTATCTTTATTTCAAACAAACATGCTTTCTATGCTTCGAAGGTATCATTCGATGTAACGGCTTTCAGTTTCTTAATCATCGTTTGTGGCTGTAACATTGGTATTTGGAGAAAGTTTCAACAAGGAAGTATCGCTGCAAGACAGCAAAGAAGAGCCTCACAGAACCAACGCTTGACAACAACTCTTCTATTTATTTCTGTTCTAGCTGTGTTGTCGTGGCTCCCCTTAATCATTGCTAACTTTATGTTCAACATTTTTAAAGTCTGGTTACCTGGAATTTATTACATGATAATCATTGCTAATTATTCCAACTCTTTTGTCAATCCACTCGTGTACGCGTTAAGAATTCCTGAGTTTAAACAAGCGCTGGGTTTGTGCTGTTATAGAAGGCAGGAAGTGATAAACAGGGAAGGTAATGAAGGAAGAGATAACATGGCTGTCGCTTTGACGCCGGTAACACAGCTAAGGACATTGCAAACCGATCCCAGTCATTTACAACTGGCGTTTGAACAGGAAGTTATGGATACAAAACTGTGATCAACCATGGTGTGCGATCAACTAAAAATAACTGCACTTTGTCATGCAAAAACAAAACGAAGCCTAGTACAACAAGTGATTTCGTTTATGACTTTTCTCTAACTTTGTCTTAGCTGTTAGCTTGTATAAATAAACACAGTTTATGTTGTACCTCCAAGGGTATTATTATCATGCGGAATTTCGAGCTCCAGTTAGAATTTCGAGTTCGACTCGGAGTTTTGACGCAGAAACGTTTTGGTCCAAGTTCAAAGAAAATTTTTTGAACAGTAGACTGACTTTGCGTGTAATAAGGTCAGTGCAAATAACTTGGAATTCGACCCGACAGAGAAGATTCTCCGCTTATAATGTAATGGAAATAACAGGAAGTTAAAAGAAAGCAAGAGAGCGGATTTTGACAAAACATTCATTGCTATAAGGCTGGCAGAAATCAAGTTAAAAGAGCTTGAAATTTAACAGAAAATGAAACAAAGCGTGTCTTAGAACGGTCAGAGTAATGTTTCGTATGAAAACCTTCGGCTTCAGTGCGTGCAAAGCAAAGGAAAAAAAGACACCTGTCGGTCAGGCTGCTTCACTCTTCAATGTTGACGCGGAGTAGTCTGTGCGCAGACGTTTCCTATGTCTTCTGCTTCACGCGTTTTCCGCGGGAAGCAAGGAAATCGGAGACGGCTGTACGCAGGCTAATGCGGAGCTCAGCAAACTTTTCTTAAAAGTATAGAGCTAAATTGCAGAAAATATAATTACAGGTACTACGTGTCACTGAGGAATATTGTATTTTACTCCAAAGCTTGACATCTTTGTTTGGTCATGTAGGAATGGAAGACAACGAAGGAAGAGATAACAGGGTTGCCGCTTTGACACAGCTAAGAACATTGCCAACCGAACCCAGTCATCTACAACTGGCGTTCGAACAGGAAAAAATGAAAACAAAATTGTGATCAACCATGGTTTGCGTACAACTGTAAAAAACTGCACTTCGTCATTATATCAATATAATTTTAAACAAGTTTAGATAGTTATATTAATTGAATCAATAACAAAATTCTCGATTGTGATTGGTCATCCGCGCGCCTTTTTTTCTACGTAACTGGCGCGCGGTCACGTGGGTGTCCAATTACTTTTACAATATAAATACCTAAATTATTATTATTATTATTTTTGTAATTGGATAGCTGTAATTGGACACCTACGTTGCGCGCGCGTCAGTTGCACTTAAATGGGTTCTTTTTTGCTGTCTAATTTAAATGTGCGTCAGTGGGTTTCTCAAAGGATTAATTTCACATCATTATCTGAATATACTGATCCTTAAACTTTGCTCCCCCGAGATGTTTTAATTCACAGAAATAAAAACAAGACACTAAAAATGTTTCGCAGGTTGTTAACAACGAAACGCCGCATGGGAACAGAAAATGTGTTTCGGACGTATTACGCTAAAACTTCCTTTTTTTAATTCCAACCAAATAAAAGACGGTTTTATTTGACCCGTCAATAATTAGACATGCATATGGTTGAAAAGAGGTAGAATAAAAAAAGATAGATGTGCATCCATGCAATAATATAATGAGCTTGATCGGTGGAACCGTTGTGGTCTAACCATTTAGAATTCTGGTTTAGCTCTCAAAAGAAAAGTTAGAAGATGTATTGTTGAGTTTTGACATATTTACAGATAGAGTTATGTTATCTCTTGCGCTTTAATAGAGAGACTGAAAAAAAAAAACTTAAAAAACCTTTAAATGGAACAAAAATGGACAAAAATGGACTCAAATTAGACTTGAAAAACAACCAGCGATCGCGACTGTACCATGTATGCCTTTATTTTGTAAGTTTTAAAAAAGCCTCAAAATTAATTGCTCGTGACTGTATGCAATTTGCTTTTATATTCCATTGTTCCCTAGTCATGGGTCGTTTGGTGTTTCTTTGTTAATCAAAGTGTTGCCCAACAAAAACTTTCTGATTTGCACAGCGAAAAGCACTAAACCCGATGAAATCCTTGCAGCTTGACAGCGTGTTTTTATTTTCTCGCGGGCATAACGCTCTTAGAAGTAAATACTAGAATGATTAACGTAAATGGTCAAAGCATTTTGCAGTTGAAAACAATTATTCCCATTAATATTTACCCTGACTCGAATCGATACCGGTATTTTAAGTCAGTATACAGGACTGAACTGAATATTTTTGACTCCCCCATCAGTCGTAATCTTACACGGCACAGACCTCGCATATAACTGGACTAACTGCGATTATCACATTCTCTTAAATAAACCTCTCGCAGTTAGGGCTTTTTATCAACTATAACAGCGTACAGCGTGTTATTACATACATACATACATACATACATACATACATACATACATACATACATATATTAAATCTTTATTTAAACTCGGTAAAATCATTCAGTATATAAAAAGTGACAATTATATCATTAAAAATATATATACACTTCACTTCTATTGTACTTAGTAAGAATATTCCTTCAGACAGTTTCACGTGTTTTGTACTTCCTGGCTAGTTGGTCTACGCATGCGCATTTAATGACACATACCACATTGAAGAGAAACGTTTCCCAGAAAATTATAAATAAACAACCTTAACTTATTAGTTACCGAGGTCCGGACGGTTGAGGGTTATCATTCCAAATTCTGAACCACCCCTCTTCCACTCACTTGACCTCATCTTCCTTCTTTTTTCACTTCGTTATAATGACACACTAAGATCTGTACTGGATATCTATGCACCTGTCTAGTCTCATGATATCATTGATCGGCCTCGTGCGCCGTGGTTTAACGAAGATATCAGGAAAGCTAAACAGATGAGACGAAGGGCTGAGAAGACGTGGAGAATTACTAGACTACCTGCTGATCTTGTTGCTTTTAAAAAGGAAAGAAACCGTGTCGTGCACTTGATGAATGAGGCACGTCGTGACTATTACAATCAATTCATTGAAAATAATAGCACGGACCAGAGGAGGCTGTTTATGGCAAGTAAGAGTTTATTGAATATGCAGTCGGATAGATCTCTGACTGTTCCTCCTCATACTGACGTTTCGTTGCTTGCAAATGACATGGGCGAGTTTTTTATTTCCAAAATTGCTAATATCAGATCAAAGCTGGACGACATTTCTCCATCGCATCTTCCATCAACGCCTGTGCATGAACTGGTATCTGAACCTAGCGATATTGTATTGACTGATTGATCAATTGTATTGTATTGATCAATGCCAAACGGCTGAAGCAGTACGTGATATGATCACATCAGGGAAGAAAAAATCTTGCATCCTGGATCCAATACCAGTGACTCTGTTATCAGCATGCCTTGACCCACTCCTCCCCGTAATAACTAATATGGTAAACCTGTCCTTACGAGCTGGACATTTAGGTGACTCTTGGAAAACTGCTGTGGTACATCCATTATTGCAAAAGCCTGGCCTTGATCTACTTTTAAAGAATTTTCGACCAATTAGTAACTTGCAGTTTGTATCCAAACTTAAAGAGCGCGTGGTAGCCAATCAGATCCAGTGTCACATGATTAAGAACAATCTCTTCCCTCAGCTTCAATCTGCTTATCGCCCCCATCACAGCACTAAGGCTGACTGCATTGTTAAAAGGGAAAAATGATTTGCTCATGAATATGAATATGGGGCATGTATCACTCTTGGTGTTACTGGTCTTGGTGCCGCCTTTGACACAGTTGACCATGGGGTTTTACTATAAAAACGCTTCAGATTAAACTAGGTGTTTGCGGCTCTGCCTTTTCTTGGTTCAAGTCTTATTTGGAAGGGAGATCTCAAAGAATTTGCATAAATGGGACGCTCTCGCAGTCATTCGATTTGAAGTGGAGTGTTCCTCAAGGTTATTGTCTTGGACCGCTTTTGTTTACCATTTACTCAAGTGATTTGTTTTCTATTTTGGAGTCTCATTTACTAACTGCCCACGCTTACGCGGACGACACACAACTGTATCTGTCATTTAGTCCTAGCTCTAGCACTGGCGAGGTGGATGGCGTCACTGCCATTGAAAATTTCATTCGAGACATCAGACAGTAGATATGTGAGAGGAAATTAATGTTAAATGAAGACAAGACGGAGTTCCTTCTTGTGGGGACACGGAAGCAGTTAACAAAAGTGTATATTGATGGCATTAAAGTCGGTGATCCGTTATATTAGTCTATCTCCATCAGTCCGTAATTTCGGCACATGGTTCGACCTTCATTTGGATATCGGATGTACACATCACTAAAACGTGCAGCAGTGCATTCTATTATCTTTATAATATCAGACATATTAGGAAGTACTTATCCAGAGCAGCACTGAAACATTAGTTCATGCGTTCATTACAAGTAGACTTGATTATTGTAACAGCCTTTTGTATGGTCTACTGAAAAATCAGCTGTCTAAGTTGCAGCGTGTCATGAATGCTAGTGCTCGTCTGGTTTATTGTGCTCCGAAGTTGTGCCATATCACGCCTCTGCTTCGCGAGTTACATTGGCTGCCTGTTTGCTACCGTATTGAATATAAAATATTACCTCTTACACTTAAAGCATTGCATGGTAAGGCGCCTGATTTTTGCGCCACTTAATATCTGTCTTACCTCCGTCTAGGTATAATTTACGGCACAATCAGGATTCTGTAGTTTCATTAACTTTTCCAAAAGTAAGAACCATGAAAACCTTGGGGGATAGATCGTTTAGCTGCGCCGCCCCTAGACTTTGGAATCTGCTTCCAACTTCGATTCGGTCTATTTCTAGTTTGAATATTTTCAAAAGTAGACTTAAAATTTTTTTATTTAATAAGGCATTTAATTAGTTATGTTGGTGTTTACAATAAGCTGTTGTCAATTATTATTTTGATCAGCGTTATTTATAATTTATTCTATAGAATTTTATAATTGTAATTTTTAAGTCCTATTTTATCTTTTAATATTAATATCTTATTGTAAGGCACAATTGAATATTTTTATAGAAACTGCGCGGTACAAATTTGAATTTATTATTATTATTATGATTTACATGCCGATAAAGAGTTCCCTTTTTCAAGGTCCTCGTTTGTCAGTCTGACTGTCCATATGTCGTAATCTTACACGGCACAAACTTCATATATAACTGCGATGATCACATTCTCTTAAATAAACCTCGCGTAGTTCGGGCTTTTAATCAACTATAACAGCGTACAGCGTATTATTGTACTTAGTAAGAATATTCCTTCAGTCAGTTTCATGTGTTTTGTACTTCTTGGCTAGTTCGTCTACGCATGCGCATTTAATGACACATACCACATTGAAGAGAAACATTTCCCAGGAGATTATAAATAAACAACCTTAACTTATCAGTTAACGAGGCCCGGACGGTTGAGGGTTATCAATCCAAATTCTGAACCACCCCTCTTCCACTCACTTGACTTCATTTTCCTTTTTTTTTTCACTTTGTTACATGATTTACATGCCGATAAAGATTTCCCTTTTTCAAGGTCCTCGTTTGTCAGTCTGACTTTGTCCATATGTTCTCATGGATCTTATATACAACACCCTTTTGTCCACCCTTTTGACACGTGTGTTTCACTTCTTTCACAGTTCCTTCTTTCGGCGAACGGAGGGAGGGGCTGCAGCTCCCCCAGTCGTAAAAAATGTAGTATTATTCAGGCAAAACTGGTAGACCATTCGGGCACCACAAAGGCAGTAAAATTACTGAATTATTTTGTGCTTCAATGTCCTGATTTATTTTTTTCTATCCCGTAACTTACATTACTCACTTAGTTTTCTAATAAAACGCAACGTTTACAAAAACAACGAACCTAACATGTACACAACTAACGCAAAACCTGTCACCACAGCGACAATACCCTACATCAAGGGCACTTTTGAGACTATCTCACAGATCTTACAACCTTACAACATCCGTGTCGCTCACAAACCGATTACTACTTTACGACAACTTCTCACAAACGTTAAAGACAAGGACGAACCTAACGACAGACAAGGAGCAGTATACAAAATCAAATGCTGCGACTGCCAGGCCTCTTACATCGGTGAGGCTGAAGAAACAGACAGACAGACAGAACAGAACAGACAAACAGTAGACGGAACTCACCAACAAATTTGACTAACAGAAATTACACTAACAATACACGGATGGAAACGCACCAATCACTGACTTGAGTCTCTACAGCCAATAACATTATGGCTAAACTGACCAACGACAGCAATAACCAGACGTATTCTTGGTTTTCACTGTCACGCCATAAAATTTTAAAATCGAAACGAATTAGCGAAGGAAGCCAATAATTTGTAATGTTATAAAAGAGTAACAAATAAACAACTTCGCGAAGTCTCAGATCTGTGCAATATTCCGTTGTTGAATTATTCGCCGAAGCATTCGACTCAAATTTACAGAGCTTGGTATGGAAACGCCATCCTGGAGGGACACCAACATATAATGTTTTAGAATCGAAACTATTTAGTGAAAGAAGCCAACAATTTGTAATGTTATAAAAGAGTAACAAATAAAAAACTTCGCTAAGTCTCAGATCTGTGCAGTATCCCGTTGTTGAATTATTCGCCGAAGCACTCGACTCAAATTTACAGAGCTTTGTATGGAAACGCCATCTTGGTGCCCCTCCGAGGGGCACCAAGATGGCCGCCGGAAATCAATAAAAACATCTGGACTTCACTTTCGCTCTGAAAGCGATTACTTTTCTCTCGTGAACTACAATTCATTCGCATAAACTGCATTCCTAATACTTTAACTGCCCAAAGTGCCAAAAATCACGAGGAGAGGCCCTTGTTTCATAGGAAAAAGCTTTGTCACGGACGCCATGTTGGTGTCACGTAGGGTGAAAAGTCAGAAATTCAAAATGCTGTATTTTCAAAACGAAAGACGCTACCGGGTTGGATACTTGTGAAAAGATTTATTTTTAAGTCATCTTCAACCTGGTGGACATATAAATTCAGAAGGCATTACAATTTATGATTTTCGAATTTGATGACGTCACGTGAAAACCAAGAATATACTATCAACTGATGATCTTCACAATTCACATGGCTCTAAAGATGACTTCCGCTCAGGTTGTCGAAACGTCAGTCAATGTCAACAACTGTAGTTCTTTTCAGAACTACATTTATCCGGACGATCACAACCGACAGACTACTGAGTCACTACTGATACTCCTGGGTTCAAACCATTTACAATGAACAAATAAAAGAAAACGCTTTCAACTAAATTTATTGAAAAAGGATATCATATGCATGGCTATCGTGAAAACCTAAAATAAATCAGTAGTAAGTGAATCAAAGTTGTCGTGATGACATCACTTTAATTTTCTGTTTAATTATTACACAGTGAGTGTTTCTTTTTTCCAAACCGATTGAAAGCTCAGTCGGCAATCATGTAATGATGATGGAAACAAGAAGTTAGTTAAAGATCAGGTGGTCGACAATGATTGGCTGTGAATAAAACTTCCGCGGTCTTCATATCAATTGAAAGATTTTACGCTATCTTTTGACCACTAAAGCACCGAACACTATCAATGCGTGCATACCGCATTGATATTTTCATGATCTGGGCACTAGCTATCCTCGTTTCCGTGGTCTTGAACTAAGATTTATTCATTTCAAGCAAACACGCTATTTATGCTTCACGTGCATCATTTACTTTAACTGTTTCTACTTATTTAACCTGTATTTAATCATCGTTAATAGCTGTAACATTGGTATTTGGAGAAAGTATCGCCTTCAAGACAGAGCCTCACAATACCACGAAAACCTATGCTTGGCAAAAACTCTTCTATTTGTATCTGTTGTGGCTGTGGTGTCGTGGCTCCCTTCAATCATTGCTAACGATATGATCTTCTTTTTTTAAGGCCTCAATACCTCGACCTTTTTGTTTTATTACATGATAAACATTATTAATTATTCCAACACCTTTGTCAATCCACTAGTGTACGTGTTAAGAATTCCTGAGTTTAAAGGGGCTATGTCACCATTTTTAGCGTTACTTTAAAAAGCCAAAATACATCTTTATATCAGTGAAATTCCAAAACTAAGAATCCAGTTTTGTTTAAAATTATTCTACTAGTGCTCTAAAAGTAAAAATAAGTGTCTTGGGCTGCAGATGGCCAGGATGGAAATGGATTGCATCTTGAAAAAATTGGGCCAATTTTTTCAAGTTTATCGCTTGTGTCTTAGAAAATTTGCTAAAACTCCGATTATGGTTTATTTTCTCTGCTAAAATTCACTTGATATCTTCCTGTTAGTGTTCTTTAAGCATTTCGTGTACGACAAAGGTACTTAGTTTTAATTTGGGACGGTTTTGACCCGAAAATCTCAAAATCACCATGACATAACTCCTTTAAACAAGCGCTGGGTTTGTGCTGTAAGGGCTTTGCGATGTAAGGGCTTTCAGTTTCTTAATCATCGTTTGTGGCTGTAACATTGGTATTTGGAGAAAGTTTCAACAAGGAAGTATCGCTGCAAGACAGCAAAGAAGAGCCTCACAGAACCAACGCTTGACAAAAACTCTTCTATTTATTTCTGTTCTAGCTGTGTTGTCGTGGCTCCCCTTAATCATTGCTAACTTTATGTTCAACATTTTTAAAGTCTGGTTACCTGGAATTTATTACATGATAATCATTGCTAATTATTCCAACTCTTTTGTCAATCCACTCGTGTACGCGTTAAGAATTCCTGAGTTTAAACAAGCGCTGGGTTTGTGTTGTTTTAGAAGACAGGCAGTGATATACAGGGAAGGTAATGAAGGAAGAGATAACATGGCTGTCGCTTTGACGTCGGTGACACAGCTAAGAACATTGCCAACCGATCCCAGTCATCTACAGCTGGCGTTTGAACAGGAAGTTATGGATACAAAATTGTGATTAGAAGGTAGGCAGTGCTGAACAGGGAAGGTAAGGGACGGACCATTAGAAAAGTGATTGGGGGGGGGGGGGGGGGGGGGGGGGGGGTGGGGAAAAAAAACAAAAAAAAAATCGTGCCAGGGAAAATGCCAGGAAAAAAAAATTCGTGCAAAGTTCAAGGCAAAGAAAAAAAATTCATGCAGAAGGAGAAGTCCTATTGTGGTTGTTATTTAATATATAAAAGCTGCCAAAGTGCCTATTGAAAATAGCGCTCTTGGCGTTTCAAAAATTCAAAACATTCTTGGAGCCTTCCTATACTATTATTTAATATAAATAAAGACATTTGATAGTGTTCATTGAAGTGTTTACCACACACTGCATGAAATGACAACTATTAGGTGATATAATGAATTCATATTTTCAATTCAATAGCCGGAAAGCGCAAATTTCAGTTGCCAACATGCAAAACCAGTAGATTCAAAAAACGTTTTATTCCACATAATTGTTACAAATGATAGATTTTTTTAGCTGTATTATAGTCCATCCATAGTATTTTAGGTATTCTTATAATTGTAGTATAAACATTTTTAATTATTTTTTAAAATATTTTGTGAAAGTTGGCATATTAAATTCAGCTGGCTCTGGGGCTGTAAGTTTTAACTTCAATAAACTATCTATCTATCTATAATAAATATGATAAATACATGTAATTATCCATAAACAGTT
>JAJLRJ010000003.1:1580609-1910609 GCA_024195265.1 Dendrophyllia cribrosa
GACAGGTGTAAGGGTTGACACATTATGCTCCTAAATTTCAATGTCAGAAACAAATTTGATCACGGGAGCATCCCCGTACAAAACTTTGTCGAGTACCCCCTCTGACGTGCATTTTACATTTTGGTCAGTTCCTGTTCCGGCTATTTCACGGGCATTTAAGACGACTAAAACGGTAAACGGGTAAACATTTTCAACACGATTTATTCACAACGTGAGCTACACGAAATTCGAGCTTCGAGCCGCGAAAAGACAAGATACAAAGGTCAGTCTCGATCGCATGTAACACAACAATGTCACGTGAACGGGTTTTGGCGCGAACATACTCCCCCCCGTGTTCGACGCCGGGCGGGGCGGCGGACACTACTTTGCACTTTCTAGTAAACACAGTTTAACTGCAGGTCGGGTGTAGACACCACTCCTGGTACGGACTTCTGCTGCTCTGACTCTTCCATCGTCTCCTGGAAACACTCTAAGCACACGCGCTAATGGCCAACACCCACGGGGAGACTTCTCGTCGACGACGAGGACAAGGTCTCCTTCACGGACATTACGGGCTTCGTTTCTCCACTTTCGGCGCTCTGTTAAGGCTGGTAGATATTCTCGGAGCCAACGTTTCCAGAAGTGCTGGGTCATTACTTGTGCATGTTTCCATGTCCGACGACTGCACAAGTCTTTGTCGCTGACGACATCTGGCGGGAGATTAGGGTTTCTCCGTCCAAGCAGGAAGTGATTCGGTGTTAAGGCTTCTTCGTCACGGTAATCAGTACTAACATGAGTCAATGGGCGACCGTTCATCAATGACTCCACTTCAGCCATAAAAGTGAGTAACGTTTCGTCGTTGACACACTGCTTTCCTGCCACCGCTTTAAGCGCTCTTTTAGCAGACTGAACGAGGCGTTCCCACGAACCACCGAAGTGCGGGGAAGACGGGGGATTGAAGTGCCACTGCACTCCATCATCAGACAGCTGATCGCCGATTCGTTCGCTGTCCAGGCGTTTGATAGTTTCTCGGAGCTCATTCTCAGCTCCAACGAAGTTAGTGCCGTTGTCCGACCAAATATGGGCTGGCTTTCCACGTCTGGCTATCATCCTTCTTATAGCCATCAAGCAAGAATCAGTGTCCAGCGAGTGGGCAATTTCAAGATGAACCGCGCGAGTAGTCAGACAAGTAAAAAGGACTCCGTAGCGCTTTTCAGTCTTTCTTCCGTGGCGCACAAGCATGGGACCAAAGTAATCAACTCCGGTATTTGCGAAGAGCGGTTGTTGATATCCCAGTCTTGAATCGGGCAGATCGGCCATGACCGGCGGCTCGGGTTTCGCTCGTAGTCTACGACATGAGGGACAACTAGATGTAATCTTCTGAACTGTAGCGAGCCCTTTCAGGATCCAATACTTCTGCCTTAGCTCGTTCAACACATGCTTGTTACTTGTACAGTACAAACGAAGATGGTGGTGCATTACTATTAGACGCGTGATTTCGTGCTTCGGGTCCAATATCAAAGGATGCCGTGACTCTTCAGGAAGAGGGGCTTTGCGAAGACGGCCACCTACTCTCAAACATCCCACTTCGTCCACGTAGGGGTTGAGTGCACTGAGTCTGCTCTTTACTGGTAGTCGCTTGTTTGACTTCAAGGCTTCAAAGTCTGAATGAAACGAGTCCAGTTGACTTCTTCGTACGGCGATTATCTCTGCATTGTGGAGTTCCGCGGTGGTTAGAGGTGACAAAACGCGGTCTTCTTTCTTTCTTCTACAGTTTTGGGTGAAACGACACATCCACGCGACAACACGACGGAATCTTGACCAAGAGGAGAACTTGTCTGGATCTGGAAAATACGCTCTTGGATCGTTCACAGACGCATGCCCAGACCACTTGGTGTTCTTCACTTCCTTGTCATTTCCACAGAGGGGTCCAATAAACGTACTCTGAGGCCAGTGTTCTTCCGGTTTGGACAAGAAGTCGGGGCCGTTAAACCATCGGCAATGCTGATCTAAGTCTGCAACTCGAAGTCCTCGGCTGCAATCGTCGGCCGGATTAGAATGACCGGGGACATGTCTCCACTGTGTGGGGTTGGTTACATCGTGAATCTCTGAGACCCGGTTAGCCACGAACGTGTGGAAACGTCGGCTTTCATTAGCTATGTACTGCAACACAGTTTTAGAATCACTCCAAAAGATGGTGTCTTCAGTCGTAACAGTCAACTCACGCTTGATCAGGCAGCATAACCTTACGGCCAAGACAGCAGCTTGAAGCTCTAGACGAGGTATGCTTATCTGCTTCAACGGTGCAACGCGGTTCCTCGCCATAACAAACGAAACTTTAATCGTGCCATCAGGGAGTGAGTATCTAGCATAGCAGACGGCGCCGAATCCCATTTCGGATGCGTCGGCGAATACGTGAAGTTGTATCGACGCTTCAGGGCAGGCATTAACACAGAAACAACGGGGCAGTTCAAATTCACTTAGCTTCGTCAGGTCTCCAAGCCAATCGTTCCAAGTACTCTGGTCTTCCTCATCTAAGGGCTCGTCCCAGCCCTTGTTTTTACGCCATAACGACTGGATTAGACATTTCGCGGGTAGCATGTATGGAGCTAGCACTCCCAATGGATCGAAAACGGTTGATATGCGACTAAGGACGCCACGCTTGGTTGACCCAGGGGTTTGGCGTGAGCAAACAGAGAAACGAAAACAGTCAGTTTCAGTGTTCCATTTTAAACCCAGTGTGCGTTCAATTGGTAATTCATCAAACTTCAAATCGACTGACGGGCTCGCTTTCTCTTGGAGGGGGATTTGCGACAGGACTTCACGGGAGGAACTGATCCACTTGGTCAGCCTGAAACCGCCGCGAGCCAAGAGAGAGGTCATTTCATGGAACATTCGCACTGCAGTAGCTTCGTCACGTACGGATTTCAAGAAGTCATCCATGTAGAAATTCTTCTCTACGGCTTCGATCGTTTCGGTAGAAAATGCAGTGTCTCCATAATTGTCAAGAGCTGTCTTTCTCAATACATAGTTTGCCATACTCGGGGAGGACGCAGCTCCAAAAATCGCGACGAGCATCTGATACACATCAGGTGGGCGCTGCAGTTCTAAGTTCCGCCACAGGAACCTCAGGGCGGGTTGATCCTCTTCTATAATTCGAACTTGGTGAAACATGGCTTCGATGTCGGCGGCCAGGCCAACACGCTCCTCTCTAAACCGCAACAGCACACCCACTAGGCTATTCAGGAGGTCGGGCCCGATGTGAAGTTTGTCATTCAGTGATACTCCGTCATGCTTGGCGGCAGCATCCATCACGATCCGGACCTTGTCTGGCTTGTTGGGATTGCGAACCGGGTGGTGTGGCAGAAACCACTGCTTCGAGGTTGGGGCGGATGCCTCCTCAGGAGTAAGCTTTCGCGCGTAACCTTTGTCAACATAGTCGTCAATAATGGCACAGTATTTCCTTGCAAGTTCCTCGTCACGCTTTAGTTTCCGTTCAGTGGACTCGAGTCGTTTTTCTGCCATGGGGCGGTTGTCAGGAAACTTTACGTCTTGTTCCTTCCACAACATCCCGACTTCATATCCGTCCGACACATGTTTCACAGTTTTCTCTAACATTTTAAGAGCTCTGTTGTCTTCGCGAGAACGGGGTGATGCGTCTTCATACTTCGTACCAAACGATTCTGTTCGCCACCAGTCTTCTACTTGCTTGTTTAATGATTCTTCATCGTTCAGGACACGATGCACGTGCATGACATGTAGACGCTCGGGTTTCACGACCGAATTGACTGCGCCAGCAAGGGTCCAGCCAAAGGCTGTGAGAATCGCAACGGGTTGTCCTGGACGACCTCTTCGCACATCATGCTGTAGTATCGCCTCCAAAACATTTGCCCCGAGCAGAATTGTCACGTATTTGGAATCCACTTCAGGGATACTCAGATCCTTTAGGTGAGGGAAGTCCTGCATCATGCTACGCGTGACCCTTTGCGGGGGCAGGTTCAACTGTGGTACAGTCCAAGCTTCGTCTACGGCTATCTGCGCGTCGGGCTTTGTCCCTTCAACAGCACCAACGTGGAATGACACTTTCCTAGAACGTACTGGTTCACCAGACGAGTTAATTGTGCCAAGTTGTAGAGGGCTATCTTCACCAACAAGACCAATAGCGTCAGCAAAGTTCTCTAAAATAAGTGAAGTTTGGCTGCCGGAGTCCAGAAGTGCAAACGTGTTTGTTTTAACGCCTCTAGAGGTCACAACGGATACCGGGACGATTTGCAGTAGGACTGCGGAGGAAACCCCATTCACGGACGAAGTAGCAACGAAGACGGGTGCCGCGACGTTCAACGGCGGGACGGGTGCGGCACTGTTCAAAGGTGGTGTTCCAACGAAAACTGGTGCTGCCCCGTGGATAAGCGGGTGGTGGTATTTGTTACAGCCTTGCATGTCACATCGTTTCTTGCGCGTACAGTCACGAGATTGGTGATCCGTTGACTCAAAGCAGCAAAAGCACAACTTCCTTTCCTTGCCTAACTGTGCTCTCTGATTCACATCCATCGCTAGAAATTTGTCACACTTCTCAATCGCGTGTTTTTTATCGCATACCATACAAGTCTTAGCTGCGGGTGAGCTCTGATTCCCAGTCGTAGCACCTGTAGCTAGGGTTGAGAACAAGTAAGGTTGCTCTTGACGGTTTTGGACGCGTTGATCCCTTCGTGGCGGCCTTCTGTTGCCAGTACGCCCATTTGGCGGCTTACCTAAGCTAGGTAATGGTTCACTGACTAAGGTTTTAGCGCGCAGTCTCGCACGAAGCCATTCATCCAGATCGACCAATGTAGGAATGGTGGGATGCATTTTAACCTTCTTTTCTCCCCACTTTTCTTTTAACGAATCAGGCAATTTCTGTAAGGCAGAACGGGCGTTAGTTGAAGACGCTAAATCGTGTGAGTATTCCAAGCTCTTCATCGTGGCAACGGCATTGTGTAGCGTGTTGCAGAACGAACGAAGTTGAATGGTGTCTCCTTCAATAACGATTGGGTGGTCAAGCACGGTCTTCATGAAGGCTCCAGCAACGATTTCCTCATTTCCAAATTGTTCTTCAAGTTCTGTCAGGGCTGCTTTGTAGAGATGGCCATGGTTGAGCATTCCTCCAATAGCTTTCTTCGCATTTCCAACCAAAGCTCTTTGGAGGTAAGTCATTCTCTGCGTATCGGTGAGAGGCTGGTCATGAACTAAACATTTAAACAGTGATATGAACTGAGGCCACTCAAGCGGATCTCCTGAAAACCGCGGTAACTCTAAACGTGGTATGGACTTTACGAACGCTGGTTTTAACTCTGCGTTTGTTTTTCCCTTTGGTGTACTCAACTTAGGTGAGAGTTCCTTGATCCATGAAACATCAAAGCGTTCCTCCGTGTCACAGTGATCTTGATCGGTCTGGGAAGTCTCCTTGCGCAACGTGGACGATTTAACCGGGGACGGCAATTTTACATTTTGTGGAGGCGAAAGACCACCTGGGTTTTGATGACTATCAGCATTTACAAACACCTTGGGTTTGATTTCACGGTAGGCGGTTCCAACTTCAACATCTTCAAAATCCTTCAGACGGTCTTCAATATTCTCTGGGTCCCTTTTCTCGTTATCCTGAATGCCAAGCTGAGCTTCCAGTCGCAATCTTTCGGCTTGATATTCGAGTTCTCGGATACGACGGTGTTCCTGCAATCGCCTTTCTTGTTCGAGATTTTCAGCCCGCATACGCTCCTCTTCTACCCGCTGCTGTGCTTCCTTTTTCGCCTGTTCGATTTGCAGATCCATCACGCGCGCGAGTCTTCCATTCTCGCTCGCGCGCGAGGTTGAACTATGGCCGCTGGCTGATTCGAATTGGAGCGAAGGCGCGTATTCACTGCCAATCTCAGAAGGCGGCTCGTTTTCTCTTTCGCTCAAGGAAATTTCAATGTTTTCGAGACATACATTCGCTCTTCCAATCGCACTTTCCATCCCGTCGAGGTGACCCTGCAATTCTTCGAGTTCCAGAAGCGATTCGTAGTCTTCACTGGCTGATTCGAGTTCCTTTAAGAGCGCCTGTCTGTAAATATCAAACATATCGCGGCAAGTGATAAAATTGGATTCTTTTGATATTTTAACGTTAGATAGGTTAGGGTATAACAAAAATCACTGGATACCTTTTTCGGTCAAATATCTTTTTATTTTAAAGAAAAATGCAGAAAACGAAATTCCGTTAAAATCGTCATTTAAGGCGGAAAATTATTGCACAACTTTGACAGTCACGTTTGCAAAAACAAGTAACGCTACGGCATTTAAAACATGAAAATCGTATTTTGCAATCTTTATATATCTAGTAGAGTGATTTAGGGAATTATTTTGTTGTTTTTTGCTTGCAAAATAATTTTATTTCGAAGACATATATTTTACTTCTTTAAAAGTACGTCTGTAAACAAAACAATTTTTCACCATGTGCTAAACCTTCAAACGGATTAAGTTTCTGTTGGTTAATTTTTATAAAGATGATCTCAAGATTGCCGTAAAAATTTCTTTGGGCAAATGATTCAGAGCGACGCGAGAGCATTTCAAACTTCGTTAAAATTAGAGTTATTTGACCCTACGAGGTCAACAATCAATTTGCGGGTCACACAAATTAATTCTATAAACTTCTGTTTCTGTGTTAACCCATTATGAAATTAAAATAGCCACATTGAAAAACACTGAATTTTCCTTACCTCATTTGCGGTAGAAGACAGATTCAGAGACCATTTTAGTGTATAAATCCCTCCTTTGTTCACCGTATTTAGTCTTGTTCATGCACGCCGGCCGCGGACTGCCATGAAAAGTCGCACGCAAACCTCTGTTAAACTTTCGACACTTTTCAGCATTATGGCATCTTATTTAAAGGCTATAGCATTTGTAGAATGTTCTTCGGTTGAAGTTAACGGATAGATAAATCTAATCACTGCTTGAGAAGTACTGAATGAACAAACATGTCGGGCCGTTTAAAAACGGCCCGACATGTTTGTTCATTCAGTACTTCACGATCACGACTTTAAAAAAGTCGTGATCGTGACAGCAGTTATTTGTGTCGTCACGCAATGCAGCTGTTGGTCGGCATTTTAGCGGGGTAGGGGTAGGGCTAAAGAGCTTGAAAACACAGAATCTATGTCTAAAACTCTTGCAGCGGAGGAAAAAAATTACAGAGACTTTTCAGTTACGTTAGCACATTTAAGCGCCTTCATTCTCTATTGTTCTATTCCGGAAAGATTATTTATTTGCCGTTGCACAGTAAGTAAAAACGAAACGTGTGAAATGCAAATGTGATCACTAGTTTTCGACCTAATTAAGATCACTGTGGTATTTAGCTATTTCTGTCCTTTTTTCGTATTGTTTTCCTTTTTTTTTCTCTTTTTATCAGAATAATACTGTCTTCATGAAACATTATGCGAAAAAGGGAAAATCAATCTAAAATTCTCCACATGCACGGTCCCCAAAAGATATCAATTTGTACAATGCAACTAGTGATGTAAACGTTTGTCAAACCGTTACACTGACCGCAACTGATATTTTCTTTGTCTCTTAATTGACCGAGAGGGAGCCTCAAAAGAGCACTTATTTGGATGTTTTCTACTTGTCAATAATCCTACTGTGAGTTTGGGTTACCTGTGGTTCGTGAGACCATTTACCTCTGTCGCTCTTTTCCGTCGATGATACATGTATGTACCATAGACTGTGTGTGTGTGTGTGTGTGTGTGTGTGGGGGGGGGGGGGGGGGGGGGGGGCTTCTCCCTTTCTTACTTCAAATTCATGTCATGCCTTAATTCAGGAACCATTTGTTGCATTTTCTTTAATTTAAAATTTGACTCAATGGCACTAATGTTTGGCTAATCCATTGTCGGTGTTACAAACCAAGTAAACCTAAGTATTTTTTTTGGCAGTAGCGAAATAATTAGAAACCGCTCAGATTTTAAAGTTGATAACGAGAGAATATCTGAAAATTAAAGAACTTACTAAGTCAAATAGAGTTATCGCCAATTGTCGAGAAGAAAAATAAATGCTGTTTAAATAATGCGGTTGACAAAAAAGTAAACACTACCTGGTTATGCTAATTACCTAGTGTCTTTGTTTACTTGATGGCGGCGCTAAAGTGCATGTTTTTGTACATCAAAGATTCGAGTTCAGTTCCAGGTATTACACAAAAATGGAAGGCACTTGTTCGTTTAAGTCCTTTGTTGGTGGAGTTTGCGGTTATGACATTTCGTGCACAAAGGACATCTCTAATCACAAATCTGTCTCGAAATTTACCGGACCTGAATATGAGATCGAACTTATTTTATGTCGAGCAGCGTTGTTTACTTGAAATGTGAAGGAAGTATTTGTAAACTAAAGTTGTAGAATTAAGTTCAGTGGCGGATCTAGGGAAGCGGCCCCTTTCCATCCCTTTTTTGGCGAAGAAAAAGGCTCGAGGGGACCGAACTTTTTTCAGAACCATTTTCACTCCCCCTCCCACCCCCTCTCCTTATGAGCAAGCTGGATCCACAACTGGAAATTTATAGTGAGAAAGAGATCAAGAAGCCCTGGTATACCCATCTTTCAGGGACAGCTCCATCAAGTAGACGGCACCTCGACTCGTATGGTAAGAAGGTAAATTTGAGAAAACGAGAAAAAGCATCCAATATGATCATGAATATTGAATATGGAAAGCAAGACTGGGGAGAGGAGATAAAAATCGTTGCTCGCAAAAGGCTATTGCTACCAATTCATATATTTTAGAACATATTACTAACGAAGAAAATTAAATGGTGCTGAAATATATTTCTAAACAGTTATTTTGTTTACTTGCAAAAGTGTTTCAATTTAATTGCCTTATCCGCACCCCTACCCCCTTAAATGCAAACAAAACTGCATTGCGTGACATAACTGAAAAAAGACTGAAAGCAAACGTCCGACATGTTTTGTTTGTACTTCAAAGTAACATTTCAAATATTTTAGCGCACTACAAAACCGAGGAACGCTCCAAAACGTACTTAGCCCTTTGAATAGATGCCGTGATACTGAAAAATGTCGAAAGTTTAACAAAGATTGGCTGACCCGAACGTTTAATATTACGCTGTTGTCGTCCGACGTTTATCGGACGTTGTAAACAAGATACGATGAACGGTGAAAAAAATGCAAGAAAATGATCTCTGGATAAGTCTTCTACAACAAAAAAGGTAAGGCAATTTCAAAACATTTTTTCTATGTGGCTATTTTAACCTTATTTGTGTTAAGACGTGGTGGAAAGTGAAATGTTTGTGTGACCCGCAAATTGATAGTTGACCTCGTAAGGTCAAATAACTCTAATTTTAACGAAGTTTGAAATGCTCTAGCGTCGCTCTGAATCATTTGCCCAAAGAAATTTTTACGGCAATCTTGAGATCATCTTTATAAAAATTTACCAACAGAAACTTAATCCGTTTGAAGGTTTAGCACATAATGAAAAATTGTTTTGTTTACGAGGTACTTTTAAAGAAGTAAAATGTATGTCTTCGAAATAAAATTATTTTGCAAGCAAAGAACAACAAAATAATTCCCTAAATCACTCTACTAGATATTTAAAGATTGCAAAATATGATTTTCGTGTTTTAAATGCTGTAGCGTTGCTTGTTTTTGCAAGCGAGACTGTCAAAGTTGTGCAATAATTTTCCACCTCAAATGGCGATTTTAACGGACTTTCATTTTTTGAATTTTTCTTTTAAATAAAAAGATATTTGGCCGAAAAAAGTATCAAGTGATTTTTGTTATACCTTAATCTACCTAACTTTAAAATATGAAAGAAATCGAATTTTTATTACTTGCCAAAAAAATTCAAATTTGTCTGATTTTTACGGACAGGCGCTCTTAATGCTTTATCGATCTTGTCACAAAGTTCACGTAATTTCCTTCGACTTCCACGGCTCTTTAACAGGTTTTCAGCGACGTTAATGTGCCTTGTGACCGTTGCCTTTCGGCGTGACAGTTTGCTCCTAGCTTTTTCCTTTTCCATTTTCCGGTTGTTAGGACGGCTGGGCCCAACGACGACACGAATTCCTTCTTCACTCACATATCGCACGTGGTCGGGAGCGAGCTCTTCTGTTGACATTTCAATCTCGCATACGGTCTCAGAATTTATCAAAATAAGCAAGCAAAGTTACGTACCGGCAACCTCGCTCTGCTACCAGATGTTCCGGCTATTTCACGGGCATTTAAGACGACTAAAACGGTAAACGGGTAAACATTTTCAACACGATTTATTCACAACGTGAGCTACACGAAATTCGAGCTTCGAGCCGCGAAAAGACAAGATACAAAGGTCAGTCTCGATCGCATGTAACACAACAATGTCACGTGAACGGGTTTTGGCGCGAACAGTTCCCTTCAAAACAACATCGTCAAATGATCAAATTATAGTTTATGTGGAGATTGAAACTCACGACGGTTTTTCTTTCTCTATTTGAAATTAAAATTTGTCCCTACGAATTCAACAGGGAGCTAGCAATTACCGCGTAAGCGAAGATAGATGATTGACAGATCGGGAAAGTTAACCTGCACTAAACTACCTACATGTAGCGAGGTGGTTTGAAAAAACCTAACTCGGTTAAAAAGATCTATTGTTCTTTAATTAATTTCCATGGGAACCGCTAACACGGTTTAAATTCGGTGAACGCCAAAAATACGCGGCCGCATCAGCAATTTTGTTTAACCAGTTGATTTTAATTAATTAATTGGAAATAACCCGGTTAACTACTCTGACTAGTGCGGCCGCAGCCAACGAGTCTTGATATGTGAAAATGTATTTTTATTACGAAAAGGATAATTCATTCTTTTAATTCGTTATTTCAATAGCATGAAGTAATTTTTTTTTCCCGATGCCTTCTAGACGCAAAATGCGGGAAAATTTTCTCTTGTTTTCTATTACGAAATTCAGAAACAAACACCCTAGTTATCGCAGATCAGTTTTGAATTTAATTAATATACATGAAAAAATTACTCAATTTTGATTGGCTAAGAGCAGTGCAGTTCAAGTGTAATACCAGTGCAAAAAGTATAACACCAGTGCAAATTACAAATAAAAAGAAAATTGATGCAAAAATGTTTTGCAAAAAAGAAATTGCCAATTTTTTTTTCATGTATAGTTATTAATAAGAAGCGGCTCGTGCAAATTAATCCCAAATTGAACTCGAAACCGTATGATTACCTATACAAAAAGCGGGTGCCATGTTATACATCGACATAATAAAACATGTCAAGACTCGTTATCCAAGTGACAACTGCCCGTGAGGAACTGAGGACAGCAAACAAGGCAAATCCAGAGATTTGAATATGTTATCAAGCACAAGGGTTTTCACTGCAGTTCAAAAGCGGATGGTTAGAAGTACTTCAATTGGCCGCTTTATTTCTCCTCAGAAAAGGAAACCTACGGTGCTGAAAACGGTAAGGGTTTTCCATAGATGCTGTATTTTGTCATGCTAAGCTTTTTGGGGGTATAACGGATCAAATACCCCGATAAGTCGGATGAACAACATTGTATTCAGCTAAAATCCCGGGTGAGGGAGGCAGGGGGGGGGGGTGTACTCGACAAAGTTTAGTACGGGGATGATCCGCCCCAAGGTCCAAATCCTTACACTCGTACCGTTTTTGACAGAAAAGTTAACCCTTTCTAGATGACTTACATCCCTGAAGTAGCATGTTTGGCTAACATTTTACCAACTAGGCCTATCCCGATTGTGCTCGTAAAATGATGAAAAGTTGCTCCCTAGAATGCCAAAAAGGGGCTAAAAAATTGCCAAAAATCCAATTTGTTGCTACCTAAATTTCGAAAGTTGTTACGTAAATTTCATGATATTTTCACCAAACGTAAATTAAAACTTCATTTATCAGTTTTTCTCAATAATTGCTAATAGCATTTTAAGGATCGAAATTACGGAAAAAACTTATGGTTCATTTGACGTCTTATCAAGTGACAGGTTATTTGTTCAAAACGGCCTTGATAAACATCAATAAATTCGCCTAAATTGAAATTTTCTATCAAATTGTGAACTTTGTAGTGCTTGATACGTGCTGTAAACCTTTTTAAAGAAAGGCGAAATTTTGCTTGAGGTTACTAGAAGCAGTCCACGGTTGCTATCCTACTTTATCGGTTTCTGTCGTATTGGTGTCTCGTAAAGTCAACTAAGTCAGATCAGCCTTGCAGTTTATTGTATACTTTGTTCATTTTTTTTTGGCTCATTAGGTCTTTTGTAGATGCTACGTGTCGGTAACAGCATTATCGTTTGCGGTCCTTTGCAGATTTTACTTTTATTTGAGCAACGTTTACTCACTTTTCACTTCATAGTATAAACATCAAAATACTTTATTAGACGATTAGTCGTTACGTGCCACCTAAATGGTAGTTTTCCCAACCCTTTTCTATGCTTCAACTCGTGAAATCCCTACCCTTTTTAATATATGCCTCCAGCCTCAAAAAGGCACCCCTTTCGGGTGGAACATCCCCGTATAGCCCATTAAAGGGAGTACCCCCCCCCCCCCCCCCCCCCCCCCCCCCCCCCCCCCCCCCCCCCCCCCCGGGCTAAATTACGGCTTCTTGTAACGATGACTACGTTTGCCGTATGTTTACTCAGTTTCTTTCAATAAAGCTTTTTGGATAACATTATGCACGCTTTCAGATGGGAGATAGTCTGGCTGCACTCCTTCGCTATCAGTGACAACTAATACAAATGCGTTTGCACAAAATTTTCAGAGTAAGGTCTAGTAAGGTGCTATCATACAGTCTAGTAAGATGAATAACATGATACTTCATATGACTCTCGCGAATGAAACAAAATATTTGTAAACGAACTTGAAGTCCGATGTGCGTTTTCCGGTCCAGAAAGATATCCTGTTCAAGACGCTAAATAGTGAAATTGTATACCCTGTTTAAGCTTGAGGGGGGCGGACTCCCATATAAAAATGACTGGGGTGCTCGTCGTATCTTTTAGGGGTCAAAATTTGCAGATTGGTACCGCTTAACGTACTAAAATTTAAAATGACCTCAGTTAGAATTATCGCGGTACCTTTTGGGGTATAAAGCCGAAATAATATGACAGAATATGACATGTGTTGTCTTAGAATTGGTACCTCTTAGGGGTAAAAATTCATTTGAGCCACGCCCATCAAACAAGATCCTGGTACCTTTTAGGGTGCTTTTCAAAATTTCCAATAAGCACCCCTGTCATTTTTATATGGGAGCCCTCCCCCGAGTGTTTAAGACGCAAGACCCTGTCTAATAATATGAGGGTGGTTTAGATGTCCCTCCTTAATTGTCATAACACAACTGTACTTTACGCATTTTGCAGACATCCTCTTTACACGTATTCAGTGCAAACGTTTTCCTGGATTAGTTAAAAGGGAAGAAATGGAGAATATATCAGCTACTGCCACAGCCTCAAACAATACCTCATCGTCATCAACAGAAGATCTTCCATCCAAAGCAGAAGGAATCGCATTGTGCAGTGGTTTTGCGATTGAAGCTGTCTTTATTGTCGTAGGAAACTTACTCACAATTGCACTTTTTGCTGTTAACAAGAAGCTTCGTAAGAAAAGCTTGGTTTTAGTCATCAATATGGCGTTTGCTGATGTAATGCTAGGAGCTTTAACTCTTCCTCTGTATATTTACTTATTGGTTGGGCCTGATTATCAGCTATGGGCAAAAAACGTGCATACAGCTATGTACTATTTTTACTATATCGTAGATACAATTTTCTCACAGGCCTCGTTAATTTCTGCGGTCTTCATATCAATTGAAAGATTTTACGCCATCTATAGGCCACTAAAGCACAGAACACTATCAATGCGGGCATACCGCATTGTTATTTTCATGGTCTGGGCACTAGCTATCCTTTTGTCCATGGTTTTTAACATACGGGTATTCATTTCAAACCAATATTTTTTTTATTTTTTTATTTTTTTTTATTTATTTATTTATTTATTTATTTATACAAAACATTTACGTAACCAAACCAATATGCTATTTATTCTTCACAAGTATCATTCGCTTTAACCGTTTTGACTTTCATAATCATCGTTTGTGGCTGTAACATTGGTATTTGGAGAAAGTTTCAACACGAAAGCACCGCTGCAAGACAGCAAAGAAGAGCCTCACAGAACCAACGCTTGACAAAAACCCTTCTATTTGTATCTGTTGTTGCTGTGCTGTCGTGGCTGCCCTTAATCATTGCTAACTATATGATCGACAATTTTAAGGTCTCAATAACTCGAAAAGTTTTGTTCTATTACACGATAAACATTATTAATTATTCAAACTCTTTTGTCAATCCACTTGTGTATGCATTAAGAATTCCTGAGTTTAAACAAGCGCTGGGTTTGTGCTGTGTTAGAAGGCAGGCAGTGATATACAGGGAAGGCAATGAAGGAAGAGATAACAGGGCTGTCGCTTTGACACCGGTGATACACCTAAGAACACTGCCAACCGATACCAGTCATATACAACTGGCGTTTGAACAGGAAACAATGGATACAAAATTGTGATCAACTATGGTGTGCGATCAACTATAAATAACTGCACTTTGTCATGCAAAAACAAAACGAAGCCTTAGTACAACAAGTCATGACAAGTGATTTCGTTTATGATTTTTTTCTAACTTTAACTTAGCTTTTAGCTTGTATATCGGAACTCGGTGAATACAGTTTAGTTTGTCATTGTAATGTTTTTATTAAGGAAACTATCAACTTCACTACATACAAAAGAAAAGGAAGAAAAACACACCAGTCAGGACCTGTCAGCCAGGATACTTCGCTCTTTAATGTTGATGCGGAGCTGAGCAAACTTTTCTTGAAGATACAGAGCTCAATTCTTAGCTCTTTTAAATCATGCATTTAATTTTTATCTAATTTAATGATAGTTAATAAAGGATAGTTTTTATCGTTTTTAATACAATTTTATATAGATAATTAATTTAGTTAGATAATTTAAATTAGTTAAGTACTTAATCTATTGTTGCTAAAAAAACACGGCTCGATGGAAGAGCATGTTTTATGAATTGACACCGTGTATAAATAAAGTTTACCTACCTAATTTACGAGGAACAATTTACGAGTATTATTCACTGAGAAACATTGTATTTTACTCCGTAGCTTTACATCTTCGAATTCAGCTAATTTACGTCACTTCTCTTTACAATATCAATACATTGTCAAGCAGACAGGTGAGGAGAATAAATAAAATGATCAGTCATGTGATTCTGTCTACACTGGAAAGAAATGTGTAGTAAAAGGAGATGCTTTTTTAGCTTTGGGTCGAAGTAATCTTGCTGACATGTTTTGCATTTTTTTTCTGTTGATCATATGTTAAAACGTTTTTTAATGTATTATACAAAATGTTCTTTGTTAGTTTAAACTAATTGCCCTGTATCTTTGTAGATCGCATTTTATATTTATTGCCATAACCAGTCAGTCTAAAAAATAACAGCGGATGATTATTTCTTTACAAAAAGTCGTGACAAATAGTTTGTGGTTGGTTTAGATGTCACAGTCACATTTAAAATTTGACGTATCGCGTTCAAGTCCGCACTGATCACTAGTCAGACAAGCTGAAGTTGTTTCACGGTAGAACCTAGCCTGTGAACAGGCTTCTTATTTGGGGAATTGGGTTAGGTTAAAATCGGCGAGTGAAGTGAGCCGAGCGCGGACTGGCAAAGAGGGAAGGGGCGGCGAACATTCCCTCTTTCCTTTCGCCGATTTTAACCTAACCCAATTCCCCAAAAAGAAGCCTGTTCACAGGCTACTAGGTAGAACCGAGTTCAACTCCTCGGTCACGCTTGTAAAATAGCCAACTGGTCTGCCTCCTTCCAGTTGGGATTTTTAACATGTTATGTTCAATTTGCAATGTTTGTTTCCATATTTGAGTAGCGTGCCTGTGAATTAACTATACAGCTAAGTGCTCGTCCACAATAAAAAATATTTACATTTTTTACATTCATTGTCTAGCACCTTACGCAATTGTATTTCAATCATCGGACCATATCGATGAATTATACTAGTAGTAATCATAGATTATAGTGCGTCTCCTTATCCCGTGGCACCTCGTCTTGACCTAGTACCTCAGTTTCATGAATTAATTCAGCCACTGTTTAAAAGGGCTATGTCGCGAGATATGTCACGCAGGCAAAAACGTCGGGCCGACATCAAACAAATTCACGCTATCGCCGTGGGATCAGGCAAAATCCTGCCGTGCATGCAGTGTACTCCGAAAGGTCTCAGATTTTTGTGACATATAAATAGTATATTTGTCTTGATTTCATTTCGGTTATTTCTCCGATTCTGAAATCATACTCCTCAGTACATGTACTAATACCGGAGCCGGAAATGAGAAATTTCTGACAAAGCCTGAAAAAGTGCTCCCGTGATAAACTTCTTGGACACCGCGTTAATGGAGCATGAAATCGACGATTAAGTCACGCAACATTCAACGTGAATTTCCTAGGATTTTTCGGATAAAATTACAACTACCAGTTGCAAGTATTAAAGACACAAGACTGTTGAATATAATTCCTTTATTAGCTAGACAAATTTTAGTCACAAAACTGCGAAATCTTTAGTCGCAAATGCGCCCGATACAGGCGTAATTTCGAGCACTGTAAAGTTAATCTGCGTTCGCATGGCGCGGCCGGTCAGTGAATTACTGCTACAAGACATACAGCGAATTGCACCGTACCGTAGAACATCGCGAAGAACGACGTCGGTATTTAGGTGAAAGTTTCCCAAATCAGGCAGAGAACCACAGCAAAATCAAGATAGAACATTCAAAACATACCAGAACGGTAGCGAGGAAAATACGATAACTTCTTGCTTGATTCCAAAGAGACCCAACAACTTACATGGTCCGGAGAAGAAACTTCGTTTAATTTTTCCACTGCATACTTTTAGTGGCATTGAAATATTGAGCCGTACGATTCCAAAATCGGGAAAATATCCTAAACTAAATCAAGACAAATAGATCATTTACATGTGACATTTCGGAACCCTAGCTCGATCCCCAGGATGATGCCTGATTTCCACGCGCTGGGAATGCTGGATACTATTGTGACGTTTCAAGATGGCGCAGATTTGGTACCGACACTTTTCTCGATTTGTTCCGCCTAGACGACGCGCTAAGCATGCCGGATACTATTGTGACGTTTCAAGATGGCGCAGATTTGATACCGACACTTTTCTCGATTCGTTCCGCCTAGCCGACAAGATTAGGAAGCGTCTCCTTCGTCGACGCAATTAAACACTTTCAGTTAAATTTATTGAAACAGGATAATACATGTAAATAGCTATCTCTTGTATTTATTTAATTTAGAGAGAGAGAGAGAGAGAGGGGGGGAGGAGGGGGGGGGGGGGGGGGGCAGGAGCCATAATCGGGGACGGAGACCGTAACAGGGAAAACAAGGAAGAAAGAGATAACAGGGCTGCCGCTTTGACGCCGGTGACACAGCTGAGAACATTGTCAACCCGGCGATCCCAGTAATCTGCAACTAGCGTTCGAATTGGAAGTAATGGACGCACACAAAATTGTGATCAACCATGTTTGCGATCAACTGCATGCATGTAAATAACTGCACTTCGTCATCCAAACACAAAACAAAAACGACAAGGAATCTTGTTATGCCTTTTCTCTTATTTTGACTTAGCTGTTAGCTTATTCATGCGAACACAGTTAAAAAAGAATTGAAACCATGTCAACAGGCTCATACACTCACGGCGAGCGTTTGGGCCCGCTTAGTTATATATATGGCTTTATTTCGATAACTTATCAATTGCCATATGTTGCACACACGAGATGACTAGTCGCGCCGAAACATATTAAAATTAACAAAACAAAAATATAGCTGAGTTTAAGCAACTGACTAGCACCTGTACGCAATTGTCGATCTAACTTTAATCATCAGGCCCTGTTGATGAATTGCAGTAAAAGCTTTTAGCTAAAATTATTGAAAAAGGATATTAGACGGCTATCTCTTGTTAAATAGCCTAAAATTAACAGTGCGTCAAGGGGTTTCTCAAAGGATTAATTTGTCATTATTGTCTGAATATACTGATCCTTAAACTTTGCTCCCCCAAGATGTTTTAATTCGCAGGAAAAAACAAGGCACTAAAAATGTTTTGCAGATAGTTAAACAACGAAACGCCGCATGGGAACAGAAAATGTGTTTTGATGGAAGTATAACGGTAAAATTTCTTTTTTTTTAATTCAAACCAAATGAAAGACGGCTTTATTTGACCCTTCAATGATTAGACATGAATATGGTTGAAAAGCGGCAGAATAAAAAAAGATAAATGTACATCCATGCAATAATGTATGCCTTTATTTTAATACTTGGTCGCTACGCCCAAGTAAATAGCCCAAAATAAATAGTTAGACAATCATAGTTGTCACGATGACGTCACTTGATTTTCCCGATTGATAACTAAGCAGTGACTCTTTTTTCACCAAATTGATTGACAGCTCATAGGCAAACATGATTTTAACCTGGAAAAATTCAAGGTCAGGTTGTCGCCAATGATTGGATGTGAATGAGTGAAAAACTTTAAAATTACTACGAAGCAGTCACGTATTCACAGTGTTAATGTTTTCCTGGTTTAGTTAAAAGGAAAGAAATGGAGAACATATCAACTACCACATTCTCAAACAATACCTCTTCGTCATCTATGGTGGATTTTCAATCGACCAAATCAGAAGGAATTGTATGGTGCAGCGCTTTTGCTTTGGAAGCTGTCTTAATTCTCGTAGGAAACTTGGTAACAATTGTTCTTTTTGCAGTTGATAAGAAGCTTCGAAAGAAAAGCTTATTTTTTGTTATCAATATGGCGTTTTGTGATGCGATGGTTGGAGCTGTGTCACTGCCTATTGATATTCTCTTGGTCGGGACGAAATATCAGCTATGGGCAGTAAAGTTGTCTTTGCATGCTTTCTTGAAGATGGTTCAAACTGTTTTCCTGTTGGCCTCATTAATGTCTGCGTCCTTGATATCCGGTGAGAGATTTTACGCTATCTTTTGGCCTCTGAAGCACCGAACATTGTCAATGCGAGCATACCGCATTGTCATTATCATTGCTTGGATATTAGCAATCCTTGCTTCCATGGTTCTTCTCTTACCACTTTCAAACAAACTCGTTGTCAATTCTGCGCTATCATTATTCATGTTGACTCTAGTCTTCATTGTATGCGGCCTTAACATCGGTATTTGGAGAAGGTTTCACCAAAGAAATCTAGCTTCACAACAGCAAAACAGAGTCTTGCAAAACAAACGCTTAACAAAAACCTTGTCGTTTGTATCTATTATTGTTTGTTTGTCGTTGCTCCCCATATTAATTTACTTTTTTATCAGTTTCTTTGAGGTCTTTATACCGTTAAAATTTTATCTCATGACCGCCTTTCTCTGTTATTCGAACTCTTTTTTCAATCCACTCGTGTACGCGTTAAGAATTCCTGAGTTTAAACAAGCGCTGGGTTTTTGTCGCTTAAGAAGACAGGCACTTGCGAACAGGGAAGATAATGGAGCAGGAGATTACATGGCTGCCGCTTCGTTGCCGGTGACACAGCTAAGAACATTGCCAACCGATCCCAGTCATCCACATCTGGCGTTTGAACAGGAAATAATGGAAACAAAATTGTGATCAACCATGGTGGGCGATCAACTGTTAATAACTGTACTTTGTCATGCAAAAACAAAACAAAAAATGTTTTTCGCTGCGTAGCACTCACGTTGAATGATAATATTGAAATTCAGTTAAGACTGAGTGCCGAAAAAAATATGACAATTAAGACAGTCAGACGTTCCGGGGATAACCCCTTCATCAGTGTTCGTGCTCTCACGAGACAAACGCTCGTGCACACGTACAATTTGTTGTGTGAAACCAAGAATATGTGCGTGAGTGGTACGGCCACCGCACTAAGAGTTTTGAAAGTCAAAGAATATGTGCGTGAGTGGTACAGCCACCGCACTAATAAGAGTTTTGAAAAGAGTTTTGAAAGTCAAAGAATATATGCGTGAGTGGTACGGCCACCGCACAAGAGTTTTGAAAGTCAAAGAATATGTGCGTGAGTGGTACGGACACCGCACAAGAGTTTTGTAAGTCAAAGAATATGTGCGTGAGTGGTACGGCCACCGCACTAAGAGTTTTGAAAGTCAAAGAATATGTGCGTGAGTGGTACGGACACCGCACAAGAGTTTTTGTAACTCAGAGAATATGTGCATGAGTAGCACGGCAACCGCACGAAAGTTTTGTAAATCGAAGAACATGTGCCTGGGTGGTACATGTGTTGTCACCGGCCGCTAAAACGTTTGTCACTGCCGATAAATGTGTATTGAGTGCCACGACCTCCGCACCTAAATTTGTCTTTATTTTTAACGGGTATACGCGTCAGTAGTGAGGCTATTGCTCTCCAAAATGTGTGCTTTTGCATGATCGCCGTGCTTGGTTTACTATGTCTATACTGAACAATTTACAAATGAGTAGGCGAATAAGGGCCGCTGCAGTGCAGTTCTAATGTGATTTTAATTTCACGTGCGATTATATTAAGGAGCTGTGTCACAAATTTAGCTAAATACAGCCATTAGCAACTGGCCCCCGAATTCAGTAAATATTGAATAACCGTTCATAATTGCATAAAGCTCGGTATACTAGATACTATTTTCTCGCAAGCCTTGTTAATTTCTGCGGTCAATTGAAAGATTTTACTCCATCTATAGGCCACTAAAGTACCGACCCCTATCAATGCATTTCAACCCAACACGCTATTTATGTTTCATACGTATCATTCGCTTTAACCAATTCAGGACTTTCATAAACATCGTTTGTGGTTGTAACATTGGTATATGGAGAAAGTTTTCGAACACACGGAAGTATCGCTGCAAGACAGCAAAACAGAGCCTCACAAAACGCGCGCTAACACGTTTTGCAATTTTTTTCTGATGATGATATCCTAAAACAGTTTTGCTGTGTTGTGCTAAAAGTTTTCTTTTTTAGTTTAAACCAATTGCCCAATGATAAGCTCACAGTTGAATGCAGCTTTTTTTTAGTATGAAAGACTTTGTAGCTCCAAAGAGTAGCGCCTTTTTTTATAAATTGACAAAACTGCTTTAAAAAATAACAGCAGATGATTATGTTTTTGCATGAAGTCAAATAATTTGGAGTTGATTTAGATGTCATAGTCAGTCATATTTAAAGTTTGATTCATTGTCTACGAAACATTTAAAATTAACAGAACAAAAATATAGCTGAGTTGAAGCAACTAGCACCTGAAAAAGGTGACACAGCTATAAAGAACATTGCCAACCGATCCCAGTCATCTACAACTTGAACAGGAAATAATGGCTACAAAATTGTGATCAACCGCCATGGTGTGTGGCAATCAACTGTAAATAATGCACCAATCAATTCCGGCTGTTACCATCTCCCCCCGGGCCAACCCCCGGGGATTTGTGTTTGCTTTTTCGTGGAACTACAAATTCCCCGCCCCCAAGCTGCCAGAAACTACAAATTCCCCGCCCCTGGGCAACAGAAAAGCAACAAAAATTACAAAAGTTAAAGGAGAAGTTCACTCCAGAAGGCACTCTTTTTTTCTTTTCACTAATAAAAAGTACATATAGAGATAGGATGCTGAGCAAAGTTTCAGCTTCTAAAGAGCTTCTAATCCCAATTAAATCCTTGTACAAAGTAGCCCAAAAATCATTTTGAACGCCGCCATTTTTTAACCATATTTAGCAACCTGGCCTTGAAATGTGACGTCATTCCGTCCAACTTGAAGTGACTCGTTTTGTTTACTATACTGAAATCATGGATTAAGAGGGTTATCAAGCGTCCCGGCCGCATTTCTCGAAATTCACCAGAATTTTTCTGCCCGTTAAGGCCCAAAGTTTCTTTTCTCGAAAGAGTATGAGTTATCTTCCTGAGATTTTATACGGGCCCGAGTTTTTTTAACAATCGCAGCATCGTACATGATCTTTATCAGACAATAATTCTTCGCTCTATCGCAGACACACAGAAAAAGAAGAAAACATTAGAGATGGGAAAGGAAAGGGTAAATTCAATAGAAATGTATCCGGCTTATAAGGGGCTTTGAAGAGATGTGAGATTTAACACCGGCACAAACTGAAAAAAGGACTGAAATAGTTTCTCAAGCAGAATAATACTATATTTATTTTGCTTCGGCGTTTTTTTATACACAGATTGATTTGTTTAGGTCTTCGGTACAGAATGAGGTGAGAGATGTTTCAAATCAATTTCTTCTTTCACAAGCTTTTAAATGTTTTTTTTTCTGAAATTAGCATGCATCGCCAACGCTTTCCGACGTTTTTATTTTATTCCGATTCCTGTTATTGAATTAAAAAGGATTGATAACGATTCTAAAGCAAATTTCGTCGATAAGGTGATGATGGAAGTCTTTTGATTCTCGTAATATATTTCGCAAACGGGAATAAGCTAAATGTGAGCATGTATTGCCAAATTTATCATTTGACAGAAATAGCTAAAAAAAACTGCATAGCAGCGTGCGTGTCGCGTTTCAACGCAAAAATTTGCATAGAGGCATAGAATTGGACAAGGTCAAAATATTTTAACACGCACTGAAAATAATAACCACAAAGACTACTTCATCGAGACTGATGTGAAACGGATATTATTGGAAGAAATATATTTCTATGTTCAGTTTGCTAGTGGAGTTTTCTTTCAAACTAAGTCACTGCTGAATGTTGTGATTCCTGTTATTTACGTTACAACAAAAACACTGGAAAGCGAAACAGGAAAACGCTGAAATTCCAAACAGTTCGAATAAACTATGTACATTTGACAACCGGCTGGGAAGGAATTGCACTTATACAAAAACAATTGATTACAAATTGTTGTTCAGTTTAATTCACAGTCAACTTACTCCCACAAATCCGACCGTATATAAAAAAAATCCCCGAACCCAAATAACATTCATGACTCGAACGATACAATTTCAGTCTTTACCTACTTTCGCCGCTGTTCAGAAAACTTTCATGTAATCGCTACAAACGTCGTTGAAAGCTAGATTAAGTTTGATTGAATTTATTTACCTTTTCGTTTCCCGTCTCAAAAGTTTTCCTTTGTTTTGTTAAGGAGTAAAGAATTATTTTCTTGAAAACCGGGTTGCCGGTTCGGTGCTGTGATGTGGTAAAAAAAAAAAATCCGGAAGATATAAAATAACTCATTCTGTTTCAAGAAAAGAGAAACTTTGGGCTGAAACATAAATTATTAAAGAGCAGAAAAATTCCGGTGAATTTCGTGAAATGCGGCCAGGACCCTTGATAACCCTCTTAATCCATGATTTCAGTATAGTAAACAAAACGAGTCACTTCAAGTTGGACGGAATGACGTCACATTTCAAGGCCAGGCTGCTAAATATGGTTAAAAAATGGCGGCATTCAAAACGATTTTTGGGCTACTTTGGACAAGGATTTAATTGGGATTGGAAGCTCTTTAGAAGCTGAAACTTTGGTCAGCATCCTATCTCTATATGTACTTTTTATTAGTGGAAAGAAAAAAAGAGTGCCTTCTGGAGTGAACTTCTCCTTTAAATAAACATATATTTAAAAAACGTTTAATAATGTAACATCATTAATAACGTAACATCAGATCACCGAAAAGAAAGTTGCTGGCTCTGTGAAAGTTCTAACAAAACGTCTATGAATCAGAATGTATAAAGACATATTTAACGTTGTTTCTTTGATCGGATGCACGACTTTGGACTATCGGAAATTTCTGTTTATGCGTTAACAGCCTGATGCTGTGCTTTGTTTTTTCGTGCCCTTGTCAACTTTGCTTTTTCAGCTCCTCGCCTCAAAGCCTACGTTGAAATACACATCAAGAAGTGTTTCTTACCTTGAAACAAATTCTTTAACTTTGCAATACCTTGGTTTTCAAGCCAATCGCCCACAAAAGTAGTCGGTTTCCCGGCGAATTCTTCCATTGTTTACTGACACGGCGACCGCATGGATCTGGCGATCGGTCAAGTTGTCCCCGCCCCCAACCCCCGGAGCAACACGTTGTTGTACAAAATCCCCGCCCCAGGGACATAGGGCCTTACAAATCCCCGGGGTATGCCCGGGGGGGATGGTAACAGCGGGAATTGATTGATGCATAACTGCACTTTGTCAGGCATGCAAAAACGAAACGAAACCTAGTACAACAAGTGATTTCGGTGCTGTTAGGATAAAACTCAGTGAAGATAGTTTAGTTTGTACCTCCGAGAGTATTATTTTCATGACTTCCGATTCAGTTAGAATTTCGAGTTGGAGTTGGAATTTTGAGGCAGAAATAGGTACGTTTGGTCCAAACATAGCGTGACTTAGACTGGTCAGAGTAATGTTTTTATAATGGAACCTTCAGCTTCAGTGCATGCAGAAGGAGAAGAAAAAAAAAGCACCTGTCAGCCAGGCTACTTCGCTCTTCAATGTTGACTCGGAGCTGAGTAAACTTTCCTTAAAAACACAGAGCTCGATTCTGAAACAATTAACGCGTAATATTCACTGAGAAACATTGTATTTTGCTCTGTAACTTTACATGTTTGTATCGTCATGTTCGAATTCAGCTAGTTTATTAACATGCAATTTCTCCTTACAATATCAATACATTGTCAAGCAGACAGGTGAGGAGAAGAAATAAAGTGATCAGTCATGTGATTTTATTGTATTGAATGATGTGCCACCAAATTCTCACAACCTTCACCAGATCACAAAAAGAAATGTGTGTTAGTCAGCAAAAGGAAATGCTTTTTGCAAAACGTTTTTTGACGATGATATCCCAAAACGTCGTTTGATGTGTTGCACTAAATTTTCTTTTTTAATTAAAGCCAGGAGCAAGCCAATAGCATAATGATGAGCTCACAGCTGAATCCAAAGAGATAATAATTAGTGTAAAAAATAACAGCAAATGATTGTTTTTGCATAAAGTCAAATAATTTGAGAGTGATATAGATATCATAGTCGTGTTTTAAGTTTGATTCATTGTCTACAAAGCATATATACTTAAAATTAAAGGTGAGTTTAATCAACCAGCACATGTACGCAATTATTGTCGATCTCTGACTTTAATCATCAGATCATTTCGATGAACAAGTAAAAGTAAACGCTTTCAGCTTAATTTATTGAAAAAGGATATGTTCGTGAAAACCTAAAATAATAGTAAGTGAATAAAAAATGATTGTCGTGATGACATCACTTCATTTTTCTGTTTGATTATTACCCAGTAAGTCTTTTTTTCCCAAATTCATTGACAGCTCATATGCAATTCATGTTATGATAATAGAAACAAGAAGTTAAATAAAGATCAGGTGATCAGATCAGATTGGCTGTGGATCAGTTGAAACGTCATTTGGCGCCCCTCCATAACACAACTGTACTACCCGCATTTTGCAGACAACATCTTTACATGTATTCAGTGCAAACGTTTTCCTGAATTAGTTAAAAGGGAAGAAATGAAGAACATATCAGCTACTGCCACAGCCTCAAACAATACCTCATCGTCATCAACAGAAGATCTTCCCTCCAAGGCAGAAGGAAGCGCATTGTGCAGTGGTTTTGCGATTGAAGCTGTCTTTATTGTCGTAGGAAACTTACTCACAATTGCACTTTTTGCTGTTAACAAGAAGCTTCGTAAGAAAAGCTTGGTTTTAGTCATCAATATGGCGTTTGCCGATGTAATGCTAGGAGCTTTAACTCTTCCTCTGTATATTTACTTATTTGTTGGGCCTGATTATCAGCTATGGGCAAAAAACGTGCATACAGCTATGTACTATTTTTACTATATCGTAGATACAATTTTCTCACAGGCCTCGTTAATTTCTGCGGTCTTCATATCAATTGAAAGATTTTACGCCATCTATAGGCCACTAAAGCACAGAACACTATCAATGCGGGCATACCGCATTGTTATTTTCATGGTCTGGGCACTAGCTATCCTTTTGTCCATGGTTTTTAACTTATTGGTATTCATTTCAAACCAATATGTTATTTATTCTTCACAAGTATCATTCGCTTTAACCGTTTTGACTTTCATAATCATCGTTTGTGGCTGTAACATTGGCATTTGGAGAAAGTTTCAACACGAAAGCACCGCTGCAAGACAGCAAAGAAGAGCCTCACAGCACCAACGCTTGACAAAAACCCTTCTATTTGTATCTGTTGTTGCTGTGCTGTCGTGGCTGCCCTTAATCATTGCTAACTATATGATCGACATTTTTAAGGTCTCAATAACTCGAAAAGTTTTGTTCTATTACACGATAAACATTATTAATTATTCAAACTCTTTTGTCAATCCACTTGTGTATGCATTAAGAATTCCTGAGTTTAAACAAGCGCTGGGTTTGTGCTGTGTTAGAAGGCAGGCAGTGATATACAGGGAAGGCAATGAAGGAAGAGATAACAGGGCTGCCGCTTTGACACCGGTGATACACCTAAGAACACTGCCAACCGATACCAGTCATATACAACTGGCGTTTGAACAGGAAATAATGGATACAAAATTGTGATCAACTATGGTGTGCCATCAACTATAAATAACTGCACTTTGTCATGCAAAAACAAAACGAAGCCTAGTACAACAAGTCATGACAAGTGATTTCGTTTATGAATTTTTTCTAACTTTAACTTAGCTTTTAGCTTGTATATCGGAACTCGGTGAATACAGTTTAGTTTGTCATTGTAATGTTTTTATTAAGGAAACCATCAACTTCACTACATACAAAAGAAAAGGAAGAAAAAAACACCAGTCAGGACCTGTCAGCCAGGATACTTCGCTCTTTAATGTTGATGCGGAGCTGAGCAAACTTTTCTTGAAGATACAGAGCTCAATTCTTAGCTCTTTTAAATCATGAATTTAATTTTTATCTAATTTAATGATATTTAATAAAGGATAGTTTTTATCGTTTTTAATACAATTTTATATAGATAATTAATTTAGTTAGATAATTTAAATTCGTTAAGTACTTAATCTATTGTTGTTAAAAAACACGGCTCGATGGAAGAGCATGTTTTATGAATTGACACCGTGTATAAATAAATTTTACCTACCTAATTTACGAGGAACAATTTACGAGTATTATTCACTGAGAAACATTGTATTTTACTCCGTAGCTTTACATCTTTGTATCGTCATGTTCGAATTCAGCTAGTTTACGTCACTTCTCTTTACAATATCAATACATTGTCAAGCAGACAGGTGAGGAGAATAAATAAAATGATCAGTCATGTGATTCTGTCTTGATGTGCCACCAAATTCTCGCAACTTACACTGGAAAGAAATGTGTAGTAAAAGGAGATGCTTTTTTAGCTTTGGGTCGAAGTAATCTTGCTGACATGTTTTGCATTTTTTTTTCTGTTGATCATATGTTAAAACGTTTTTTAATGTATTATACAAAATGTTCTTTGTTAGTTTAAACTAATTGCCCTGTATCTTTGTAGATCGCATTTTATATTTATTGCCATAACCAGTCAGTCTAAAAAATAACAGCGGATGATTATTTCTTTACAAAAAGTCGTGACAAATAGTTTGTGGTTGGTTTAGATGTCACAGTCACATTTAAAATTTGACGTATCGCGTTCAAGTCCGCATTGATAACTAGTCAGACTAGCTGAAGTTGTTTCACGGTAGAACCAAGTTCAACTCCTCGGTCACGCTTGTAAAATAGCCAACTGGTCTGCCTCCTGCCAGTTGGGATTTTTAACATGTTATGTTCAATTTGCAATGTTTGTTTCCATATTTGAGTAGCGTGCCTGTGAATTAGCTATACAGCTAAGTGCTCGTCCACAATAAAAAATATTTACATTTTTTACATTCATTGTCTAGCACCTTACGCAATTGTATTTCAATCATCGGACCATATCGATGAATTATATTAAACACTTTCAGTTAAATTTATTGAAAAAGGATAATACATGTAAATAGCTACCTCTTGTATTTATTTAATTTAGAGAGAGAGAGAGAGGGGGGGGGGGGGGGGCAGGAGCCATAATCGGGGACGGAGACCGTAACAGGGAAAACAAGGAAGAAAGAGATAACAGGGCTGCCGCTTTGACGCCGGTGACACAGCTGAGAACATTGTCAACCCGGCGATCCCAGTAATCTGCAACTAGCGTTCGAATAGGAAGTAATGGACACACACAAAATTGTGATCAACCATGTTTGCGATCAACTGCATGCATGTAAATAACTGCACTTCGTCATCCAAACACAAAACAAAAACGACAAGGAATCTTGTTATGCCTTTTCTCTTATTTTGACTTAGCTGTTAGCTTATTCATGCGAACAAAGTTAAAAAAGAATTGAAACCATGTCAACATGCTCATACACTCACGGCGAGCGCTTGGGCCCGCTTAGTTATATATATGGCTTTATTTCGATAACTTATCAATTGCCATATGTTGCACACACGAGACGACTAGTCGCGCCGAAACATATTAAAATTAACAAAACAAAAATATAGCTGAGTTTAAGCAACTGACTAGCACCTGTACGCAATTGTCGATCTAACTTTAATCATCTTGCCCTGTTGATGAATTGCAGTAAAAGCTTTTAGCTAAAATTATTGAAAAAGGATATTAGACGGCTATCTCTTGTTAAATAGCCTAAAATTAACAGTGCGTCAGGGGGTTTCTCAAAGGATTAATTTGTCATTATTGTCTGAATATACTGATCCTTAAACTTTGCTCCCCCAAGATGTTTTAATTCGCAGAAAAAAACAAGGCACTAAAAATGTTTTGCAGATAGTTAAACAACGAAACGCCGCATAGGAACAGAAAATGTGTTTTGATGGACGTATAACGGTAAAATTTCTTTTTTTTGAAACATTGATATTTCTTATTTAGACTTTGATAACCCTTCCAATATACTTTCACAAGCAAAACAGAATATTAAGACCAGTCTCATGAATCACCAAATCAACCTATTAAATTCAAATAAAAAACTCAAATTTTATACAATTTTCAAAAATGATACAAAACATTCTGTTTTCCTTAACTATATAAAAAATCAAAAACACAAGAAGGCTGTTACTAAATTTAAGATAGGGAACCACAAATTGAGAATAGAAACTGGAAGATATTCAATACCAAAAACTCCAGAAAATTTAAGGATATGCACTCACTGCAATTCAGATTCTGTTGAAAATGAAATACATTTCCTTTTTCACTGTGACTTATACGCTAATCTCAGAAGTACCTTCTATGATGAAATAGATAAAAGAAATAGACACTTCAAAAACTTAGATAATACATGCAAAAGTATGTTTCTGTTTAACAGTGTTGATCCTTTTATTTGTAGAGCAACGGCTGCTTTTATATTTAATGCAATGAATAAGAGAAATGAAGATATGTTTTAAAACTACACATAAGAAATAATTCCATATTATACACAATACTGTTACTTCCTCTATTTATTTTATTTGTAATTAACCTTGATACAGTAATGTACAATGAACTTCTTTTTGTAATTTTTATTATCTGGTAATACCATGTATAGAAATGGGAATACCTGAATAAATTGTTGTTGTTGTTGTTGAATTCTAACCAAATGAAAGACGGCTTTATTTGACCCTTCAATGATTAGACATGAATATGGTTGAAAAGCGGTAGAATAAAAAAAGATAAATCTACATCCATGCAATAATGTATGCTTTTATTTTGTAAGTTTTAAAAGAGCCCCGTTTTAACCTTACGGGATGGTAACTAATAAGAGGGTAAGAACGTTGCTTTGTACAAGTCCCGCAAATAACGATCGCTAATTAGTAGACTTGAAATTTCTTTCGTTCTTCATTTTTTGCCATTCATTAGAAAATACATTCGCTGTTTTAATTTTAAAAATAAACAGTCAATAGATAAGTTATAATAAGGGACTAGTAGAACAGTATGGGGGGGGGGGGGGATGGAGCAGAGAGGCGGTGGGTCATCTGTTTTTGAGCCCTTGTAAAGGGGTGGATTGCGTAATTTTTAACGACCGGCCCATTGGGGGTGGGTCACCCTATTTTGTAGAAGGGAATACGCCGGTAATACGGCTACCGTATCAAAACCAAAGTTATTACTCTGGCCAATCAGAACGGACACAGAATATCCAAAGAACCAATCAGAACTCAAAGCAAATACATGCAGATTTGGTTTTACTTCTGATTGGTTGAGAAAGTAGCGCGAGATTTTTTAGCCAATCACAAAGCGTCGCAATGCAAAACCAAAGCAATCGCGAAATTACTTTCGACATATGCAGTTGAAAACCGCTCTAAAACTACAGAATTGCGATGATGAGAGGCCTCATTTGGCGGCCTCCGATTCTCAGTATATTGAGTAGTCACTACACAACTATACTGTATTTCCCACATCAAGTAACCACCAGACATTCCCTTTTCCCATCAAGAAGTATAGTTTTTAACGTTAAAAGCTACCAAGGAATGAAAAACATGGCAACAAACGCCGGCTCAAACAATACGTCTTTCTCATCTACGAAGGCACTTCCTTCTAAGGTAGAAGGAATCGCAATGTGCAGCGCTTTGGGATTGGTAGCTGTTTTAACTGTCGTGGAAAACTTGCTCACAATTGTTCTCTTTGCAGTTCACAACAAGCTTCGTAAGAAAAGTTTATTTCTAATAATTAATATGGCGTTTGCTGATCTCATTGTTGGAGCTGTGTGTCACCTATTTTAAGTATCACTTTGAAAAGCCATAAAACATATTTCTTTCAATGGAAACCTTAAATTAATGGTCCGGTATGTTAAGAAATACTCTACCAGTGCACAGAAACTAGTATTCCTTATCTTTGGCTGCGGATGGCCAGGATGGAAATGGATTGCAACTTGAAAAAATTGGCCAATTTTTTCAAGTTCCTCCCAAGAGTTGTGGAAAAATCGCAGAAAAACTTATTATGGTTTGTTCTTCCTTGAAGAAATCACTTGATATTATCTTCTTGGTGTTCTAAAAGCAATTTTATGTTTGAGCAAAGGTACTTTGTCATATATTTAGTGTATTTTGACCAAAACACAGCAAAATCTGCGTGACAATGCCCCTTTAACTTATACCTCGGTACAGTCGAACCTCCTTAAAAAACCGGACACCAAAGGGACAGACCAAAGTATCCGTATTATAGAGGTAGGGAATGTATGAATTTTTGTATGTTAGGGACCAAGAGAACTGTCCGTAATAGAGAGGTGTCCGTATTAGAGAGGTGTCCGTATTAGAGAGGTGTCCGTATTAGAGAGGTGTCCGTAAGGAGAGGTTCGACTGTAATTATTATCGACTTTGGACGGAAGAGGTGCATATGTCTGTGCATATTTTCTACGGTGCTTTTTAAACTATCTTCTCAACGAGCTCTTTATTGTCTGCATCTTTGATATGCGTTGAAAGATTTTACGCCATTCATAGGCCGTTTAAGCACCGAACACTGACAATACGAGCATACCTCATTGTTATTATTATAGCATGGACAGTAGCTGCCCTTATTTCTACGGTCTTTATCATATCAGTTCTCTTCATTTCTAGGAAGCACACTTATTTTGCTCTTACTTCGTTCTACTTGACTCTTTTGTTCATCGTTTGTGGCTGTAACATCGGTATTTGGAGAAATTTTAAGCGCGGAAGTATCGCTTCCCAATCAAGGCAACAAAGCAGAGCCGCACAAAACCAACGCTTAACAAAAACCTTGCTGTTTGTATCTATTGCATCTTTGCTGTGGTGGATTCCTTTGATTGTTGTTCATTATCTACGCTAAAGTGGCTTTAACGTTTCGTCTGTCACTTTTTACATCGCGGTCGTTTTCAATTATACCAACTCTTTTGTCAATCCAATCGTGTATGCATTAAGAATTCCTGAGTTTAAACAAGCGCCGCGTGGTTTGTGCTGTTTTAGAAGGCGGAAAGTAATAAACAGGGAAGACCAGGCCCGTAGGCTGGTTTTTGCCTGGATGGGTTCTTTTTCGCTTAAAACGGACCTTTAATGTTAACAGTGTCACACAAAATTAAACTTACCATTATTGCAGAAGATTTTCCAGTTGAAGTCGACGGGGGTGTAGCCGAGCATAACAGTCTACTACAGTGTCCAAGTCCACAGGAGTTGTGTAGTGAATGTGCAAAATCGCAAGATGGGACAAGCGATCTTTTCCCATCGATGCACGCATGTAGTTATTCAGTCGTCGCAATGTGCTTGCGCTTTGTTCGTATTCGCACGATGTGACTGGAATTGTGCAGGCAATTTGGAGAAGAATGCTAATATTTGGAAAGAGGGCAGCATCACAATCTTTGATTGCCACAGCAGGTGAAGCTGGCCTTAATTGCGGTTCCATTGCTAAGTATCGACTTCTCCATCGCGTAAGTTCCATTTCGAACAACTCAGGGGACGGGAGATCATCAGTGTAAGTATTAACAGCTGCATTGATGTTGACATTTCTTGAACAGAGAACACTTGGAACGAGGCCAAGTAGTGATGTGGCAACTTTTGCCGAGGGCGAAAACTGCTCTTCGATACACATGATAATATGATCAAGTAAAGGAATTGCCACGTTTCTTTGGAAATACTCTCTAGGATTTTGGACCTCAGCATTGGAGCAATGCTGTTGTCTTGATGTCAATCTGGGCATTTCGGCAGCAGTACCCACCTTCTCAGCCATTGAAACGCTTTGATTGTAAATAAAAAGTTTGTGCCACAACCTTCCCTTTCCTTTCGGTAGAAACTTTCAACTTCTGTAATCATGTCATGGGCCTCCACAATGTCAACAGTTGCTCTCTGAAGCTTAACAGTGATTCCAGCTAGGTGAGCCAAATACTGGTACATTGTCATAAATACGACAATGAACTCGAAGGACGTAATGCTTGCCAAAATTTGTTGAGCTTCATTGCGATTCGCTGGATCCCAGTCAGCATACAAATCACCATACTTGGGAAGATGTCGTTTGAAACCAATCATCTCGAAAACCTCTACGATGAAAACAAAAGCTTGGTAGAAATGTTGATAAGCAGTGTGCCGTTTTGCCCATCTTCAGTTGTCTTGCACAAGTCCAGCAGAGGCTTTCTCTTTGTTACATTAACTATGTTGTGCTTAACAATAAGCTCAAGAAGGCCACTTCTCTTAGGACTTTTAAGGAAGAAGCGACAGCAATTTTTTAGACGTTCAATGACATTGCGCACCTGAGGTAATGCACATGACTTACTGATTACAAGGTTGAGGCAGTGTCCATTGCAGTGGACATACGTGGCTAATGGTGCCTCCTTCTTTATCCGTGCTTGTACGCCTGATGTACTAGATGACATGTTGCTTGCACCATCGTATCCTTGGCCGTTCGTTACTGGTACGTTGTTCTCTTTCAGGAAAGCTAGGATGTTCTCTGCAATCTTTTCACCTGTTATCCTTTCAAGTTTGATAAATGTTAAAAATTCCTCTCTTACATCTTTCTTCTCATCGACGAGCACTAATAGCAAGATGTTCTTATACATGTTCTTATAATTTTTTTTATACATGCGAGACATGTTTTAAGCCAGTCAAATTATTTGGGAGTAGGCCACCGAGGGGACCTTTCCAGGCAGTGGGGGGGTTCGTCCGAACCCCCCGAACCCCCCCCCCCCCCCCCCCCCCCCCCCCCCCAGCCTACGGGCCTGGTGTTAAGAATTCCTGAGTTTAAACAAGCGCTGGGTTTGTGCTGTGTTAGAAGACAGGCAGTGGTGTCAGTGGTGAACAGGGAAGGTAATGAAGGAAACATTACAGGGCTGCTGCTTTGACGCTAGGCTCGATTTTCGCAGCTCTCTCGAGTCCGGTCTTTGTTCCTCCCCGAGAGTCTCTTCGGGGGGATGAGCGCGTGCTTATTTTCCCGAACAGCGGCTGGTAATCGAGCCTACTTTGACGCCGGTGACACAGCTGAGAACATTGCAAACTGATCCCAGTCATCTCACCAACTGGCGTTCGAACAGGAAGTTATGGATATAAAACCGTGATCAACCATGGTGTGTGAGCAACTGTAAATAACTCACTTTACAAGTGGTAACTGGTACAACAAGTGATTTCGTTTATGACTTTTCTCTAACTTTGACTTAGCTGTTAGCTTGTATATAAAACTCAGTGAATACAGTTTAGTTTGTACCGAGGGTAATTATTTTCTTGATTTCCGATCCAGTTAGAATTTCGAGCTCGGTTCGAGTTGGAATCAGTTTGAGGCAGAAAAATTTTGGTTCAAACATAACGTGACTTAGACTGGTCTGAGCAATGTTTTTATTATGGGAACCTTCAACTTCCCGCATGCAAAACAAAAAGAAAAAAACACCTGTCAGCCCGGCTACTTCGCTCTTCAATGTTGATGCGGAGCTGAGTAAACTTTTCTTGAAGATACTGAGCTCGATTGAAGAACATTTTACGCGTATTATTTACTGAGGAACGTTGTATTTTACTCCATAGTTTTACTTCTTTGTAACGTCACGTTCGAATTCAGCTAGTTTATTGACATGCAATTTTTCCTTACAATACATTGTCAAGCAGACAGGTGTAGGGGTTGACACATTATGCTCCTAAATTTCAATGTCAGAAACAAATTTGATCACGGGAGCATCCCCGTACAAAACTTTGTCGAGTACCCCCTCTTACGTGCATTTTACATTTTGGTCAGTTCCCTTCAAAACAACATCGTCAAATGATCAAATTATAGTTTATGTGGAGATTGAAGCTCACGACGGTTTTTCTTTCTCTATTTGAAATTAAAATTTGTCCCTACGAATTCAACAGGGAGCTAGCAATTACCGCGTAAGCGAAGATAGATGATTGACAGATCGGGAAAGTTAACCTGCACTAAACTACCTACATGTAGCGAGGTGGTTTGAAAAAACCTAACTCGGTTAAAAAGATCTATTGTTCTTTAATTAATTTCCATGGGAACCGCTAACACGGTTTAAATTCGGTGAACGCCAAAAATACGCGGCCGCATCAGGAATTTTGTTTAACCAGTTGATTTTAGTTAATTAATTGGAAATAACCCGGTTAACTACTCTGACTAGTGCGGCCGCAGCCAACGAGTCTTGATAGGTGAAAATGTATTTTTATTACGAAAAGGATAACTCATTCTTTTAATTCGTTATTTCAATAGCATGAAGTAATTTTTGTTTCCCGATGCCTTCTAGACGCAAAATGCGGGGGAATTTTCTCTTGTTTTCTATTACGAAATTCAGAAACAAACACCCTAGTTATCGCAGATCAGTTTTGAATTTAATTAATATACATGAAAAAATTACTCAATTTTGATTGGCTAAGAGCAGTGCAGTTCAAGTGTAATACCGGTGCAAAAAGTATAACACCAGTGCAAATTACAAATAAAAAGAAAATTGATGCAAAAATGTTTTGCAAAAAAAAAATGCCAATTTTTTTTCATGTATAGTTATTAATAAGAAGCGGCTCGTGCAAATTAATCCCAAATTGAACTCGAAACCGTATGATTACCTATACAAAAAGCGGGTGCCATGTTATACATGACATAATAAAACATGTCAAGACTCGTTATCCAAGTGACAACTGCCCGTGAGGGACTGAGGACAGCAAACAAGGCAAATCCAGAGATTTGAATATGTTATCAAGCACAAGGGTTTTCACTGCAGTTCAACGGCAGATGGTTAGAAGTACTTCAATTGGCCGCTTTATTTCTCCTCAGAAAAGGAAACCTACGGTGCTGAAAACGGTAAGGGTTTTCCATAGATGCTGTATTTTGTCATGCTAAGCTTTTTGGGGGTATAACGGATCAAATACCCCGATAAGTCGGATGAACAACATTGTATTCAGCTAAAATCCCGGGTGAGGGAGGCAGGGGGGGGGGGGGGGGGGGGGTGTACTCGACAAAGTTTAGTACGGGGATGATCCGCCCCAAGGTCCAAATCCTTTCACTCGTACCGTTTTTGACAGAAAAGTTAACCCTTTCTAGATGACTTACATCCCTGAAGTAGCATGTTTGGCTAACATTTAACCAACTAGGCCTATCCCGATTGTGCTCGTAAAATGATGAAAAGTTGCTCCCTAGAATGCCAAAAAGGGGCTAAAAAATTGCCAAAAATCCAATTTGTTGCTACCTAAATTTCGAAAGTTGTTACGTAAATTTCATGATATTTTCACCAAACGTAAATTAAAACTTCATTTATCAGTTTTTCTCAATAATTGCTAATAGCATTTTAAGGATCGAAATTACGGAAAAAACTTATGGTTCATTTGACGTCTTATCAAATGACAGGTTATTTGTTCAAAACGGCCTTGATAAACATCAATAAATTCGCCTAAATTGAAATTTTCTATCAAATTGTGAACTTTGTCGTGCTTGATACGTGCTGTAAACCTTTTTAAAGAAAGGCGAAATTTTGCTTGAGGTTGCTAGAAGCTGTCCACGGTTGCTATCCTACTTTATCGGTTTCTGTCGTATTGGTGTCTCGTAAAGTCAACTAAGTCAGATCAGCCTTGCAGTTTATTGTATACTTTGTTCATTTTTTTTTTGGCTCATTAGGTCTTTTGTAGATGCTACGTGTCGGTAACAGCATTATCGTTTGCGGTCCTTTGCAGATTTTACTTTTATTTGAGCAACGTTTACTCACTTTTCACTTCATAGTATAAACATCAAAATACTTTATTAGACGATTAGCCGTTACGTGCCACCTAAATGGTAGTTTTCCCAACCCTTTTCTATGCTTCAACTCGTGAAATCCCCACCCTTTTTAATATATGCCTCCAGCCTCAAAAAGGTACCCCTTTCGGGTGGAACATCCCCGTTTAGTATCACCCAACTAGTGGACTAATGCAAATCCTGCATTTTGATTGGCTACGCTACTAGGGGTCTAATAGTAATAGTCATCGAGTAGCGAAATTCGCCGGTTTTATTTTTCGTTTTATTCCCAAATAAATATTTCTTCAACTTGCAATTGCTTTTTTTTTATTATTGCCTTTTTCTGTCCGACTAGTTGGGTGATACTAAAACAATTAGACCCTTCGCCCTCAAGGGCCACGGGTCAATAGCCCATTCGGCTTCGCCTCATGGGCTATTGACCCGTAGCCCTTTCGGGCTACGGGTCTAATTGTTAAATAGCCCATTAAAGGGAGTACCCCCCCCCCCCGGGCTAAATTACGGCTTCTTGTAACGATGACTACGTTTGCCGTATGTTTCCGATTACTCAGTTTCTTTCAATAAAGCTTTTTGGATAACATTATGCACGCTTTCAGATGGGAGATAGTCTGGCTGCACTCCTTCGCTATCAGTGACAACTAATACAAATGCGTTTGCACAAAATTTTCAGAGTAAATTTTACCAGCATTTTGTGTAGCGAATTGCATGGTCATTCGGATTGTCATGAAATTTGCACAAACCTAAGAGCTCGGAGACATATTCAACGAAATAAGGAAAACATCTGCCGTCGCATTTTAAAATTTCGGACATTTTGTGTAAATATGAGGTTTTAAAAATATGCTGATATGTCAAACATTTTTACTCCCACAAAAAAGTAAATGCTATTCCCTTCAAATTCAAACATTCTTCATTTGGGATGTCAAAACGTATAGAAATCGGTTAAATCTTTGCTACCGAAAAGCTCTATTCAAAAATGTAATTCAATGCGCCAATAAATAGGCTCGGGCCACCTAAACAGTAAACCATCAAGCCGAAGGGACGTTCTAACCCCGGGTGGTGGGGGTGGGGGTGGGGGAGGTTGGCACTTAAGGGAAGTTTGGGTGGGGGTGTGCCGCCAAGGTCTTGAAACCTTGACTCTGTTTAAGACAAAATCCGTTCATTTCCGCCCAAGTTTAAGACAAGAGACCTTTTTTCGTGACCCTGATTCAAGAGTGCAGCCCAAATATAACACCCTGTTCAAGATTAAGAACATCTTTTTTATTTAGTTAGTAAATATAAAACAAAATGAAAAAATTTATTTCTTTTAATTTTTTTTGAAGTCAATGATCATTTTTCAGTTAAACAACTATCGTCACTCGGTCTAGTAAGGTGCTATCATACAGTCTAGTAAGATGAATAACATGATACTTCATATGACTCTCGCGAATGAAACAAAATATTTGTAAACGAACTTGAAGTCCGATGCGCGTTTTCTGGTCCAGAAAGATATCCTGTTCAAGACGCTAAATAGTGAAATTGTATACCCTGTTTAAGCTTGAGGGGGGCGGACTCCCATATAAAAATGACAGGGGTGCTCGTCGTATCTTTTAGGGGTCAAAATTTGCAGATTGGTACCGCTTAACGTACTAAAATTTAAAATGACCTCAGTTAGAATTATCGCGGTACCTTTTGGGGTATAAAGCCGAAATAATATGACAGAATATGACATGTGTTGTCTTAGAATTGGTACCTCTTAGGGGTAAAAATTCATTTGAGCCACGCCCATCAAACAAGATCCTGGTACCTTTTAGGGTGCTTTTCAAAATTTCCAATAAGCACCCCTGTCATTTTTATATGGGAGCCCTCCCCCGAGTGTTTAAGACGCAAGACCCTGTCTAATAATATGAGGGTGGTTTAGATGTCCCTCCTTAATTGTCATAACACAACTGTACTTTACGCATTTTGCAGACATCCTCTTTACACGTATTCAGTGCAAACGTTTTCCTGGATTAGTTAAAAGGGAAGAAATGGAGAATATATCAGCTACTGCCACAGCCTCAAACAATACCTCATCGTCATCAACAGAAGATCTTCCCTCTAAAGCAGAAGGAATCGCATTGTGCAGTAGTTTTGCGATTGCAGCTGTCTTTATTGTCGTGGGAAACTTAATCACAATTGTACTTTTTGCTGTTAACAAGAAGCTTCGTAAGAAAAGCTTGGTTTTAGTCATCAATATGGCGTTTGCTGATGTAATGCTAGGAGCTTTAACTCTTCTTCTGTATGTTTACTTATTTGTTGGGCCTGATTATCAGCTATGGGCAAAAAACGTGCATACAGCTTTGTACTATTTTTACTATATCGTAGATACAATTTTCTCACAGGCCTCGTTAATTTCTGCGGTCTTCATATCAATTGAAAGATTTTACGCCATCTATTGGCCACTAAAGCACAGAACACTATCAATGCGGGCATACCGCATTGTTATTTTCATGGTCTGGGCACTAGCTATTCTTGTCAGTTCCATTGTCTTTAACTTAAAGTGCCTATGAAATGAATTTTTTTTCTTCGTTTTTCATTAGTTTATTATGTCCAAAGAACGAAAACAATAATCATTTCCCGAGGAAAAGAAAGAAAATCGGTTTTTTAGCCCCTCGAAGATGCGTCACTTCGGTTGAAAAGTGGCTCCAATTTTTGGAGAGCCTGGGGGCGAGTGGGCGTGCGTGATGACGTAAATTACGTAAATAGTATGACACATTGGTTTGTCTACGCTATAATTCCCTTGGAATCCTTTAGCGTGATGGTCATTTTGCCAACGTTTTTGGCTGTACAAAATGTCAGACAGCGCCTAATTTGTTTCTTTACAGTCCTCTGAAGGTGAAGAGGATCAGTTTCGGATCACTCTTGATCAACTGAAATGATTGTGTCCACTGTAGTTTTGCCGTAGCGAGACGAACCGACTGTGCCGCTTGAGCGAAGGAAGTGAACATGAAGAAGACGGACTTTGATCATTTAGATTATTGAACGTGAAAGGTATACATTTCAGTAGCACAGCGTCTCAGTGGTTCGCCAGTTGAGTTGTAAGCTTATTGAACGCAGAGGCGTTTTTGTTATTTCTTTTTAGTGGCTCGTTGACTAGCGTTTATCGAACGCGAACGATATATTTGTAGTACAAACAATCATGATATTAGCGCATTAGCGACTCGACCGGTCTTCTCTGAAGTTCATTGATCGCGCGTGGAGGTTATGAACTTATTTTATCGGCTTGGCAATTCGCTCGTCTACTTAAAGTTCTTTTTTCAATGCGAAGGATATGTCTTGGCGGCTTGCTAGTTGAAAGTTTCTAAATTATACTGATATGTTATGCATATCCGAGGTGGTGTTTTTCAGGCGGCTTGCTGAATTGAATGTGAATGGTGTATTTTTAGCGGCAAGGTGCCTTGATAGCGTATTTTTTTATTTATTTATTCAAAATGTTTGAACTCAAGTATATACGTAATAATTATGCTTCTTAGTTCAGTGTCTTGCCAGCGATTGATCGTTTCTGGAAATTTTAACCACTTGGCGGCTTGTAAGTGAGTTCAAAGTATCGTGTTTACATTTATGTCTGATTTATATTTCATTGTATAAAAATTGATCTGATCGAACACGCAATGATTCAGCGATGTGTTTTGTTTCGAATAGCATTTGTACGTGTAGATTTTTGATAGATGTTCCGTAGAATAGACGCCTTCCAGTGAACACTTGCGCTGCACTTTGAATTTTATAATTCGGAATACCGTATAAACATTTATATTACTCGCCAGTCAGTGCCGATCGAGTCAGTATATTTTTGTAGGCCTCACTGACTTCGACGGCTCTCCAGTCAAGCCGAGGCTTGAAGGAACTTCCAAACAGGATATGGATTGGAAAAATGATGCTTGATTAAACGGCCTCACCGGCCGGAATGTTATTTTCTTTTGCAAAATAATATTAATCTTAACAATAAGCGCTTTCATTGAAAACAACATCGCTTGACGTACCCTTTCCGATGTCGACGAACAAATTTCGTGTATTTCGCCGGTCTATTTTCCTCTGGAGCAAAATAAAGCTTTGTTACACCCTCTGTTATCGAAGAATTCTAATATCTCGTATGTTTGAGGCCGCTCGCCACATAATATTGGTCCACCTCTAGCGACGTCTCTTGTCAGCTCTCTTGTTCTCTATATTCCCGCAGCAGTTTGTACAACTATTTACGTCACAGTGTAATATGACACTGGTTTTGGCCGCGCACAAATTGGAGCCACTTTTTAGCGCCAACAACCTAACTTTGAGACCATAAAAAAAGTATTTCGCATCGTCCCTAACACTTTAAACCTTTTATTCCAAGGTCTAAAAAGGTGAAACTTTCGATACATCAAAAAATAAATTTCATTTCATAGGCACTTTAAAGAGATTCGAAAAAGAACCCGATGCTATTTACTCTACACTCGTACCATGGGCCCTAATCGCTTTGACTTTCTTAATCATCGTTTGTGGCTGTAACATTGGTATTTGGAGAAAGTTTCAACACGGAAGTACCGCTGCAACACAGCAAAGAAGAGCCTCACAGAACCAACGCTTGACAAAAACCCTTCTCTTTGTATCTGTTGTTGCTGTGCTGTCGTGGCTGCCTTTAATCATTGCTAACTGTATGGTCTACATTTTTAAGGTCTCAATAACTCGAAAAGTTTTGTTTTATTGCACGATAAACATTATTAATTATTCCAACTCTTTTGTCAATCCACTCGTGTACGCGTTAAGAATTCCTGAGTTTAAACAAGCGCTGGGTTTGTGCTGTGTTAGAAGGCAGGCAGTGATATACAGGGAAGGTAATGAAGGAAGAGATAACAGGGCTGTCGCTTTGACGCCGACGATACACCTAAGAACGTTGCCAACCGATACCAGTCATATACAACTGGCGTTTGAACAGGAAATAATGGATACAAAATTGTGATCAACTATGGTGTGCGATCAACTATAAATAACTGCACTTTGTCATGCAAAATCAAAACGAAGCCTTGTACAACAAGTGATTTCGTTTATGAATTTTCTCTAACTTTAATTTAGCTTTTAGCTTGTATATCGGAACTCGGTGAATACAGTTTAGTTTGTCATTGTAATGTTTTTATTAAGGAAACCTTCAACTTCACTACATACAAAAGAAAAGGAAGAAAAAAACACCTGTGTCAGCCAGGATACTTCGCTCTTTAATGTTGATACGGAGCTGAGCAAACTTTACTTGAAGATACAGAGCTCAATTTACGAGGAACAATTTACGAGTATTATTCACTGAGAAACATTGTATTTTACTCCTTAGCTTTACATCTTTGTATCGTCATGTTCGAATTCAGCTAGTTTACGTCACTTCTCCTTACAATATCAATACATTGTCAAGCAGACAGGTGAGGAGAATAAGTAAAATGATCAGTCATGTGATTCTGTCTTGATGTGCCACCAAATTCTCGCAACTTACACTGGAAAGAAATTTGTAGTAAAAGGAGATGCTTTTTTAGCTTTGGGTCGAAGTAATCTTGCTGACATGTTTTGCATTTTTTTTTCTGTTGATCATATGATATGTTAAAACGTTTTTTAATGTATTATACAAAATGTTCTTTGTTAGTTTAAACTAATTGCCCTGTAACTTTGTAGATCGCATTTTATATTTATTGCCATAACCAGTCAGTCTAAAAAATAACAGCGGATGATTATTTCTTTACAAAAAGTCGTGACAAATAGTTTGTGGGTGGTTTAGATGTCACAGTCACATTTAAAATTTGACGTAATATATCAAACACGAGGAACAGTGTTTCATCAGATTTCCAAACACCGCGAAGTGGGTGAGAAAAACGAGGCACAGCCGAGTTTTTTTCACCCACTTCAAGGTGTTTGGAAATCTGATGAAACACTGATTCGAGTGTTTGATATAGCTTCTCAAACTGATCGTTAAATGCGGAGAAAACGAAGGAATAAAATCGCCAAAATCTATGCAAATTAAGAAACGATTTCAAAACCTCCTTCACGGTAGTGATTTCCTTTGTGTTCTCGTCATGAATTATTAATGAGTTTGAGAAGTATCGCGTTCAAGTCCGCATTGATCACTTGTCAGACTAGCTGAAGTTGTTTCACGGTAGAACCGAGTTCAACTCCTCGGTCACGCTTGTAAAATAGCCAACTGGTCTGCCCAGTTGGGATTTTTAACATGTTATGTTCAATTTGCAATGTTTGTTTCCATATTTGAGTAGCGTGCCTGTGAATTAGCTATACAGCTAAGTGCTCGTCCACAATAAAAAATATTTACATTTTACATTTTTTACATTCATTGTCTAGCACCTTACGCAATTGTATTTCAATCATCGGACCATATCGATGAATTATAATATATATAGTTAGGCTTGGCCTAACAGCGTTGCCCTCTGAAGACCCTCTGAACAAGCTTAACTAAGATGAAACTTAACTTAGGTGAAAAGTCGGAATTAAGATTGACGACCGGGCTATTTTTCAATTTTAGCAATTCTCAAAAACAGTAAGCTTAAGCTTGTTACCCGACCGTCTGCACAGTACATTTAGACCGTACAAAAGTTCACAAAAACAACTTTTTCTCCGTCTAGAATAACTATTACGACTATTTTCCGAATAAAATACACTTGTTGCTTGTCACAAAATGCCCGAGAAACTGATTTGGAAACCAAAATTGCAAAAATACACAAACATATTTGCATAAGGCGACGCGAGTATAAAATCTAAGTCTTGTTTTGTTTACATAAAATCCCTTTTCAATCTATGTAATGAATGAACAAACACATAAAAATGGCCAACACAATCTTCTTTCGAAAAATTTTATTCAAATCTCCATTAGTTTATGTTTAAAAGCAAAACGCAAAACGCGCTTTGAGGCCGAGCCGTGTCTTCGATGAAAGTCAAGAAATTAATACAACTGAATTTAAGCTACACGTTTAAAAACAATTCTCCAAAACTAACGAGAACACAAACAAAAAGTCAATCACACATTGATATCAAGATAAATTCCCGCCCGCGAGCTAGTCCTGCGCGACGGAGCTACCTGCGCGACGGCGGCGGAGGGCGGCGGGCGGCGGGCACACGCGCGCCCGCGAAACACTCCGCTAGCCATGACCATGAAAAATGACGGGCTAAACACTTTCAGTCAAATTTATTGAAAAAGGATAATACATGTAGATAGCTATCTCTTGTATTTATTTAAGTTAGAGAGAGAGAGAGAGAGAGAGAGAGAGGGGGGGGAGGTGGGGGGGGGGGGGGGGGGGGGGGGGCAGGAGCCATAATCGGGGACGAAGACCGTAACAGGGAAGACAAGGAAGGAAGAGATAACAGGGCTGCCGCTTTGACGCCGGTGACACAGCTGAGAACATTGTCAACCCGGCGATCCCAGTAATCTGCAACTAGCGTTCGAATAGGAAGTAATGGACACACACAAAATTGTGATCAACCATGTTTGCGATCAACTGCATGCATGTAAATAACTGCACTTCGTCGTCCAAAAACAAAACAAAAACGACAAGGAATCTTGTTATGCCTTTTCTCTTATTTTGACTTAGCTGTTAGCTTATTCATGTGAACACAGTTAAAAAAGAATTGAAACCATTTCAACAGGCTCATACACTCACGGCGAGCGCTTGGGCCCGCTTAATTATATATATATATGGCTTTATTTCGATAACTTATCAATTGCCATATGTTGCACACACGAGACGACTGGTCGCGCCGAAACATATTAAAATTAACAAAACAAAAATATAACTGAGTTTAAGCAACTGACTAGCACCTGTACGCAATTGTCGATCTAACTTTAATCATCAGGCCCTGTTGATGAATTGCAGTAAAAGCTTTTAGCTAAAATTATTGAAAAAGGATATTAGACGGCTATCTCTTGTTAAATAGCCTAAAATTAACAGTGCGTCAGGGGGTTTCTCAAAGGATTAATTTCTCATGATTGTCTGAATATACTGATTCTTAAACTTTGCTCCCCCAAGATGTTTTAATTCGCAGAAAAAACAAGGCACTAAAAATGTTTTGCAGATAGTTAAACAACGAAACGCCGCATGGGAACAGAAAATGTGTTTTGGAAGTATAACGGTAAAATTTCTGTTTTTTTAATTCTAACCAAATGAAAGACGGCTTTATTTGACCCTTCAATGATTAGACATGAATATGGTTGAAAAGCGGTAGAATAAAAAAAGATAAATCTACATCCATGCAATAATGTATGCTTTTATTTTGTAAGTTTTAAAAGAGCCCAATTTTAACCTTACGGCATGGTAACTAATAAGATGGTACGAACGTCGCTTTGTACAAGTTCCGCAAATAACGATCGCTAATTAGTAGACTTGAAATTTCTTTCGTTCTTCATTTTTTGCCATTCATTAGAAAATACATTCGCTGTTTTAATTTTAAAAATAAACAGTCAATAGATAAGTTTTCATAAGGGACTAGTAGAACAGTCAACTTAGAGAAACATGTTATGAACACCTGCAAAACGGCCTTCTATCACTTACGAAATATAGCAAAGATAAGAAACTGTCTCTCTCAGGATAATGCTGAGACACTTGTTCATGCATTTATTTCATCTAAGTTGGATTTTTGTAATGCTCTTCTATATGGCTTACCCCAATCGGTTATTGATAGGCTACAGTATGTACAAAACTGCGCGGCTCGACTGGTGACTAGAACTCGAAGCACAGAACATATAACACCGGTTCTTTGTAGACTACATTGGCTACCAGTCAGACAACGAATTACGTACAAAATACTACTTTTTACGTACAAAGCACTGAATGGCATGGCGCCAAAATATATAGCAGATCTCCTTCAGCCCTACACCCCGACGAGGCAATTACGTTCTTCTTCAAAAAACCTGCTTGTAACACCAAAGTCTAATCTCAAGCTTTACGGAGACAGATCTTTTCAAGTTGCTGCGCCCAGGCTCTGGAACTCCCTTACTGATGACATAAGATCAACCCAGAACCTTGATATTTTTAAGAATAAGATTAAAACATTACTTTTTAGAGAGGCTTTTATTAGTTAGTTGACTTTTTTCCCCCTTTTTATTGTATATATTTTCCTTAGTTAATTTTAGTAAGTCAAATGTATCTTAGTTTTAGAAATTATTTTCTACAACTGTATATATTTTTGTTAGCTAATTTTTAATAACTCAAATGTTATTTATTTTTAGAATTACGATTATTGTAAAGCGCCATTGAGCTCACGAAATGGCGCTATATAAATTTTTCTATTATTATTATTATTATTATTATGTATTGTAAATAGTTATTTTAATTGTTAAATGATAATAAAGTGGTTGTGTTATTTTTGAAAAAAAAAATATATTATTATTATTATAAGGGGGGGACGGAGCAGAGAGGCGGTGGGTCATCTGTTTTTGAGCCCTTGTAAAGGGGTGGATTATGTAATTTTCAACGACCGGCCCATTGGGGTGGGTCACCCTATTTTGTAGAAGGGAATACGCCGGTAATACGGCTACCGTATCAAAACCAAAGTAATTACTCTGGCCAATCAGAACGGACACAGAATATCCAAAGAACCAATCAGAACTCAAAGCAAATACATGCAGATTTGGTTTTACTTCTGATTGGTTGAGAAAGTAGCGCGAGATTTTTTGGCCAATCACAAAGCGTCGCAATGCAAAACCAAAGCAATCGCGAAATTACTTTCGACATATGCAGTTGAAAACCGCTCTAAAACTACAGAATTGCGATGATGAGAGGCCTCATTTGGCGGCCTCCGATTCTCAGTATATTGAGTAGTCACTACACAACAATACTGTATTTCCCACATCAAGTAACCACCAGACATTCCCTTTTCCCATCAAGAAGTATAGTTTTTAACGTTAAAAGCTACCAAGGAATGAAAAACATGGCAACAAACGCCGGCCCAAACAATACGTCTTTCTCATAGGTAGAAGGAATCGCAATGTACAGAGCTTTGGGATTGGTAGCTGTTTTAACTGTCGTGGGAAACTTTCTCACAATCCTCGGTAGGAAAAAGATGGCGACTGGTACATTTACCCATAATTCTTAGCGCATAAAAACCTTAATAACGTTCATAAAAATGTAAAGAAAAGTTATAAAATCTTCAAACCTAGTCTACACATTGTCCTTAGTATTGGAACAAATATTGTAAAAAAATTGGCTTTCTTTGTGCCTTATGTGCTGTGTTAGGTCCGCAAGGTATTGTCAGTAAAATGAACAGCTGCCATCTTTTTTCCTACGGTGGATTGTTCTTTTTGCAGTTCACAACAAGCTTCGTAAGAAAAGTTTATTTCTAATAATAAATATGGCGTTTGCTGATCTCATTGTTGGAGCTGTGTGTCTACCAGTGTATCTGATTAACTTATACGTCGCTAAATATTATCGACTTTGGACGGAAGAGGTGCATATGTCTGTGCATATTTTCTACGGTGCTTTTTAAACTATCTTCTCAACGAGCTCTTTATTGTCTGCATCTTTGACATGCGTTGAAAGATTTTACGCCATTCATAGGCCGTTTAAGCACCGAACACTGACAATGCGAGCATACCTCATTGTTATTATTATAGCATGGACACTAGCTGTCCTTATTTCTACAGTCTTTATCAGTATTAGTTCTTTTCATTTCTAGGAAGCAGACTTACTTTGCTCTAACTTCATTCTACTTGACTCTTTTGTTCATCGTCTGTGGCTTGATATCGGTATTTGGACTGAAATTCAGTTGAGCGCGGAAGCATCGCTTCCCAATCAAGGCAACAAAGCAGAGCCGAACAAAACCAACGCTTAACAAAAACCTTGCTGTATGTATCTATTGTATCAATGCTGTGGTGGATTCCTTTGATTGTTGTTCATTATCTAAGCAAAAGTGGCTTTAATGTTTCGTCTGTCACTTTTTACATCGCGGTCGTTTTCAATTATACCAGCTCTTTTGTCAATCAAATCGTGTATGCATAAGAATTCCTGAGTTTAAACAAGCACTGCGGGGTTTCTGCTGTTTTAGAAGGCGAAAAGTAATGAACAGGGAAGACAACGAAGGAAGAGATAACCGGGCTGCTGTTTTGACGTCGGTGACACAGCTAAGAACATTGCCAACCGATCCCAGTCATCTGCAACTAGCGTTCGAACAGGAAGGACAGGAAGTAATGGACACACAATTATGATCAACCATGTTTGCGATCAACTGTAAATAACTGCACTTCGCCATGCAAAAACAAAACAAAAACGAGAAGTGATTTTGTTATGCCGTTTCTCTTATTTTGACTTATCTGTTATAGCTTATTCACATGTGAACACAGTCAAAAAAGAAGTGAACTGAACCAAGTCCGCAGGCTCATTGACACTCACGGCCAGTGCTTGGGGCCGCTTAGTTAAAGTGCCTATGAAATGAAATTTATTTTTTGATGTATCGAAAGTTTCACCTTTTTAGACCTTGGAATAAAAGGTTTAAAGTGTTAGGGACGATGCAAAATGCTTTTTTTATGGTCTCAAAGTTAGGTTGTTGGCGCTAAAAAGTGGCTCCAATTTGTGCGCGGCCAAAACCAGTGTCATATTACACTGTGACGTAAATAGTTGTACAAACTGCTGCGGGAATATAGAGAACAAGAGAGCTGACAAGAGACGTCGCTAGAGGTGGACCAATATTATGTGGCGAGCGGCCTCAAACATACGAGATATTAGAATTCTTCGATAACAGAGGGTGTAACAAAGTTTTATTTTGCTCCAGAGGAAAATAGGCCGGCAAAATACACGAAATTTGTTCGTCGACATCGGAAAGGGTACGTCAAGCGATGTTGTCAATGAAAGCGCTTATTGTTAAGATTAATATTATTTTGCAAAAGAAAATAACATTCCGGCCGGTGAGGCCGTTTAATCAAGCATCATTTTTCCAATCTATATCCCGTTTGGAAGTTCCTTCAAGCCTCGGCTCAACTGGAGAGCCGTCGAAGTCAGCGAGGCCTACAAAAATATACTGACTCGATCGGCACTGACTGGCGAGTAATATAAATGTTTATACGGTATTCCGAATTATAAAATTCAAAGTGCAGCGACGCAAGTGTTCACTGGAAGGCGTCTATTCTACGGAACATCTATCAAAAATCTACACGTACAAATGCGTAAGACTATTCGAAACAAAATACATCGCTGAATCATTGCGTGTTCGATCAGATCAATTTTTATACAATGAAATATAAATCAGACATAAATGTAAACACGATACTTTGAACTCACTTACAAGCCGCCAAGTGGTTAAAATTTCCAGAAACGATCAATCGCTGGCAAGACACTGAACTAAGAAGCATAATTATTACGTATATACTTGAGTTCAAACATTTTGAATAAATAAAAAAATACGCTATCAAGGCACCTTGCCGCTAAAAATACACCATTCACATTCAATTCAGCAAGCCGCCTGAAAAACACCACCTCGGATATGCATAACATATCAGTATAATTTAGAAACTTTCAACTAGCAAGCCGCCAAGACATATCCTTCGCATTGAAAAAAGAACTTTAAGTAGACGAGCGAATTGCCAAGCCGATAAAATAAGTTCATAATCTCTACGCGCGATCAATGAACTTCAGAGAAGACCGGCCGAGTCGCTAATACGCTAATATCATGATTGTTTGTACTACAAATATATCGTTCGCGTTCGATAAACGCTAGTCAGCGAGCCACTAAAAAGAAATAACAAAAACGCCTCTGCGTTCAATAAGCTTACAACTCAACTGGCGAACCACTGAGACGCTGTGCTACTGAAATGTATACCTTTCACGTTCAATAATCTAAATGATCAAAGTCCGTCTTCTTCATGTTCACTTCCTTCGCTCAAGCGGCACAGTCGGTTCGTCTCGCTACGGCAAAACTACAGTGGACACGATCATTTCAGTTGATCAAGAGTGATCCGAAACTGATCCTCTTCACCTTCAGAGGACTGTAAAGAAACAAATTAGGCGCTGTCTGACATTTGTACAGCCAAAAACGTTGGCAAAATGACCATCACGCTAAAGGATTCCAAGGGAATTATAGCGTAGACAAACCAATGTGTCATACTATTTACGTAATTTACGTCATCACGCACGCCCACTCGCCCCAGGCTCTCCAAAAATTGGAGCCACTTTTCAACCGAAGTGACGCATCTTCGAGGGGCTAAAAAACCGATTTTCTTTCTTTTCCTCGGGAAATGATTATTGTTTTCGTTCTTTGGACATAATAAACTAATGAAAAACGAAGAAAAAAAATTCATTTCATAGGCACTTTAAGTATATATACAGTTTACTACATTTACATCTACATCTACTTTATTAACTGATAAAGCAGAAACACTGCATCACATCAGTTTCACTTAAAAATAACATTATAGTAAATTCTATAAATAATATTATCATACAGTGTACCTTATTGGTACTAATTTTCGCGTCGCTTTAATTTCGCGATTTTCGCGATTTAAAAAATATCGCGAACTTAAAGCGACGCGAAAAAAAATTCCCGCGAACTTTAATGTCGCGAAATTTAATACCCTCCTATATTTCTTGTTTTCTCGATTTAATGAAGAAACACATGTCTACGTATTGTGTATAACGTGTAAAAGCTCTACACGACTATGGCATGCCTACAGATGATAAACAACAGTTTAACAGTCAAATGTCACGATCTGTGTTGCTTTGAACCTCTTCATCTGTATCGCTATCGTCATATTCAAGTCCTTTCAGCACCTCCTTTGTACAGTCATCGAAATGGCCATCTATCCCGGGTTCTTTGTAATTTGAAACGACAATCTGTTTATACTTTTCAAGTATTCCTTGTATTATACAATTGCAAAGAACGTTAAGCATAAGGATAATGTCTTTGACTATGCCTATGGTACACGATGCGGTTTCTATAGTTTGGTTTTGTTATGAGTTGATGATTTTCAGCAATAAGAAGTGTAAAATAATAAAATTCTCGACATAAAATGTGTTTTTTTTTTCATTTTCGCGAAAATTAATTCTCTAAGAAAATAATTTTGCACCCAAATCGCGAAAATAAAGACCCGCGAAATATGCTGACCAATTTTTCGCGAAATTAAGTGCCCGCGAAAATTAGTACCAATAAGGTAAAATTAAAATTTCCATCCAACAAAATAAATACTAATAAAATAGAGATTAAAAATTAAAACCACTCTCCTTGCTTAACAAGATGGTCGCGAACGGCAGACTTAAAACTTTCTCTCTGCGCGGTTAAGTTTCGACTTTTCGATAACTAGACAGCACCTTTTAATTATTTATTGGAATTGTGGTTAAGGTTGGCACACACGAGGCGATTACTCGCGCAGAAACATTAAGGTGATTTTACTAAGACCGTGAAACAGTATCTAGCAATTATTCATAATTAGCCAAATTTAGTAAAACCTAAACAAAAGAAAACAATGGAATTAGTGTGTAATAGTGCCTACTAGTTCCTACTAGCTCAGTAACTATTTCACGGTTTGAAGAAAATCACTCTAAACTGAGATTAACAAAACAAAAATATAGCTGAGTTTAAGCAACTAGCACCTGTACGCAATTGTCGATCTAACTTCAATCATCAGGCCCTATTGATGAATTATCAGTAAAAGCTTTCAGCTAAAATTGTTGAAAAAGGATATTAGACGGCTATCTCGTGTTAAATAGCCTAAAATAAACAGCAAGTTAAGCTTTAATGTGCGTCGGGGTTTCTCAAAGGATTAATTTCACATCATTGTCTGAATATACTGATCCTTAAACTTTGCTCCTCCGAGATGTTTTAATTCACAGAAAAAACAAGGCACTAAAAATGTTTTGCAGATAGTTAAACAACGAAACACCGCATGGGAGCACTGAGAAAATGTGTTTTGGAAGTATCGAGAAGTATTACGCTATTACGCTAACCAAATTCTAACCAAATAAAAGACGCTTTTATTTGACCCTTCAATAAATAGACATGAATATGGCTGAAAAGCGGTAGAATAATAAAAAAATAAATGAACATCGACATCCATGCAATAATATAGTGCATACTATTCTACTAACTATTTCACGGTCATTGTAAAATCATTTTAATGAACTTGATCGGTGGAACCGTCATGGTCTAACAATTTATAATTTTGGTTTAGCTCTCGAAAGAAAAGATAGAAAATGTATTGTTGAGTTTTACATCTTTTAAGATCAAGTTATCTCTTGCGCTTTTTGAATGGAACAAAAATGGACAAAATGGACTCAAATTAGACTTGAAAAATAACAAGCATCGCGACTTCACCCTGTACGGCCTTTATTTTGTAAGTTTTAAAAGAGCCTCAAAATTAATAGAAACTAGTTTTTCAGTTTTAACTTTAGGACGGGAACTTTAGTTTTAAAATAATTGGAGCGAAAAAGGATCGGATAACAAACCGGATCTGCAATCTTTTTTCGTGGAGCGAAATGATAGCGAGGGTTATAATTCGCGCGTATACAACGGTCATTTTTCGTTTAAAGTGCCGTATCGCGTCTACGTTTCACTGTGTCGACGAAGTTATCAATTTTATGTGTGGGTTCTCCATTTTTATAATTGCTTTTTAAAAATTAATATATATGTTTGGGTATATTTTGTATTAAAACTGAGTGCTTACCGGGCTTTATGTGCGACTCACGGTCAAACTCCTTGAGTATCAATTCAATCGCATCAAAAATCATCCGTGCAGTTGAACGCTACTTCAGTTATCTTTCTTGTGAATGCAATGTGCTTTTATATTCTATTGTTTCCTAAGTCATGCGTCGTTTGTTGTTTCTTTGTTAATCAGAGTGTTTCCCGACAACAAAAACTTTCTGGTTTGCACTTACTTTCCGTATCGGCTGACTTGAACGCAGACAAAGAAAACATATATAAAGAGCATAAAATTATTGACCATTTTATAAACGACGTGTTGTTTTCCTCGGCTTTGTTCTGATCTTTGTTAGGCTCGATTTTCAGTCGTTTGAGGGAGTCCGAAATACGAGCCTAGATCTTTGTTGGTAAAGACCAAGTACTGGTACCTTCTGATAGGGGTCATTACTGCATTACAACAACTTGAACCCCCGCTTAAAGGAACTAACCGGTGAAGTGAAGTGGGTAGTACCTCCTCACTCTCCCAATCAGCCTGGATTCAACAGTAAGAATATTCCTTCAGTCAGGTTCATGTGTTTCGTATTTCTTGGTTAGTTCGTCTACGCATGCGCATTTCATGACACATACCACAATGAAAAGAATCGTTTCCCAGAAGATTATAAATACACGACTTTAACATATTAGTTAACGAGGTCCGGACGGTTGAGGGTTATCAATCCAAATTCTGAACCACCCCTCTTCCACTCACTTGACCTCATCTTTCTTTTTTTTCTTCTGACCTTATGTGATTTCTTCGCAAAACTGGGACACTGTCCCGGCCGATATAGTCGAGTTTTCATGTTCATGGCCAGGAGCTTTCCGTAAGCTTCCTTTATTGTCTTAACCCTTTCACTCCCAAAGTCAATTATGAAGACATGTTATGTAGTTCTAACTTTTGATTCTGTGGACGAAATCCTATGGTGTGACCATTCAAATGAAACCTCTTCAGCAGTACTTGTGCATGGTACCATTTGTTCAGTTTGTTTTCCAATATTTTACAAAAATGAAATTTTTCTTGAATTTTGATCTTTGGCACTCTTGGGAGTCAAAGGGTTAAGTTGAAATATGAAGAAAAACTCGACAAAAGTGATGAATTAGCAAAGTATTATAAACTGAAGTGACAAAATAACCGCTACAAATTCTACACGCACGGCAATTTGGATTTCTTGACAGCCTGTCACTTAAATGAAACTGAATTTCATGAACTGTAATCCACATCCATGCATTCTTGCAATCCTGCACTTCATCTCCAAACTGCTACTTTGTTTTACTTAGCCTGTGACAGCCGCTTCCTCCCCTCTTACTCTATAGAATCTTTTTATCCAATTTATGTGTATCGTATTTGGTGGCTTCTGGTGATATAACATGGTAATAAGGTGAGCGAAATTTTGGCATTTATATTTTTAGACAGACATTTTCGACAAGTCCCGCGCAAATAGCGATCGCTAATTAGTAGACAATTTCTTTCGTTTTTCATTTTTGCCATTCATTAGAAAATAGATTGACTGTTTTAATTATGAAAATAAACAGTCAATAGATCAGTTAGAGTGATTTTCGTAAGACCGTGAAACAGTTACTAAGTTAGTAGGCACTAGTAGACACTATTAGACACTAATTCCATTGTTTTCTTTTGGTTAGTTTTAGCTAATTTTGATTAATTAGTAGATACTGTTTCACGGTCTTACGAAAATCACTCTACAATAAGTTTCCCCATTTTAATTAAAATTTGTCGGAACTAAAGTAACTATTTTGGTTGGCCATTCACTTATTTACTTTAATTAAACAATAATTACTGTCAACTCTCAAGACATACACCACTGTGAGGCGGACACTAAGATTGGCTGCTGATGGTCGAATTTTACTTGTTCCTCTGTAACAAGAGCCAGCTTGTTCAGGCCGACTATTTCGCTCAATTTTCTGTAACTAAAATCTCTATAAGGCGGACAGCTAGGGTTAGCGGACAGCTAGGGTTGGCGGACAGCTAGGGTTGGTATGGCGCGTTTTCAGGGTCAAAATTAGATATGTGTAACTTCTGCCTTTTGACTTTCTAAATAAAATCTTTTTATGCATTACTACTTTTAAAAACACGTCGTTCATTGTAAAGTAACTTTTGAAACAAGTTAACAGGCTCGTGCCGACTTTTAAACCCGCTACTTTGTGCATTACTACTTTTAAAAACACACTAGTACTCTACTCTTTGTAAGATTACTTATGAAACAAGTTTGTAGGCTCATGCCGACTTTTAAACCCGCTACTTCTCTCGTTTCATATTAGTAAAGCCGTATGATGTCACGCAACACTCCATGATTTGCGAACACTCCATGATGACTTGCGAACACTCAATGACTTGCGAACGCTCAATGACTTGCGAAACACTTTTCGCCAGGCGTTCCTTGTCCTACTTGATCACGTGATCAAGAATCCACAGGGATCTAGGACCGACTTTTTGTGTAAAAACATGGCGTCAATTTTGTGGTATAAAAAATAAACAGGCTAAACACGACTCCCACTCGTCGCAAAAAAGTATTTTAAAAGCCTAAAGTATAAAGCTTTCCCAGTAAGACTTTAGAGAGGATTGTGCCTTTAGATCACAGTAAAGATTAGTAAAGAATTATATTTGTTCTCTTCGATGATATAAATCTTTTGATCTCAGCGGATTATTTCTCAGATTGATAGGAGGGTTCATGCTGTCCAGAGCCGTTAGAATTATTTTATTTCTTTATGCCGTTATTCGGTGCTAGCTCTATTGGCATGCATTGTGGTTTCTTTGGCTCACTTTTGTTGCAAGATAAATCGATGCTCATCGGATAAAGTTTGTTATCGCTTTGAAAGTGCCAGGATCGTTAAATTTCTCAGGCCGTGATTTAATGTCTACATTGCGGTGAGTCTGGGTTTTGGTCGAGGGTCGAGGGTCGAGGGTCGAGGGTACAAAGTCGAGGGTCGAGGGTAACATGTCGAGGGTCGAGGGTAATATGTCGAGGGTCGAGGGTAACATGTCGAGGGTCGAGGGTAATATGTCGAGGGTTCTTAGAAAAAAAAAATGTATGAAATTTTCTTAATAGCGACCCGGGTCATAAAAGAAAAAAATATATATATACATACATATGTATTAGAAATTTTCGTATTAGCGACCCGAGAGTATTGACGTACCCTTATTTCCGTTTCATTGTACACACACGTCCACGTGTAAGACACCCAAATACGCCCGTATAAATAGCAAACATAAAACAAACATTCCAATATTTTTTTTAATCGCTCTTTGTGCCTTCACTTGGACATTGGGGTCTTCAGATAATTGTACTTGACGTTCGCATTCGCGGCAATCTCCTTGCAAGCGTCTCTGGGGGAGGGGGCACAGCAGTTCTAACATCAACGAAATAAAATCAAATAGCCAAATGGGATACATTTGATTTTATTTCGTTGATGTTAGAACTGCTGTGCCCCCTCCCCCAGTGACCCCTGCAAGGAGATTGTAAAAAATTAGCTTTAAAAACCGGAGACACATACATACATACATACATAAACTTTATTTTAGCACAGACAAAAACTTACACAGACAAAAACTTTATTTTAGCACAGACAGCTGACAAATCTGTTGAGTTTTCCGTTACCGAGTGGGATTCGTACCTGGTGGGTTTTATCGCCCGTCGAATAGTCATTTGAACACGAGAAATACAGTTTTAAACGCAAGTCGTAGTTTATAACAATTTTTAAAAAAAAAAAGAAAAGCAGAAAAACAGTTTCTGAGCTGTCTAAATCTGCTGTTTATTTTTGACCCGAACAAATGGAACAAGGGACAAATGACAACGGCTTGTTTTTTTTAGTGAACACTTTGGAAATATCTGCAAGGGCCAACGGCGACAGTGCAAAAGCGTCGGATTCTGGTGGATCTAGTCAGCAAATTTGATATAAATACGAAGGAACTAATAAAAGGAAGGCTGACTGTACAATTATACTTTTAATCCCAGTTGTACTGTCAGCCATGCTTTATCAGTCACTTATCAGTTCCTTCGTTTTTTTAAGTGTCTTATCTATACGTCAAATCACACCTCACTATGGCAACCAGTGGCATTCTGGCATGTCTCCTCACCACTATGAGATTGTTATGCTCCCTTCCAACGTTCAAAAACGCTATGGTTGCGGTGCAATATTTTCCGAAAGGTCCAGAAATGCTCCTTGCAATCTTTGCGTTAAACATGTTGATAAGAGGGTTATACGCAAGGAAGCTGATGGACATTTAATTTATAGTAGGGATTATACCAACACTTACTATCATCCCAGTATGCCTCACATTAAGCGAAAAAATCCCTTATTTACTGGTGTGGTTTACATTGAAGCAGATCTTTACAACTCTCTGGATGCCCGTTACCGACAAGTATTAGAGTCTTTTCAATTTAATGTAATACTAAAATAGCTTGCCTTGTGTTTTTTAATTGACCCCTTTGTTAATAACCTCCTACGCAGAAGTTCTTTTGGAGAAAAGACGAGACGAGCCAAAAGAACATCGGACTGAAAGCACTGAGTAAAATAAATCAGATAAATTGCGGCATTGCCGCTAGATCTCGCGTCGCACGCCAGAGACTGCTCGCAGTCTAAAAGAACGTGTGGGAAGGAGGCTATTCTGCTTTGAAAAATCCGATGTATGCAATACTTTATTTTGCAATGATTTAAAGACTTCTCACCCTCCTCATTATGCAATGATTTAAAGAAAACAAGCTCTTGTCATTCAGTGTGATATAAAAAATATACTGTTCATTTAAATAAAATGCTGCTTAACCAAACGCTAATTGTTCATGGTAATGTTTTTTTTTTACAATCCTTACGAAATGTATGCCATTTGGCTACTTGAACGCCGTCAGAGACCCTTGGAACGAGGTTGCCGCGAACGCGAACGTCAAATAAAATTATCCGAAGACCCCAAGCGAAAGCACAAAACAGATATTGGAATGTTTGTTGTATGTTTGCTACTGTGTACGAGGAAATTTTTGCGGGAGAAAAATTTTGCGGATTGCCGACTGAATTTGTTTTGCGGGAGAAAATTTTTGCGGATCGAGACAGCTAAAATTACTGCTGGGAGGAAATGTTTGCGGATTTCTGGTCAAGTATAAATAAAATTCTGACCGGAAGTTTCTATAGTTTCCATTTAATATGGTTGCTGTTCTACCCGAAGGGGGGGGGGGGGGGGGGGGGGGGGGGGGGATTCCCTATAATGCGCTAATCCGGGGATGCTCCGCCCGAAAGCCGAAAGGGGTACCTTTTTTAGGCTGGAGGTATATGAAAGGGTAGAAAAAACACGAATTGACGTATAAAAAAAGGTAAGGAAAACTGCCATTTAACTATTATAAAAAGCGCCTTTCAAAATATATCAAACAGACCGTGACGTAAAGGCTATATGAAAGGGGTACCATTTTCAATGAAAGGTATATGAAAGGGGTACCTTTTTTGGAAAAAAAAACGGTACATGAAAAGGTAAGGGTTTTGACCTTGGGGCGGAGCATCCCCGTAGTTCTGCTAGCGCCAACATGAACATCAACAACGAGAAAACCTGAATGAATTATTGTGCGTTCTTCTTAAAACGTATCAGTTGATTATGATAACAGTCTCTGGTTCTTTTGAGGACGTGTCTGGAGTTGAATCGGGAATACAGATGACTGTTGTGCCGGTCGCTTCGGAGTGATGAGAGAAATATGTTCACTGTTAAAAAGTTCCTGTTACGCTGATCACACCATTAAAACAAGATTTACTAACTTTTCTGCGGGAGTGTATTTCTGCGGCGGAAAATTTTGCGGGAGTTTTTTGCGGATCTAAGGAAATCTGCAAAAATTAACCCCCGCAAAATTAAACTCCTACACGGTATTTATACGCGCGTATTTGGGTGTCATCCTCCAACCCAGACCTTTGGCTCGTCACGTCACGCATCTGGCATACGTGTGAACCGGAAATAAAGGTACGTCAATACTCTCGTGAGGATATAAAAGTGATTTACTATGACCCGGGTCACTATTACGAAAATTTCAAATACATACACACTTTTTTTTATTTATTTATTTTTCTAAGAACCCTCGACATATTACCCTCGACCCTCGACATGTTACCCTCGACCCTCGACATGTTACCCTCGACCCTCGACATGTTACCCTCGACCCTCGACTTTGTACCCTCGACCCTCGACCCTCGACCCTCGACCAAAACCCTGACTCCATTGCGGTCTGCGGCGTGCAAGACTTGAGAGAAAGTGTTTCCGGCATCACGGATATAGGCGTCTTTGATCCGACTCTCAAAAAGCCGTAGTCTATAATTCCACTGCAGTGAAATCATGAATTCTTGCAATAATTTTTAGCTCCTAAGTTAGTTCTGTAGTTGAGTAGTGTGTCTCAGTGGAGCTACGATAAAACCTCCGTTGCTTTGTAATAGCGTTTGATTTGGCATCCAACAGATAACCTGGATAACCTGCAACATACCGTGTACGAGGAAATTTTTGCCATAGTTACGGTTGCTGTTCTAGCGCCAACATAAACGTACATAAACAACGAGAAAACCTGAGTGAATTATTGTACGTTCCTATAAAAACGTATTAGTCGATTATGCTAACAGTCTCTGGTTCTTTTGAGGACGTGTCTGTAGTTGAATCGGGAATACAGATGACTGTTGTGCCAGTCGCCTCGGAGTTATGAGAGCAATATGTTCACTGTAAAACAAGATTTACTAATTTTTCTGCGGGAGTATATTTCTGCGGAGGAAAATTTTGCGGGAGTTTTTATCTGCGGGAGATTTTTTTTTGCGGATCGAAGGAAATCCGCAAAATCCGCAAAAATTAACTCCCGCAAAATTAAACTCCTACACGGCAGTTGCTTTTTTGTGAATCTCACGAATGCTAGTAAAGACCAGAAAAATTCTTGAGTCCTTTCCTTAAGCAAGGAATGAACACAATTTAATGATTCTCGTGTAGTAATGTTGTGCCACATGCGTTCAGATGTAATCTCGTGCGTCGCAGCGGGACGGAGCACTGTCAAAAAAATCATAGATAGTGGTGTGAAGGTAGTTGTCAGATTTGGCGTACTCGTACTCGGCCGCGTTTCAGTTGATGTTGTCGTAGTAGACGCGGCAGCATTAGGCGATGAAGAATTTGTAATTCGCTCAGCAGTTTCAATGAGGCGCTGAGTGCACTCAGCTCTGAGAACGTTTGAATCTATTAAAAACTGAAGATGTGTTACCGTAATCGAGATCGAGAGACTGTCAGCTAAAAGAAACGTGGGTTTTATCGATCACGTGATCAAGTAGGACAAGGAACGCCTGGCGAAAAGTGTTTCGCAAGTCATTGAGCGTTCGCAAGTCATTGAGTGTTCGCAAGTCATCATGGAGTGTTCGCAAATCATGGAGTGTTGCGTGACATCATACGGCTTTACAAATATGAAACGAGAGAAGTAGCGGGTTTAAAAGTCGGCATGAGCCTACAAACTTGTTTCATAAGTAATATTACAAAGAGTAGAGTACTAGTGTGTTTTTAAAAGTAGTAATGCACAAAGTAGCGGGTTTAAAAGTCGGCACGAGCCTGTTAACGTGTTTCAAAAGTTACTTTACAAAGAACGACGTGTTTTTAAAAGTAGTAATGCATAAAAAGATTTTATTTAGAAAGTCAAAAGGCAGAAGTTACACATATCTAATGTTGACCCTGAAAACGCGCCATAGGTTGGGGGTCAGCTAGGGTTGGGGGTCAGCTACAACTGGTCCCGAACGTATCCGGCTTAAACAGAGTTCCCAATATTCACCTCAGTATCGGTGAAGAGTGGTAGATATTTACCTCGCCGCTTCGAGACTCGACAAATATCCACCACTACTAACACCCCAACTTAAGTTTGTTTTTAATATTCCTCTAGCAACCGTCCTTTCAGTTGATTTAACAATTTTTTTTTTCTCCGAAGGAAAAGAAGCCAGGAGTCCGTTAGTTAGAAAATACGAGGGTGTCAAATGCCCCGGGGTTCACTGGGGGTAGGCTAATGCCCGACCCCAGGATTCGGAAGGGAGAAAATTTTCAATTAATGGGATGGATAGCGCTATCCACCGGATAAATCACTATCCAGTGGATAAGTATTTACAAAATCCTTTGTGTTATCCACTGAATAGTGATTTATCTGGCTCCGGTTGTTCAAAAGGTGGATAGTGCTATCCACCGGATAAATCACTATATACACAGTAGATTTTGTTAATACTTATCCACTGGATAGTGATTTATCCAGTGGATAGCGCTATCCACCTTTTGAACAACCGGGGCCATTGTTCAAAAGGTGGCCAGCTATCCACCAGGGCCAGGACAACTCTAAAGGAATATATAGGAGAAAATTTAGCTTTTGGATGAGACTGGAGAATTGGTGGCGCCTGGGGAGAGCTCTCTCAAGTCCCCTCCCAACTCTGATGCCCAGAGGAGGCTAGGTGATTTCTTGAGTGAAGCCTGAGGCGGGACCCTTGTAGCCTGCATTTTAGGTGGTTTTGTCATGTGTGAGCAATGAACGAGGGAGCGAGCACGGGGAGAAACTGTTTTTTCTTACTTCCCTCCCGTGACTTGTGCACTTAAAAAGTGCCCTTTATCCACGCAAGTGATCACTCAAAAGTAGAATGAAGATTAAAACAACCATACTAAAAGTATTTTTTCTTTTATTTGTTAACTTAATAACAAATAAAAGTAAAGCACTTCAAAAATATTCCCTAAAACTAGCTACTAGCACATCATCAGATAATTAAATTTTAACAACAAATTGGAGATCAATAAACATAGTTCACATGACAAGAAAAACACCATAGATTAGAACAAATGCAAAGGAAATAGAAATACATGTTGTGGCCAGTTTCAAGGTGCTCAGATTACAGAGTAAAAGAAAAGAGGCAAGCAAGATATAAAACCTTGCTAGTTCTGTCTTCTTTTTTCCCCACACACCTTCTTGCCTTAACTTACCACAATCTGGACATCTGAAACCGGCTAGGATAGGAGTAAAAAGTAAAAAAGTCTCATATTTACAGGAAGGGCGTGGTATACCATCCCAAAATCTGATAGTGTTGGCACCTTTTAACTTCTCAGTTAGTCAAAAAGCCAACAATCACACAATTTAAACAATTTCTAACTTGAAGTACCTGGTGTGGTAGGTCCTAGAATGTCAAGGAAAAGGGCGAGGGCAGGGGAGGGAGGGAGGTATTTCTTGGTGTTGCATTACCTATTGCTGGATAGCAATTGTGTTGTGGTGTGGGTATTGTTTACTGTCTTTTGAATCTTTCGTGTTGTGGTGTGGGTATTGTTTACTGTCTTTTGAATCTTTCGTGTTGTGGTGTGGGTATAGTTTATTGTCTTTTGAATTTACTGTCTTTTGAATCTTGTTTTACATCATTTGGTGACCACAACATCTGTAACACTAAGAAATTGCCAAAAGGGAGTGTTCCAGAGTGCACACAACACAAGAAACACTCAGAGAGAGTGTTTTCTCCCTCCCTTCTTTAGGGCTTCACGCTTTTTTTTTTTGCTAATCCTCCTTGTCCCTCTGCTTCTAGCTCATACTGAAAAGGCCAATTTGCTTTTAAAGATAACCAAAACTTACTCATAGAGATGGAACAGCATGGCATGGATTTCTACAGACAAACAGTACTACTCAGAAAAAAATCCTTGTACAATGTTGCTTACAAAACATAATAGCTTACTTTTTTACAAATGAAATAGCACTACTGACAATATCCTGTTAAAATCTCTACTTTCCGAAAGCATTGGTAAAATGAAATTTATACAGTTGATACATTTTTTCAAATGCTAATAGAAACCAGTCAGCAGTACATCAAGTGAAAGTGGATGAAACATCTGTGACTAATATCTTCTTGTATCCCTTCTTCTTCCTGATCTGAAGAAACAAGAAAAATAACATTGAAGACAAATGAAACCCTTTTTCCTATTATTTAATATTCACAACTAACAGACAGAAGTGCAACTTGTACTACAGTATGAGCCTGTGTTTAATGCAGTCGACATTCATAACCTAACCTGACATAACCCCTTTAAACTGAGTATGCTTTTAAATAAAAAGAGGTGAACTGATTTACCCAGCAGTTTTCTGTGGTCCTTTAACAAATGCCCAGTCAACAGATATCTTCTGTTCAAGAAGGTCTGATCCATTCAGGGCATCCATTGCTGCCTGCGCTTCCTTGTACGTCTCATATTCCACGAGAGCATAACCCTATAGAGAACAATCACATCTTAACTTGGAATGTTTTCTACAATAGAATTGCAAAAATTGAGTGACTTGGGTTTGAAAATGTATGCAAAATTGTCAAAAGCAGTCCTCTTGGTTCCAGAATTTAAACAAACTCTCCCTCCATAATACTGAACCAGTAATAAGCTTTGTCCAAAATGAAAAGGTTTGGCAGTATGTTACAACATAAACTTTCTTTGTCCTATTAAAACCAGCTGGCCAGCAAAAGAAGGAAAGAAAAAAAAAAGGGGAAGGTGTCATGTTTATCATATAATGAGCGCGGGACAAAGAAAAAAATCTGAGTTTCCGACAAGAATTGAAGCTATGACCTTCCGTACACCATCGGATGCTCTATCCACAGACCTACAAGAGACTCATGGTGAGCTACACCAAATAACAAGGAAACATCAAAATGATCAACTTTTCTCTTTCATGCAGTACAGTTGCTAGCTGATGACAGGTTTTTCTTTGTGCAGACTGCACAGTGCATTGAGTACTAACACCAAGTGGTAGAATTTGAATGTGGCATGATGTGATAAGTGCAGCAAAAAAACTGTGTGTAAAAATCTGCTGTTAGGACAACCCTGTACAAGTTTCAAATTTCTCATACAGCCACCACTTAAGTGGCTTTGCAGGCTCAAGTTTCTGACATGCACACATTCATGTTACTACAGTCATATACTGTTATACATCTTTTACCTTTAAGAAACCCGTTCGTCTGTCAAGGTTGGCATGAAGGTTTTTTATTTCTCCATAATCCGAAAATAGGTCATGTATATCATCTTCCTGGGCTTCCTCGTGAACATTGGTGATGAACAAGATCCACCCTTCAACCGCTGAAATGACAATTTAAAACAGTGTCTGTTAGTTGATATTATTTAAGGCGGTCACCAGCATTGCTCTATGTTAGCATTCTCCATTTTTAAAATGGCAGGGCAGGTGAAGAAACCCCTGGACCAAGCTGCCAAAATATTCCAAGAATTGTGGAGTATTTTGTCACATGACACACAATGAAATTAAGTTTATATTTCCAGTGATTGGCAGCCACATTTGCTTTCCTGCAATCTGTAACCATTGTTCAAATGAAATGAACACATTTCATCAGCGTTTGCGTTAAAAAATACTTCAGGAATCTTTGGAGTATTTTAGTAGCTTTGTCTACAAAAACCTGACACAAAAAAAATTAGATTGTGTGCATAGGGCTTTAAAAGAAACTTACAGCGAGCTGGGCCTGCTTCACTGCCCTCATCAGTATCCATTGATTCATATTGTTCTTTAGAATGAGATGAAGCATCACCTGGAATATTCAAAGATAAAATAAGTTAATCTTTAGCTCTTTGCAGCTGAGCTACAAATTTGTTCACAACTTTGGTTTTCAAACACTGAAGTTGAGATAAGAAGACTGTATGCTATATATTGTATATACAGTTTTACATTTAGTGTGATGCCTATTGGCTTTACTGACTCAATAAAGTTGAAGTTGAAGTGCTATTTGCCAAGTAAAAAAATTCTAAGCTCTGGATCACTTTTTTTAAGATTTGTGAAAACAAATTGATAATTTGACAACCGGTCTTGTTGCAAAGAGAAAGATGGCAAATAGGCTCAGTGGCCAGTCTGCATTCTGTATCAGTTATGTCAAAGATCTTTGGTGTGGGTTTCAAAAGGCTGTTTCATACCAAATGTGCTGTGGGAATCACACAGAATGCAGACTGGATCAGAGGTAATATACAGCTTATAATATTATTAATGTTTGTATAAGTCCTATGCTTGCGTAAAACAAAAATACAACTGAGCTTGTCTTATGAATGCGTTGAGTGTGGTGGAGTATTTAGAAGCTGTACTATTATCCAATTTTATCAGAATTTTATGTTGGTCCTCGATTGTTGTGCAACAAAAAGAGTTTCACATGCATTTTAGCTTGTTTGATTTAAGCTTACAATTCAGGGGTTCACTTTACGATCATAGGACAAAGATAAAATGAAGTGGCCCTGTATTCTGTAGTTTGGCCAATAAATAAAGACTGAAAGAAACACCTTATCCTAGCGAAAAAAAGTTTAGCTAAACTTACCGGCCTTGAATCCTCTGCCTTTTCTCTTGGTGACGGCAGACTTTAATCTCTGAATTCCATCTACAAATCGATCGACATCACAGTCAAAAGGCAAAAATCTCGCATCACAAATAAAGTCTAGTTAAATGGAACTGTTTATATTCTTACCATCGCCTTCGTCCTCGGAAAAACCTCCTTTGTCTTCCACATCTACATCAAGAACGTCCGCCATCTTTCTTTTCGCGCGTGGTTCTCAGCTTCGAACACGCATGCTTTTCGAGCGACGAGAGGATTTGGAATCGCGGGCTCAATAACCCGAAAACAAAATGAGGAGGAGGGGGAGGGGTAAATTGCAGAGAGAGTAAATTGCAGATTATCATACACCACTTTCATAATGGCGGCCGATTTATTTATTCTTTTATATGTATGTTAATTAGCCTCACCGGCCTCGTTTTAGAGTAAAAATTCTTTTGAATTTTACACATGCCAACGAGGCCGGTGAGGCTAATTAACATACATATAAAAGAATAAATAAATCGGCCGCCATTATGAAAGTGGTGTATAATTTATTTGAATTAGAAAAGGAGTGATCTTTTGGTGGGAGGAGAGGGTACGAACTATAAGGTTTTCTTCACCTCCATGATCTGAAAGCTTTTAATGGGCAAGATATCATTTTACAGGGGATCTGTTCTGTGGAACAAGATCCCCTTAGAGATCAGACAGCGGCCCAACTTAAATGATTTTAAAACCTCTTTGTATGGGAAAGATTATAAAGAAACGATCATCTAAGTTTTTATAGCATTTTATTCTTATGTGTAATTTAGTAGTTCTATAGTTAAAACGTTCAGTTTAAATATGTAGACTCTTAGGAAGTCCATAATTATATGATAGGATATTCGTGCATAAATACATGTAAGATTGATGATGATGATGAATTATCTGGGGTCTGGATTGGCCTTGTACATTTCACATAGCTAAACACAATTGTTGAAATTGTTTTCTCTCAAACTTACTTAGGGTAATATTTATACTTTGCAGCAATCAGTCTCCTTTAATAGTCTGTTTATTACCTGTCAGTTTCCCCCGCTAACAGTTGTTTGTTACAACAGCAACAAAGGCACTCCCACCTTGAATCAGAAAGAACCAAAATGAATCGAAATCAACGAATCACAAACCATAAAACCTGTTGAAATAAATTGGTTTTCTTAGGCGTCTGCTCATTTTGAGGGGGGGTGGGGGGTAGCTTTGCTTGGCTAATTTGCTCAGCCCCCCAATTATTTTAGCCTTGATATGGGCCTGTACTTTGAATATTTCCAAATTAAGTGATCAACTGTTTTTTTAATAACCACAAAAAAAATGTAAATAACAAAAAATACACTGAAAATACATTCTTTAATTGGCTATGCCATAATAAACTGAACAAACAAGCTAAGATTCAACAAAACCTACTACAAACATTTGCTAATAGACAGTGCAAGAAATGTTTTGTTACAATTACTTATATTATTTAAAAATCTGACTTTGCATTAAGCCATTAATTCTTGAATTAATACCTCCTAGCTTAGCAACTTAGTTAACTCCTAGCAACTTAGTTAATATTAAAATTAAAGCCTGCTATTATTTATTACAGAAAAAATATTTTACAATGCAGGGTGGGGCTGTGCTCTAGTAGTGCCTGGGGGCCACAGGCAACTTAACACTCGTCTTTGGGCAACATGAAAAACATAGTTTTTGCACATAGCTTATGCTGGGCACCCTAAATTTTATATTTGGGCTCTCTATGATTACTCTTAAGCCTGGTTCACACTAGCGACATAACGACATAACGACGAGGTCACGCAAATTCAAAACACGACGTATATCAATGTTTTATGTCACCAGTGTGAACAACACAACATAACGACATAATAGAAACATAATAACATGGACATAATGACATAAGGAATAAACTGATCTTTTCTTTATGTCATTATGTCCATGTTCTTATGTCGCTAGTGTGAACCAGGCTTTAGAGCACAGCCTTGCGAGGGGTTTCAATAATATAACTTTTAAAGTAGATGTTGATCAAGTAGCTATATATCTCAATATGGGGCAAATCAGGCATTTAGATAAGCCAGGCATTGAGACAGTGAGGAGAGAAGGATTGGCAGTATGTGAGGGGGGGGGGGGGGGGGGGGGGGGGGGGGAGGTGGGGGGTTACTTGCAATATTTTTCTTCTTTGAATTGCTTCCCACTGTCTAAACACCTGGAAAATGTACAGGCTATAAAAGTCATGGCAAAAATAGGCTTTATTTTTTACAAATAAAAGTCAAAATTTGCCAGTTGCCCAGTTTGAATTAAAAAAAACACTAACAATGTTACAAGTCTTAAAATTCAACATGTAAATATTCAAAGAAACAGTTAACAGTATAACAGTTTTAGTCATCACTATCTTCTGCATTGTCATTTGATGTGTAAAATAACTCATTTCTCCTCTTAAGTTTCATCACTTTCCTCTGAGGTTCTACATCTGAAGAATCCTGAGAAGTTTGTTCTGTCATCATAATATCAAGTTTCTCTTCAGCAGTTTGCAATCTATCAGCTGTAAAAACTATATTGTCATTACTTTCAGGACAGGTATTTGTGGGTTTTGGAAGTATGAGAAGAGATCTGTTGATTTGATTTGGTTGATTCATGATATTAGAACCAATGCTGTTGTCGCCAACAAACTCTTCAGAATTACCACCATGAATAACTTTGTCGTCATCATCATTATCACCACTGTCAAGGCCAATTTCATCTGGATTTTTAGATGCTACACCACCAGCTTCACCATCATCATCATCATCATCATTCAGGTCAATTTCTTCAGGATTTGTGTAAATTTCAGCAACTTTCTCCTCTGAATAACAAGGGTTCTTGATTCCAAGCTTGCCACAAAAGCTTTCTGTTTGTGGGTTGATAACAGGAAAAACTTGTTTCATTTTAGTTTTCTTTGGGCGGCTTGGATCATACGGAGCTGTGGTAATCTCAAAATTCTCAGGAACCTTAGGTAGATTGCCAAACGCTTTGACAACTTCTTCAACTGCCTTCTGATCGGGTCTAAACCTTGACACCTGTTCAGAATTGGGAAGAACAGTGAAATGGTGTGTCATGTTGTTGAGAGCATCTGTGAGCTTCATGATTGCAAGCCACTCAGGATCATATGTCAGCTCCAAAGGAGATTCAGTGGGAACCAAATCAATCACTTGTAGAAAGTCACGTCTTGGCAGGCACTTGTCCAAGGCAAGGAACTTTGTGAATTTGCGACCGTCTTGACATTCGTGTGGTATTAATGCTGGGAATTTGGTATGCATGTGTGCCGCAAACCAATATGTAGGCTTTAACAGTGCAAGTAGTTCTCCAGCTGGGGGGCTACCGAGTGTGTTTGCTTCAATTTCTGACCTAAGATATTCTTTAAACCTGTATAGCTTCTCAACATTTCCATGGTGATAGACTCCCAGAGGCCAGTCATGTGACACAAATATATCTATGGGCTGGGAAAGAAGTTTCAACTTGAAAACATCAAAACTTCTGACGTGATATGCACTACGGACTGTGGAATCATCATATGGTGGCCTCTCAAAATGTCCCTTGTTATAATCATGTCCTTTATAAATGCCAGACAGGCCTGCGATTCGAATGCCCCCAAAATTAACAACCCCAGAGTACCCTAGGTAGTAGATGTTGGGGGCTACCCACCCCCCGTAGGGAAGTTCCCACAAGTGATTTGATGCCTCATGATTTCCTCCGATAAAGATCGTAAGCACCGGAGCTTTCTTTTCGCCGGAGTAATACTTGTAGAACGTCTCCATGTGACGATATTTCGGAGGAACAGCCATACAACAGAGGTCGCTTTCGTTCCGAACAGCCTGAAAATCTCCGCAGCACAGAAGCAAGTCAACTTTGACGTTTTCTTTCTTTTCCAGGTGCTCCAGAGTTTCATAAATCTTGTCCAGTTCTCCATGGCAGCAGCCTTCAACAGCAATCTTCATGATAAATGATTTTTGATCAAAAAAAACGTTGCAAATCTCGAAGCACTCGCGGACGGACGACGGAGGAACGACCGGAGGGACTCGTGTTGTACCGCCCGAGCCTGCAGTATACATGGACAGTAAGCTTCAAGCGCATGCTTCTCATGTCAAGAAAATCCAAGATGGCGCAGGTCGGTGATGAAATTCTGCAATTTTATGTCACGAGAATCTTTTCTCCTTTTTCTTCCAACGTCACCTAACTCCTGTAAGTTTTACTAATCGTACTTCTCTTTCGGTCTGTTTTCTTGAAATAGATGCTTCTCGGAAGATACGTGTGTCAAAGTTGTCGTAATTTTGCACGTGTTGGTGTGCTTGACACACGTGCAAATCAATATTTCCTTGGAACTTCGGTTCTTCCTGGCAGATTTCGACTAGAAGAATGCAACTCACAACAGGTAATAACTAATTTAATACTGTTTTACTCATCTCTCTACTCTGAACTGTACTTGTATTAAACGGAGCATTGTGTGAATATCGTCAATGTTGATTGCTACCCTGCTAGCAGAGTACGTACTCCCCTTCGATCTTCCTGGAAAAAAAAAGTCTCTGTTAGCAGCGTGTTGCATAAGTTGTAAGCTTAAACTTTTAAACTAGTAGTAATCATAGATTATAGTACATCTCCTTATCCCGTGGCACCTCGTCTTGACCTACGTAGTACCTCAGTTTCAGCCACTGTTTAAAGGGACTAATTGTCACGAGATATGTCACGCAGGCAAAAATGTTTTGCCGACATCAAACGAATTCACGCTATCGCCGTGGAATTGGGCAAAATTCTTCCGTGCTGTGTACTCCGAAAGGTCTCAGATTTTCCCGACATGTAAATAGCATATTTGTCTTGATTTCATTTCGGTTTATATTTCTCCGATTCTGAAATGATACGCCTCAGTACATGTCAGTATCTCAATGTCTAGAAGTTGCATTCAGCATATGTTTAATCAGCAGGGCTAAAAATTAACTCCAGTGCTTGGTGGCCAGTCAAGCCAGTTTCCTCAAATTCTTAGTGGCCCATCCCAAAACTTACATGTAGCCCTCAAGTTTCCTCTACGCCCCATGGCTTTTAACAGAGCGTTAACTAAGGAAATAACACAGGAAGGCATATAATGCCCCTAGTAATGCCCTGAGACATTTTTTTAACATTTCAGCCATTCATTTGGCAAATATATAAAATCATTTGAGGTGTTGAAACTGAGCGAAACATCGCATTAGCGCCGAAAATTAGCCATGGCCTCCTTTGTTTCCATCTGTTTTGAAATGCCCGCTGCCTTTTGTTCTTTTCTTAATTTTTAATACTTTCGGAGACATCTTCCTTACTTTTCACGTTTTTTTGGTGGTGGCAGCTCACAACCAAGGAGGAATTGCCACATTTTTGTGCCAAATCTATATTCCAATCGATTCCAATCCCAGTGTAAAGTCTGTTCTCAAAGCGAAAACATGTGTGACTTCGAAACCATCCCACACGGAACTATGGGTATATCTAGAGTCATGTGGCAATCACAAAATCAAAATGGCATCTATATGTTGTGAATGTGGATCGCTCCTGAAACCACTGTTAAGACATCTTGGAATTTCCACTTCAGAACTAAAAATTCACTAAGATTAATGAACTTAGAGTTGACGAAAAGAAACGATGAGAAAGGTAGTCCAATTAAACTACAAATTGAGTTTTATTTTAACTTTATACTTCGCTTAATTTACATTGCAACTTTTCGAAATTCTGTATCATAGTCGCCATTGGGCGATCAAACCTCAACTTTTGGTGGCCCTGGACAGTTTGAACTCGCCACTGGCGACCGTGCGACCCCCTTCTGGATCTGGACCCTTTCTGGACCACTAGTGGTAGAGTAAAACTGAGACTTGTGCATGAGTGTTGCATGAAGTCCAACTTGTTTTGTAAACAAAATATTTTATTGCTTTGAAGCTCATAGCTTTTTTCAGGTCTTTAAAGTTTTTGGGAGTTTTGAGAAACAGTCAGTGTTGTTTTCTTAGACAGTAAACTTCCATCCACATTGTCCCTGCTTACTGAGGTGTTTAAATGGGTACCATTTACATATAAGCATTATAGGAAGATCTAACAAAGTAGTACCCAGGGTATCAAATCCACAGGGTGGAGTAGCAACACTTCTAGTCACTTTATTAGATAACAACTGGAGTTAGTGCTGGCCATCTTATGAACTAACTGGTTATTCTTGGTTATCCTTATGGTAAAGGTATTAACTACCGGTACTTCCTTTTCTGATGAATTCTCTTTTGGTTTCAGAAGAGCTATTCTAGAATGAATCATCAGCTGTTGAATTGATTTATAACTATTGCTATAAAACTGCTTTATTTGCCCATATTACAGATCAGATGGTATGCATACAGAAGACCAAATGAACAGCCTGGTTTGATAGGAAGGTTTATAGAAAATTTAAAGGAGGGCTTTGAGAGAAATAAAGAAATGCAGGTATATATGTGTACATTTGGTGAAATCTTTTGTTCTCTCAAAATAAATTAATCTTTTATTGGAATGATTATGGGAAATAAAATTAAATGTTTTAATGCCTTTATATATTTTAGGAAAATATCAAGAAATTCCAACAAGAAGCTAAAAAATATGAGCAATCAGAAACACTTTCTGCAAGAGTCAAATTTGCCAACAAGATAAAGGTAAGAGTCGTTTAAGTTAATTATGGACAGAACTGTCAATTTTGTAAAGGGTTTGAAGCCAGAAGTATCAGTAGCCTGGAAATATGTGATTGTCCAGGCTAGTGTAGTTCTGAAAAGAACTGTTGTTGTTGTTGTTGTTGACAATGTCAGACTGATGTTTTGATAACCTTAGCGGAAGTCATCTGTAGAGTCATTTGATCTGTGAACTGTCCTTCAAGTTGATCCTATTAATGTCTGGTTGTGCTGTCATTGGGCAGTTTTGCCATGGTGTTATTGGCTGTAGAGACTTAAGTCAGTGATTGGACCAGTTCATTTTGATCCATATATTGTTAGTGTAATTTTTGTTGGTCTATTTCAACTTTCAACTTTATTACTTCCATCACACCTATTGTAAGTCAAATATGTCACTGGGGAGTTCAAATTATTGTTTGTCTTTTTTGTTGATGCCGTTGGTAAGTTATTTGTAGGCCGTAGGTAGCTGCTGGCATCTGTTTGTTCTAAATTTGTAACCAACCCTCTAGATGAACCCGGACAAGCACACTCGACAGACTACAGAACTGTCAACATAGATTGCAAAAGATGGCATGCTGTAATTTTATTTGCAATAAAAATATCTGGCTCGATGCAATGTGTAGAATCCAGTAATATTAATAATAATAATGTATAACCATATTGTGCAGCTGCACTCAAAACTGGATCCCACAAAAAGGATGGAACCATTCAATTTGAATCTGCCTGTTTTTTTTTTTTTCATAGACCAGTGTATCATCTGCTTCAATGAGGACTTCAGCTGTTATCAAGAGCTTCTCTGGAGCCTTTTCTACAAAAGTCTCACAGGTACTTTGTTTTTGATTATGAAATGAATTACAATCCAAAGTTTAATTTATAGCATAACCTTACTGTTGTTGTTTTGTGTCAGGCATATGAAGAAGCAACAACAAGTGAGGCTTTTAAGAAAGGCAAAGCTGTTTCTGAAGAGGTTTGTTTTTTTATTATATAGAATCATAGAATAATATCACTCTCGTATTACTCTATAACAAGGGTGCTATGGCTCAGGGTCCTGTTATGTTTTGATGTATGGTTGGATAAATGAATGATTGCATTAGTGAGTGCATTATTTTTCTTCCAGCTTGCAAAATCTGCTAAGGAAGCTGCCTCAAAGGTTCAAGAACAAAGCGAAGCAATTGGAAAAACAGAAACCTTCAAGGCTATGTCTGCAGTAAGTGTTTTGTAGCTAATAGAGAGTATATTGTTTGGATGCTTAGGGGAGGGGAAGGGAGGAGAGGGTAGAGGAGGGGAGGGGAGGGGAGGGTAGAGGATGGGAGGGGTGTCAATCTGCATTGCTCCTTCATACAGAAGCTGTATTTTACAGAAGCTAGGGATGCAGCCTAGCTGAGCTGTTTAGCTTGTGTGCTTAATTTTTCCTTGGTCTTCGTACATAGGGCTTTAAGACGGTTAAGGAAGAGGTCCTTGATGAAGAACTGCAACAATCAAGACCTTACAGAACTCCAGGTGAGAGATGAAACAACAAAGCCTACTTATGTACAAAGGATAGACAAGTGTACAGCATCCTGACTTTTGCTTCATATGTATATTCTGGCTTCCAAATCAGTATTACTGTTACAATTACTGGTACAGTTACCGAAGGGTTTTTTATACACAAGATGAAATTAGTATGTTTCTGTCTCTAATAAATGCCCTGTCTCCAATACATTCTCTCCCTTGAGTTCCCAAATGATAATAAGCACTCTGAGCAATTATCTGACTCTAAACAATAAGCTTTTAGCCAGCATGGTATATAATTATATATAACTAGTATTGTGAAATATGAGACCTAGATCAGTTTTAGTAAATCAGATGGAATCTAACTGTTGTCTTTTTATTGTGGCTGTTTTAGAAAAGCTTCGAAGAAGAACAGGAGAAGAAGGAGAAATGGCAAAGAAGGAGAGAAGAATTGATGCGAATGAGTAATGTGCTTTTTATTATTTTAATAAAAACTGAATGTTTTGCCCTGTAGTACTATAATTTGAGTTAAACACAAGAAGAAAAACTTCTAATCTCCAAGCAGGCATGTATTATTGTTTATTATATAAACGCGGAGGCGGAGGTGCAGTGGTGTAGTGGTTAGCACATAAGACTTTCAACCTGAAGGTCGGTGGGGTAACCTTGCGATTGACTAGCATCCCATCCAGGGGGGAGTAGTAATACTCTTAGTTGCTTCATGCCACAGAAACCGGGTTAAACACGGACCCGCGCTATAAAAGGAACCTTGGCCTGGCCAAGCCGCCAGTCATTTCACACTTGACACCGAACTGTCAACATCATGTGCATTCGCTCGCCAATGGAGAACCGTTACCGGTGCGAAATTCAAATTTGGCAAGCTAAAATATTATATTCATGCTAAAAGGCACATAAATTCAAATAATGTTTTTAGTTTTATTTTCGTGAAAGATAAATCCTATACAAGATTGAGCTGGTGAAGATAGAATTAGACCAATTTTTTGGGGCAACAGTCTTCCTCCGTGTTGCTCGCAGTGTCAGCCATCTTTGATTAGCCGTTGAAGCAGTGATGGTGTGACAAAGGGGGCGGAGCTATCTCTTTTATAGCGCGGGTCCGTGTTTAAGTTTTGTGAACCATTAGGCTTGCCAAGTGAAGACTTACCTATTAATATAAGCGATACTAATTATGAAGATTAAATGTACTTATCACAGGGATTCTGACAGGGTGCGGGAAAAAATCCAAAATTGTGCGGGAGTTTTGGGGCAAATTGTGCGGGAAATAACTTTGATTGTGCGGGAAATTGTGCGGGATTGTGCAATCCTGTGACCAACCAAATATTCAATCACCAGTGTTCTTGCCAGGCCAGAAAAATGACAGGGAGGAAATTCTGCATAAATAAAAAATACAAATGAATGTTTTACTTTGGGGATTAAAATGTACCCAGCAATCGCCAATTTGCGGCTGTTTTTCTTCACCAAAGTTTATTTGTCTCAACAAAATCACATTGCGTGACACGATGAACTCGATCGAGTAAAACCAAAATACCACATTTAAATGAAATGTTTCCGATCTGTTGCGAGTTCCTTTATGAAAAATCCGTACATTTTATGTAGTTTGAATAATTTCCATTAAAGGTTCACACAATTTCTTCGAAAGTTTTCCGCAAAACACAACCTCAGGATGTATGCAAATTGCTTGTTAAATGTAATTTGATAGCATGGTTGTTTTGCATTTTCCTGAATGAAAACGTCTTTCACTTGATTGAAAAAATCAAATCCAGTATTCTGATCAGAACTTAATAATTTTCTCCTATCAATCCGAAGTTCCAGCGCTTTAATAGTTTGTTTGTCGATTCGCAAACTCGATAAGTTCTTTGCGAAAATAATTCAGACAGAGTGACATTCATTTCGGCGTGACCGGGTACATTTCTTCGGTGTTTCTTCTTCGGTCCCCGACATATTAAACTGAAAGAGGAAGCGAAAGCGCTCGAAAAAATATAAACAGGTCGCTAAGAAAAACGACATAATAGCGACCTTTAGATTGGACTACGAGTACGAGATTGAGTACGAGTATGAGTTTTCAAACCAAATTCGTGTGCCTCATATACTTAATTATCACACCAATCTTATCCCTAACGTTTATTTACGTGTAAGTCAGCAACGTTGCTGACTTACACGTAAATAAACGTTAGGGATAAGATTGGTGTGATAATTAAGTATATGAGGCACACGAATTTGGTTTGAAAACTCATACTCGTACTCAATCTCGTACTCGTAGTCCAATCTAAAGGTCGCTATTATGTCGTTTTTCTTAGCGACCTGTTTATATTTTTTCGAGCGCTTTCGCTTCCTCTTTCAGTTTAATATGTCGGGGACCGAAGAAGAAACACCGAAGAAATGTACCCGGTCACGCCGAAATGAATGTCACTCTGTCTGAATTATTTTCGCAAAGAACTTATCGAGTTTGCGAATCGACAAACAAACTATTAAAGCGCTGGAACTTCGGATTGATAGGAGAAAATTATTAAGTTCTGATCAGAATACTGGATTTGATTTTTTCAATCAAGTGAAAGACGTTTTCATTCAGGAAAATGCAAAACAACCATGCTATCAAATTACATTTAACAAGCAATTTGCATACATCCTGAGGTTGTGTTTTGCGGAAAACTTTCGAAGAAATTGTGTGAACCTTTAATGGAAATTATTCAAACTACATAAAATGTACGGATTTTTCATAAAGGAACTCGCAACAGATCGGAAACATTTCATTTAAATGTGGTATTTTGGTTTTACTCGATCGAGTTCATCGTGTCACGCAATGTGATTTTGTTGAGACAAATAAACTTTGGTGAAGAAAAACAGCCGCAAATTGGCGATTGCTGTTTACATTTTAATCCCCAAAGTAAAACATCTATTTGTATTTTTCATTTATGCAGAATTTCCTCCCTGACATATTTTTCTGGCCTGGTCACAGGATTGCGCAATCCCGCACAATTTCCCGCACAATCGACGTTATTTCCCGCACAATTTGCCTCAAAACTCCCGCACAATTTTAGTTTTTTCCCCGCACCCTGTCAGAATCCCTGACTTTAGGTTTGGAAAATGGTATAAATAGCATTTCAGCATTTATTTATTAAATTTTATGCTCCATTTTTGTTTTTAGGGATGCTACAGGAATGGTTCTACACAAAGATTCCAAATGGTATCAACAGTGGCAAGAATTTAAAGACAACAACCCCGTAGTCACTGGTACAACATAAATTGTTATATTCATATTCTCTTAACTTTGTCACAGTAACAGTAACAGTAGTTTCCTTAGTCCTGACTTGTTCAACGTTTTTCTCACTCAATTGTATTCCTTCTTAGTTAACTCTGTTTTGATGTAGATATGCATCTGGTCGCTATTTTGTATCTGACTCTGTCACCCTATTTCTTAATTTTGTTATTAGCTTTTGGTCCTTTATTATTATCTAGTATTTTATAACTATATTTATTATTTTTTTAAGTTTCTTGGGTAGGTGCCTTTCATGTGGCTTCACATCCCATTTGCACCTTTTCCCTTTGGTACATCTTATTTTGTAAGCTTGTGTCTCATAAAGTTTTTTCTTTTTTAGAAATACAATCTCTTGCAAGTTTTTTAATAATATTTGTCTACTTTGCCTGGATTGTAGTGGCTGTTTATTATTAATACCTACTGGTAAGTTACTCTTGTTGAATAAGCAGTAATTATTTTTGTGCACATTTCAATATTATCCCAGGTCTTTTTAATCTCAAAACAAAATATGACGAAAGTGACAATGTGGTGGTGCTAGCGTCAAGGGTGGTAACAGACAAGCTACAAGATGTTTTTAGTAAGTCACTATTAAACTTACTGACGTTACTTCAAGCAGTAATTTTCATACAGCTTTTTATTATTGTCAACAAAAGTATCTTGTGTAAAACAAAGTAACAGGGTTACAGGTGTTTGTAATGATCCACTAATTCTTAAAGGGTAGAAGCTCAAATTCTTAGCTTTCTTTCTGACTTCTAACACACATTTCTTTTGATGTCACTATGGTGTTAGTATTGGTGCTGTAACAATTCAATTTAGTGCCCAGGGGCCAGATTCACGAAACCCTCCTATTTTAAGACATATCCTAAGTATTGTTTCTTGACAATAGTCTATTGTCATTCCAACAATAGGCTATTGTTAAGAAACAATACTTAGCATATGTCTTAACTTACAGTAGGAGGGCCTTCATGAATCTGGCCCCTGGGCACTTATTTACTTTAGTAGCTCAAGGGGCACTTATTTTAGAGGGGTGCTTATTTCTTTTTTTGACAAAAACATGTGTATGTGAAAAAGCACTTTTGTTCGGACTGTATGTTTCAATGTTTCTGACCAAAAACAGTGTCCAAAATTTCATTAAAAAGTCCCACAACAAAAAACAACAACTCGCCTTCAAACAAAAAAAACTGTGATCTGCTTTATTTCTGCTTGCACAGCAATACAATTCTTCACGCTAATTCAATGAGCGCACGCCTGTGATAATGCACAAATCAAAATGCGCACGCTTGTAAAAATGCACCAAACAAAATGTGCATGCTTCGAGTAGAAGCAGAAAAACTTCGTCTTCTTCGAAAATAATCAAAACAGTAAAAGTTTCCAAAAGAGATGCGAAAAGGCATCAACTTTAATGAACAATAACAGAAAATGTACAATTTCCATAGTCAAAACAACAGAAACAATGATTCACGTAGTTCGTGGGAGGAGTATGCTAAATTAAATCATTATGGATTTGGTTTGTAATTCTGCCTAACAAACTAAGTGTTGGTGTTGTAATGTTTTATGTAAAGCTCTGCAAAAGTTTAGAATAACACAGCTGACTACATGCATGTAAATTTACATTAATTTTGATGACAGGCAGCCTCAGTGATGCTTTAATAATATTCTATTTTTTTTAGGTGATGTGTTCTCGCAATCTGACACAGCAAAGACAATGGCTGAAATCACCAAAATAGACCCACAGTTTAACAAAGACAGCTTTCTGAAAGAATGTGAATTTGAAATTATACCTGCAGTTTTAGAGGTAAGTCCACAAGTTAGTTTGGGTTATAAAGTTTTGGTCAATTTTTGATTTTGATGAAATGTTCTCACTGGTCTTTTTCAGGCATTTCTGAAAGGCGATCTGGACATCTTAAAAGACTGGTGCCACGAACCTGTAAGTGCTACCCGGGGTGCTGTGGACAACTGATTATTTGCCACTAACTTCATTCTAGACCCTCTCTTAGTGTACTAAGTAGGAACACAACCTTTCTGCCTTCTACTTCTGTTTTCTACTTACTGCTGCAAAACATTGTGAAAGAGCTTCACTAAACATATACATGTATTTTTCCATAAAATAGTATCTTAGTTTGTAGATCAGAATCATTGCTTTGCATTTTGTAATTTTGATGTCACAAATTTTGTTCCAGGCTTACAATGTACTTGCAGCACAGATTGAGCAAACCCGACAGCTGGGACAAAAACTTGAAGCAAAAATCCTTGATGTTAGAGATGTTGATGTAAGGAAGCTTGACTGTATACCATGGTATACCAGTTCCAAGTTAATAAATGTTACTTGCATAAGGAGATGACACTGAACAGAATACAACGTTACCATGTCTTATTTTTGGGGATTTTTTTTTCATAAATGATGCATGAATGAACGAGTTTGTACTAAATTATTTAGATTATTTATATATTTATTTATTTATTTTTCAGGTGGCAATGGCCAAGGTTATGGAGCAGGGGCCTGTTTTAGTACTCACGTTTATGGTGCAACAGATCATGACCCTCAGGGATGCAGTTGGCAATGTTATTGAGGGAGGAGAAGTGAGTAGTCCGTTATTACATAGATTATGTTATGTATTTACTGTTGTTGCCATACATAAAAAATGCAAAAAGAATTGCAGTCATGATTCATGCCTATTTAGCTTCTTTTTAAAAATGCTGTCAATGAGATAATCTACTGACCTTTTCCTTTTGTGTTTTCTTCACAGGAAAACATTGAGAACGTTAGTTATGTGTGGGCACTGTGTCGTGATCAGAGCATCCTGGAACATCGGTCGGCATGGAGGGTGCTGGAATTTGGTATTCAAAACAGCAGCTCATGGCTTTAATAAACACTGAGAAAATTCACTTCAGCGACTACAGTTTTACAGATGGCTTCCTTCAAAGCAAACGCATTTGGGGCTATCAGTTCTACTGTGAGTGTCCATTTCAGGGGTAATGTCTGCTTAAAGAGAGATGTCTGTCCTAAAGGGAGATGTCTGCTATAAAGGGAGATGCCTGTCTTCAAGGGCAATGAAACTGAGGACTGCAGGATGACAGGAACCAACATCACGTACATCTTGCCGTCTACATTTATTTTACAGAGCTGTTGATTTGAGAGTGAGATAGAGAAAAGAACTAAAGAATACTGGGGACGGACATCATATGTACATGTTAGAGAGCTGTCCTTTACAAAGGAGCTGTCTGTAATTTTCGTCAAGATATTAAATATACATTAATTTTGTGAATATTCACGACATAAAAAAAATTCCTTTAAAACAGACATGTTTAGGTCTGTTAAAGCTGACTCTGTCTTTGGGAGGAACATGTATATCTACATACTGTCAGAAAGTTTTCAGATTTCTACACTTGTAAACTAAATCTGCATTTCCCCTTTTAACTCCCAAGAGTGCCAAAAATCAAAATTCAAGAAAAATCCCAAATTTTATTTTGTAAAATATTGAAAAACAAATGGTATCATGAAAAAGTACTGCTGAAGAGGTTTCATTTGAATGGTCACACCATAGGATTTCGTCAACAGACTCAAAAGTTAGAACCTACACTACATGTCTCCACAATTGACTTTAGGAGTAGACTGCTAGCTGTCCCTTTTCAGTCAATCGAGAGGCCGAGCTAATCACGAAAACAAGCTTGTTGAAACTGGAGCGAGCTTCGCTCACTCGCCGCTCGGATCGCCGATCGCGTATTTGCTCGCCCGCTCGACTATCCAGAGAGGGACTGCTAGCAGTCTACTTTAGGAGTGAAAGGTTTAATTGTTTAAAACCAAAAAATTATATTTGAAGCGTGTGAATACAAGATGTAAGCTAACTTCTATTCACCCAGAGCTTTATGGGATAACCATAATTAACTATCAGTATGTTATTTTTAATCGTTGTTTTGAAACTTTCACCTCTCACTGTAACAACATAAAAATGATTTGCTCTTCAAGGGATATTTCCGAGGTTACAAATTTATGAAAAATCTGAACAGCGAAGTAGCCGAGCAGTGATCACACACAGTTTGACTTTTTTAGCTCTCTTATTGTTTTCCATATTGATGCAATATTGTATTCTCTGTGGAACTTTAAGTAATGATCCGCATAAGAAGGAAAGTGCCAACGGCAATGCACGATGGAATGTCAACTTTTTTCATTGTTACAACTAGTAATCTCATTGGCCTAGACTCAAAGACCGCTAAAAAGTTAGGTTTCAAGGTGCATTTTGTTTGATTTTTTAAAGGTTTCATGTAATTTAAAGAAATTGTATTTAAGGAACTTCGTCAAAGAGGCAAAATTATTAGCTATTGTCTTCTGCTATTTTGATTGGTTAAGCACAAACATTTCCTAAAATTTATCTGACGCAAATGGATATTCTTTATTTTTATACTGAAATATAATTATAAACCATTAGCTCCTCTCCTATTCTTGAAATCAAAGACATTCTGTGTGAGAAAGAGCCAATGCCGCAGAACAATGAAGTATGTGGCAATGTTTATTTGCCAGTAACACGCCAGCTTTTCAGCAAATACAGTTGTCACATAAAAATTGGTCATTTTTCATCATCTACACGGGCAAATAAAAATTGCCACAGAGAAAATTCCCACATAAAAATTGCTCGTGTAGACTGGGCTTTAGGCGAAATTTGACTTGCAGGCGGGGGTCCACATGAACGCCTTTTTTTCGCCACTTGACATGGATTATCTCGTTCACGTTTCAAGCAATTCAAAAACTCTATGCTTATCACACGAATCTATGTTATGGGGTGTTTTGTAAATTGTTTGTTGATTTTTGGGTATGTTTGGGAGGAAATAGTTTTCTCAAAGGATTTGTAAAATTAAGAGAAATAAGAAATAATGAAGATTTAGTAAAGTTTTAAAATTAGAATTTGTAGTTAATAATTAATAGACGGACACCAAGTTAGTCCACTAGCAACCTGGGGTACTCTTGCGTGGGTATCAACTGTCTGTTGGTGTTCCAAAAATCATTTTCTTTCTTCTATTCCTTCTTTAAACTTCCTAAAATTTCATTCAAATTCACGTGTACCCCCGCCTGAAGAAAACTCCATTTTTTATCCTTTTTTATTATCTAACGCCTCCCAAAGAACTACTAGTCTGTTCAAACCGTTTCGGTTTGTCAGTTTGTTTTTTCTTGTTGCAATGAATTTAACTATTGAATGGCAAATTTGTATAGTATTTTAATGATTACAAAACTTTGAATCCTGATAACTGAAACTATCCAATCACGATAGAAAACAAAGCTGTAAAAAAAAAAGTTTGAGTGTAGTTACTGTCATGGTATGAATCAGGGAACCAATGTCGTATTTACTCGAAAAAACGCCAGCGACGGTTTATTCAAACTACATTGGAGATGCGTTAATTAAAAAAATGAATGGCCAATATCTAAGACAAATGGTCAGAATAAATACATCCTCCGGAGTCTTAATTTATATTTTGATCATTTATCAAAGACTGAATTCGAAGGAGGCTCTTAAACGAGAAGAAGCATTTATTCCAGTAAATACGGAATTGAAGTCGGCAAGAAATTTGAGGTATCCAGAGTTCAAGTTAAAAGACGTCTTAAAAAAATTTTATTTTAAACTTCATTTAGTTACACACGACCCCACAAACTGTACAGCTTTTACTACTTATTCACATTACATGGTGTTTATTTTGAGTTTACCCTGTTGGCCAATCTTGTCAGTCTTGTCCCCCAGAGGCCCGATTTTCTCCAAAGGTTGGCTTCATTACCAGCCGCTTTTCGAGGAAAACTGTACCCAAGTGAGCGGCAGACTAATTGAGCCTTCAGGTGCGAGAAAAGCCTCTGGCATCCAGATTGCCTACTTGATTGTCTGAGCTCCACTGTTGAGTTTTCACGTATGTCTGTTGTAAGCAGGGAAGCCGACAGCGGAGTCTGAAGATGGATGTAAAGCTGAAGCAGGTTTGAACAAGAGAAAATAAATTACAAATTTTCAGGCAGTCATGTTAGAAATCCTCACTAACTCCAAGGGGCAAAAATCCATTTGAGCCACGCCCATCAAACAAGATTCTGGTACCTTTTAGGTGGTTTTCGAAAATTTCCCATGAGCACCCCCGTCATTTTTACATGGGAGTCCACCCCACTTCGGGCCCGGGGGTACTCAACAAAGTTTTGTGAAGGGGATGCTCCGACCCGAGGTCCAAACCCTTACCCTTTTATATACCGTTTTTGACAGAAAAGGTAACCCTCTCATAAATACCTTCCATAGAAAATGGTACCCCTTACATATAATTACAGACTCTACATCATCTACATCTCTTTAATAGACTTATGGGACGATATCCACGGAAAAACATCAAGTAACATTTACTCACTTTTCACTTCACTTCAGTATAAACGTACGTGCGTCTGTTTGACATACTTTGAAAGGCCCTTTTTATATACGTAAATGGCAGTTTCCCCTATAAAAGGTAGCTCTATCGGGCAGAACATCCCCCAATGGCCCAATTTCGGGAGTGCCCTCCCCCCCCGCCCCCCCCCCCCCCCCCCCCCCCCCCCCCCCCCCCCCCCCCCCCCATCGCCTGGGACCAGGGTACAACAACTGGGATCACGTGACTAAATGCAAGCAACGCCTGTTACTTTTTCACAGAAGTAGGTACTACATACATTTAACATGGTCAGTGAAATCGTTAAGAGCTCAATCAGAGGACTGCTGGTGTTTGCTTTCTGTACAGCAGGTATCGTGAAAATTACTGACAAAATAGCTCCAGAAGTACACAAGCAAATGGTAAGATGTAGAACTTGTACAGCTTCCCTAGTGATCCTTTCGTGTGATCGATTTTGCTTCAAGGCATTTTGAAAGTCGTATTTCGCTTAGTAGTGGTTTATACATGCAATGATTTGCTATTAAATTGCTTCTAGTAGTAGATGTTTTAATCTTCGGGTTTGTTTGACTTTCGCGTGATGTTTGGGGTAATTCCAAATAAAAGCCATGGGGATGCCCTTACATTGGAACAGGTACCAAAATATGCAAAAACTATAATAACGGCAAAACCACAGCGACAAACCAATGAAGAGTGCCGGATCTATCGTAGACCTGGATCAGTGAAAATCTTGAAATAGTAAAGGTAAAAATGGTAAACTGATCCTTACGGCAAGGAGAAGAAATTGAGACCGAAGTGAAATAAAAAAAAAAACAGTTGAATATATTTTCCTGATATTTCGGTTTGCAAAACAAACCTACAGGGGCTAAAAAACAAAAATGAATACAGAGATAAAAGGACTGTTATATATAAAAACTTTTGAAATATGACATACAATAGAATAACAGAAAATGATTGGTAAGAAAGAAGCTCTGACATCTATTTATACCATGAGGATCAAGTGTCATCACTTTATCTATAAGATGGGCCTCGCATGCCTTTCTGACTGAGTCGTGGTTGTTGTGGATGAGTTCCAAGGGAATGAGGAGGATGTCGTTGATAGAGTGGCCAGATTGGTTAAAATGTATTGAAACAAGAGTAGGATTGATAAGATGGTGGTGATTGAAGATGGAGCGGCATTGTTCCCAAAAACGTTCATTTAGTTGGTGTATAACCTGCGATTTCAGAGCGCGAGAGTGCGAACGCGCCAAAGTCGGCGAAAGGGCCCTCCAGAAAAAAAAAAGAGCACCTGATCGCAGGTTAGTTGGTGTAAGGATCAGTTTGCAGTTTTTACCTATACTATACCAAAATATTGTTTTGTAGATATCCTAGCTCAAGAGGCATCAAAACAGAGAAGGTGCAACTTAGGTTAATAAAAGATTCCCATAAACATTGGCAGACATTTTTTTGCAAAAAGAACTCTTATTGCAGCAACCAAAGACATTTTAAGATTGAGCTGGTTTTCCCTAGGTATAGCAACAGATCTCGAGTCAGTGTTGTAATCAGAGTCATAAGGGTGCTTCTGATGTTGTGAAAATCAAATAGCGAAATTGTAAGCAGAGTTGTAAGCTCAATGGAATCAGAGTTGCAAGACTCTGTTGCTTCTAATGTAGTGAAAACTAGAAGCTACTAGATTGATGGAGTCACAAGCAGAAGTGGAAGAATAAACCAGTCACAATTCCCATTCAAAGGCCATTCAGTTCAGATAATTTGTGTTGTTATTTTGGGAAATTAGACACAGTAATGATAGCATAGTCAGCAGTTGCAAGCATTAAAGTAAGATTGTGGGGAGCAGAGAAAAATCACTGCAGAAATAAAAAATGATATTGCATCTAACATAAAAATGAGGGAAGGGTGGGATGCGGGGGCAAAGTAACTCACTCTCTCTAACCCCAGTTTCCTTGCCTTATCTTACAACCTGTTCCTTCATTTCTCAACTCAACAGAAACACGATTTTGTTGACTTGGCAAAAGTGCATCCCATAAAGGTGTGGTTTGGTCGAAATGTAAACCCAGAACTTCATCGCATGATGATTGGATATATTGAAGTTATCTGTGGTCTGTTGCTGTATGCAGGGCCGAGGTCCCTGAAATTAGCAAGCACTGCAATACTGCTGATTGTCATGGCTGTAATAATGCAGGGTCTGTATTGGCTTGGCAAGCCTGCCATTGTGTTCACACCAGCAACATTTTGCACAATCCTGCTTTTGTGTAATTTTATGAACCTATTGGGAGAGACACCACCAAAGGAGAAGCAGAAAGAGTGGTGATATCTCTGTAGCCTGCAACAAGACTTACTTGTTAATATTATTGGTATCTAGCAATAGCGGCAATGGTATGGAAAACATATTGCGAGCCACAGCAGCAGTGGAGTACTCTAATTACTTTTCCTCTGATCCTCTTACAACCCTGCAAGTTAATTTTTTCCTTAGGTGGCCATTTGGTGACTGACTTTTTAGGTTTAGCTGCCAGGTTTTTTAATCAGGTTGCAAGTGCCAAAAATGTTCGGCAAACTGGTGCCTAATATGGTCGCAACTTGGATGGTTGCACTTACAGCACCTGCCCAAGGTCATAAACAAGTCATCATACACTTCTTCTACTGGTGTTAGTACTGAGGTGCTGTTAGGGGGGGGGGGGGGGGGACTTGCCATTTCTCATTTTCATGATTTTGGCATGTCACTGTCGCAGTTTAGTGCACTACCATGCTGCATGTTCCCAATTTCACAGAATCTTCTTGGCCACTGTTTTGATGCGATGTCACTTGAATTTTACTACATTTATACTCTCTATAAAGTAGACACCTTTCTTAGGCAGACAGCTAGAGCTGGTTTCTGGCTTAGAGAGAATCCACTGTCGTGCACATTATTCATAGTAATGTTATGTAGGATATACAAAAGTAACAATAAAATCCCATATAAAGCATTATATTTTTGCAGTTTGAGGAATCTTGTTATGAGTCTGGGTTCTCAGGTTATTCTTATTCCTCTTATTTTTCCACTGGATTTAATTTCCTTTTTTTGTGCACCATCAAAGGTTTATAAAAATTAATCCACAGGAAAGAGGATGTAAAGGGTACACCTACTTGCTATAAAGTAAATGGATGGCGGTTACCATGCAACCTTCCCAACTTTCATCCATTTATTCCTTTCTTCCATGAAACGACCCAAACTGCCCATGAAGGGACCACGGTCCTTCTACCATTTGTGATGTGATATTTTTTTATGACCAAAGATGTCTGTCATAACTAACTTATGCAGAAGGAAGATATCTTTCAAAAAGTGCCCAAATGAGGGAGATCTCGTGAATTAGGCCAGAGTTACATGTGAAAAACCTGTCAGATTTGACTGGCAAATCAAAGGAAAATCTGGTCTTTAAGTACCACTTTCAACTTCTTGTTTAAACATTTCACCTTCAGCGTTTTCTGGGAAACTTTTGCTTTTCAAATAGTCTCATGAAAGGCCAACAACGAGGAAAAACACAGGAAAAAGAACCGGAAGAAAAAGAAAGTCGAAATTTTGCCTTCTGCGTATGCCCGAAACCAAAAAGGCATTCTCGACCCCAGGGCTCTCTGAAGAGAAGAGCTCTGGGGTCGAGATGACGGAAAGGAAGTTTAGTTTTCATGTTGCAAACAAGGTTTTGGACAGATTGCTTGCAATTTGCCTCCATGACGGTCAGAAAACAGCATAAGTGACTTGAAATTGCCGTTTTTTGCTGAAACTCCAGAGGCAAAGGGTTAATATCGGAAGCTGACAAAGGTGAACCACCAGCAAAGAAAAGCAAATTTTTTTTTGAAAGCGAGGAGTAGTGAGACGTTTTCGTCTATAGATGGTTTTCATGTTACGTCATCGCCACCATGCTGGTGGACATAAACAATAGTTCTCTCATTAGCTCCTTTTGTTCGTCCACCAGCATTTGTTTGTTTCACTATTGTTATCTATGTCTCTAGAGATTGGTTGCAAACCACCTATTGATTGAAAGACGTAGTGACATTGTTTTTGGCAGAACCTTAGCTGTAGTCGCGAACATTTTTTCGCGAAAATTTAGCCGGCCAATTAAATTGCACTTTTCGCGAATTCTGAAAGCTTTAATACAGATAAGAGCGTGAGACGCACGGTACTAAACAGGCGTCTGCGGTCACAACACATGTACTTTTACATAATATAACTCAAAGGGACATTGTCACGGTACTTTTACTGCATGTAACATTGTCTAGAACTGATTCTTTTGGCTATTATGGTTTGCTAGGTCCCCGGGCTACGTAGGTCCTTTTAATAATGGTTCCATTCATCAATGTTATTTTACTGCTGTTGATGTCTTGTTCAATAATACTACAGTAATTGCAATTGGCTGCACAGGAAGTTTCTGTCTGGCTATAAAAGCTCAAGAACTTTGTGACACCCCTCTGTAACAGACCCGGTGGATTCTATATCCTCACCAGGTTTTCGTAAAAACGCCACCAGGCCGGCTAATGTTTTCACCGGGTCGCAATTGTCTACCAGGTTTATTCAATAATTAACCTACCGTAATACTATATTAAGCCCTCCTTCCAGAGGTAAAAAAATAATCAGTTATCTAGCCACTGCGTTAGCAGGCGTGTAGCTGGGGTGTGGTGGTGAATGGAATGCCTCTAGGGGAGTCTGGGGGCATGCCCCCCCCCCCCCCCCCCCCCCTAGAAAATTTTTAAATCTAGATGCTCGGAAATGCTATTTTCAGCATTCTCCACGAGATATTTCGTCAAAAAATCAATCTCGATTAAGTGTAAAATGACAGGTATTTTTAGCGCTTACAGATAGATTTTGTTAGCTTCATATTTACATATAATACTTGATACATATATCCTGGCCTAACTTAAGCCCCATTCACACCAACGGTTAAACATGTTTAAATGTTGTTTAGTTTAACTACGTTTTTAGCCTCTATCTTGGACGTTTTTAAATGTATATGATTCAAACTACATAGAATGGTAATAAAAGTCAATAAAGTTTCTTTTAGTGAAGATTTCACTCCAAATATTACGGGAGGATATGAGGTATTTTTCAAAACCTGTTTTAAACTAAACAACATTTAAACATGTTTAAGCGTCGGTGTGAATGGGGTATTAACTTAACTTCACCTAACCAGTCCCCCTGGTTACGCCGTCCCTGCACTGAAAGTAGCCTTAAGGTCAATACACACTGAACACGTATCGCTAATTAATGATAAACGCAACACTGAACACGTATCAGTATCGTTTTCGGATATGATATTCATAGTCGGTACTACTATCGTCCTAAAAATCAGACAAGGACGAAGAGCTATCCGTCTCAGAGCTCAGTTGTAGTGTCACGTGTTTACAATTCGACATTCTATTGGTTAAAAAACGTCAGGGTTTCCCTCCATTTACGGAATTACGGTCTCGTTGTGGTATGGGACAGACCTTTTTCCGTTCTGCAGTGTTCTTTTTCTTTTTTTACAATCGGTTTCTGATTCTTTTTTGTCGATGTTGCTGATTTGCATTTTTCAAACAAACAAAAATAAAAATAATACGCCGGATATGTAAAAGTCACACCAGGGAAGCAAAAAAATATCCGGGTAAAATCAAAATTTTCACCAGGTACCAGGGAGGCTAAACTTTCACTGGGTGGAGGAAAAAAGTCCAGTCGGTCGGGTTTCACCGAGTCTGTTAAAGAGGGGTGTTTTGTGCACAGTACAATTTGCCTCGTGGCCAGCACTGTTGTCAATTCTAGTGTAAGATTTCAACAAATTCCCCCCCCCCCCCCATCCCGGGAACATTATTGTTTTTGCTGCAATAAAATTGGTCTACTCTCCCATGAGGATGTGCGGTTCAGAGTCTTGGCAGCGACTTCCCCCCAAGATTTTGCCAGTGTTTTTTTACAACGTTTTTTCATTTTCGACCTGCCAATACTCCGGTCCGACCCAGCACTAGCTGTTCATGTGATGGCAACGTACGGTGCTGGGTGGATAGGTGAGGCTTTTAGGTCACGCAATCTAATTAATGGACTTGTCAATACTCTTGTTTTGTCATGTCAGCGTGCAGTGCGGGGAAGACAAGTTTGGCTAAAAATGGTCTTGCATTACTTGACCCGCCAATAGTCTTTCTCGTTCCAGCGTGTCAGTGCTGGGAAGATAAGTAGGCTCATGGTCACGCAACGAAGCAACCGCAGGGGATGTGTCCCCCATTGCGCCAAATATATACTCAGTAGTTGTGTTGTTTTATTGTCTACTTATGTTGATCTCGTATGAAACATATACGGAACAGCGACATTAACTCGATAAAATAAGAGGTTAGGATATGAAACATTAACATTAAGAAGAAAGTTCAAGGAGCCCGAAAAGCTTCCGAAAAAAACACTTTACAGTTGAGCCTACTTCGAAAGTTTGTGTGACATGCCAACCTCTTTCAATGACATTTGAAGAATATCCAACTTCGACAACTTCCTCTTTTTCTCCCGCTGCAAACACGAGAATTCATCCTTTAGTAGTATGGTATCATCACTTTTAATTTTCTTTTAGAATCAGAACATTCAGCAACATTCACTTCCATCTCTCAGTATCTTAAATCTCATCCAATAGGGACCCCTCAATAGGGGAAACACAGCGCAGCTTACAACCGATTTCTCACGCTCAGCAATGATTGAAAATATGTGAAAGCGGTACTGAGAATTTTGATGTGGATAGGAATCAAGCGGTAAAATAAAGATATGTTATTTACCGGCTGGGAGGTCCGTATAGGAAAAAATCGGCCCGAGGTCTTGAGTATGGCCCGAGGCCGAGGGCCGTACTGAAGACCGAGGACACAGTATTTTACTTACGGACCGACCAAGGCCGGTAAATAACTGTTTTTTTCCTTCTTCAAAGATCGTAAATTTCCGCCCGCTCCCGGAACCAATCATATTGCAGGATTATTCTGCCCGCTCGCGCATTGAGAGAAAAATTATGTCGTGCATTTCCGGTCCCTGCGGGGTACGCCCCCAAAACTGGCAAAAGCTCACTTATCACAAATGGCGGAAAATCTGCTGTTGTACGTTCTCCTTTGCATGCTGCCCTGTTGTCTTGGTGAGAACTCTGGAAGGTACGTACGGTACAATGTTAACATCTTGAATATAGTGTATGTTTTAGGCTTATGCCTGGGAAAACATCTTTACAAGACCGTTGAAACTGGGAAGTATAAAGTTTACAAATCAAGTAAGCTTATAAGCCTAGGCCCTTCGAAACTGTAATCCATGAAAGCCAACTATACGAGGTATCCGATGTTTTGCAGGCCATGCCAAGTCTGCATAAAATTGACAGTAAACAAGTCTTAGCTTCTCTCTTAATTAGGTTGGCGGCATATTTTACTTCGCAGACAGAGCGCAGTTATGGTACTGTAAGTGTTTGGATTGGGGGTCAAGAATTCAACAATTAACACCCAGACGAGACGTTGCCTATAACCAACCGATTTCTGTGAATCGCCTTGTGATTATGGAGTAAAATCGAGTTTTCATTAAAATGGAAGAAGAGGAAATGCCAATTTTTTTAGTCAGTGTTAAAAGATCAAGAGAGCTCGAGAGAGAAAGAGAACACGAAGTTTGTCACGCAATCTTTTAAAAACTACTAAAGATAGCCGTGAGTCTAGAAATTTGAGTCTAAAATTAATGACAAATGAACAAGTACAATTTTTAATTAGTAGACGGTGTCGACGGTTTCACCTTCAACTATTATTTTTTTTAAGCATTGATAAAGGTATTGTTATTATTGTTGATTGTTTTTTTTGTTGTTGTTTTTTCCATAAAATTAGAAATCCTCCTAAAATAGTCACCAAAGGTGGTAATCTTGTGTTAAGAGCTGGTGAAGGTGGCAACATTGTATTTGAACCTGGTCAGGGAAAACAAGTACTCATTGGGGGAAATGCATTGGTAAGATTCTTAATAACATTGTTAAAGAAAATGGGATCATCAGGGTTATACTGCAGCTAGTAGCCTGAAAAGTGTTTTGATCACAAAGGTCATGGTCGGTTCGGATCCCGTCAAGCTCTGAAATTTGTTTTTTCAGGCTCCAATCGCAACTCCAGTTAAACTGTGTGTATAAGAGTAACATAGTATAATTAAATTCATAGGCACCAGATGCATGTGGGATTATATCTCTCATCATAGTTAATAGAACTATGCTCTCATGCATATCTCTTACTGATGTAACTTACTATTTTGAAATATACTGAATCAAACAGACAACACTGAATCTGTCTCTACCAGAATAGACAGACAACAAGTCAGTCAGCATGCATGGCACTGCAAACTACAGTACCAAAGATAACGATCAAAAAGCTCTTATAAATTTCAGTAAAATATTGGATTTACTTTGTCAAAGCACCACTAAAAGATTAATTTTGTTTTCACAGAATGTATCTGGTGGTGCTGGAGCTAAGGGAGAGGTATTTTTGTTTAGTTTTTACCCTTGGTTGCAATTCAGGTACCAAAGTTTAAGATTTATAAATTTTATGATTTTTTATTTTTTTGTTTAAAGAAAGGGGATCAAGGACTTCAAGGGCCTGTAAGTTACACATTTCACATTATATTATGATTTCAGTTCAATACTGACTGCAAGTAACTAACAAAATATAATTGTTGTTTCATCACTGCTTTTCACAGCCAGGAAAAACTGGAGACCCTGGAAAATCTGGCCAGGTTGGTTAGAGAATTAAAACACATAGGGCCGGTTATTTAAAGGAAGTTTATACAGTGTTTAACAAAACCGCGGTCTAACTCAATTTCAATCTGGCCAACCCTAATATTTAAACGCTATTCACTGTAAACAATGCCAATAAGGCATGTAACACAGACTAGTAAAACATTTATCTCCTTAAAATAACCAACTTATAAACAGATTGAGGGAGGTCCATTAATTTTCTTAAACCGCGGTCTAAGCTAGATATCATTTAAATAACTGGCCCATAATTTTTAACGTAATTTTACATTTTGTGTTTCCTTTGCAAATGAGTGTACTTACTTATGTGTACTTACAGTTGTCATAATGGCTGCTTGTTTAATTCCTTGCTGTTTTAACTACTTAAATTCAAGAATGGTACCAAAGGAGAGAAGGGAGAGACTGGATCTCCGGGACAAGCAGTGTCTGTGGTAATATAATTACTTGCTTATAAATATACAAATCAATATTTTAATACTGTTTGTTTCAATATGTGTTTAGCAATAAAACTAAAATGAATATTTATTTGAAAACTGTTTTAGATTTGATGCATATTACATGTATAGATCACGTCGAGATACCTGCCAGTCAATGTCAAAATATTACGCTTTATTATGAACTGTGTTCTGAGTCCTCTTTGGAGATCTTAATTTCTCTATCACTTACTGTTCAGTAGTGAGACAAATTTGCAATAAAATGATTAGTCTTGGGTCCTCTTCAGAATGGAACAGTCAATGTCACTGGACCTCCTGGTCCAAAGGGGGAGCCTGGTCTAACTGGCCCTCAAGGAGCACCAGGAAATACTGGACAGGTAAATGTTTCTTTTTGTGCTATTTAGGCATGTGGTGAGCTCATTTAGGGGCTTTTAAAAGTTAAAAGTAAAAAAACTTAAAAACTTAAAAGTGCTAAGTGCCAAGTAGCATAACACAGACTGGTGCAGCCATTATTTAATTGGTTTAAGCATTCCTGATGGGCTGTCATCACCAGCGCTTTCAATAAGATTTTAAGTAGGTGGCTTCCCTTGTGCGGCACCCGTCAGAGAGCAATAATAAGAAACTGAAAATATCTCCCCTTTATAGAGAGATGCATTAATTTTACTGGGTGATTCACAACAGGACACCCGCCGGAGCTCCGGCGGGTGCCGGGTCTTATTGAAAGCACTGCATCACTGATGCTCCTCCCAACAACTGGGGAGGAGCATTACATGAGGGGGGGGGGGAGGGGGGGGGGGGCTAAAAAAATCCCCGAGACCTTTCAAGCCTTGCAAACTTTAGCAAGTAGGGGAGGGAGACTCAGGTAGTGCCCCTCCCCTGGGTTTGCCATAGCAACAGGATTTTTGAGTGAGCGACACTTACTTGGGGTTGTTTTCTAATAACATTTAAAGTTTAATAGGCCATTTCCGAATTATGTTACGCCTTGTTGTCCAAGCGAGGCTAGGTGCACAACCTTTCATATGAAAATGAGTTTTCATTCACATGCGAATGAAAACTCATTTTCATATGAAAGGTTTCGCACCTAGCCTCGCTTTGATAGGGAGGCTAAAGGCAACTTGGAAATGGCCTATTGTCACTACTCTTATCCAGGAGCAAGCTCTAGGAGGTGGGGTGGAGGAGGGAAGAGGGAGCACCCTCTCCCAAACCCCCTCCCCCTCCCCCTGAGCACTAGGCTCATGCTTAAAAACACTTGTCTATTCATGATGTAAAAAACATGTTTAATATAAAAAAGGTACAGGCCTTAGTTATTGAATTCTTGTCAGCTTGATGAGAAGTTAGCTTTGTCTTAAATCTTTGGTTGACAGTGTTTTCTTTTTGTAGAATGGAACTGATGGCAGTCAAGGCCCTCCTGGTGTAAATGGAAACAAAGGAGAGCCTGGTACCCAAGGCCCACCTGGGCCATTATTTAACACTCTGAATCAGTCCACTTTGAGGTATAGAATGGTTTAGAACTCTTCTTATATAAATTTTAATTAGTAAGCAAATGAATGTTATATGAATATTTATGCAGTTGTGATAAGTACATCCAATGTTAGATGAAGCCTTCTCCCACAGTAAGTTAGTCTTCAATAAAAATATACTTTATTCTGGGTATTCCTCTTCCGACATGCTTTAAATCTTACGATGTCATCCCTCCACTGATCTTCTTTGAGGGTATCTATAATCTGGATTGTGTTCCTAATCTGGGCCACCAATTGATGTTATCTCTCAGTCTTTTGAAATCATCACTGTTTTCAAATCTTTACATCATGTTTAGTAATTATGCCAGCGTAATGCATGCTTGCTTCTGAAAGCAGTAAAAAAGGCTTAATATTTAATGATGCTTGAGATTATTTTGAAATTATGCCAGGATAAAAATTTTATTTAATATTGAAGTCAAGGTCCTGATGCCTCAATAATATATTGAAAAGTAAACATTATTATAATAATTTCTGAATATTAGGAGGGGGGTGGGGGGGTGTTGGGGAGGGGTTCTCATCAGCTGCATGCATAAAAGGGAAACTGGGTTAATGTTAGTGCAAGTGTAATTATATTTTGTGTCATGGTTTCTTACTAAAACAGTGTTTCCTTATAGATGTGGGAATTCTAGTGATTATGGTTCAGTGAGGTTCATGTCAGGATTTCTTCAGGTAACACAAGGCTGGCATACTTAATGACTGTCTAAAAAATAACTTAAAGTTAAATAATAAAATTATATTTAATAATAATAAAATATAATATAATTAAAATATAATAAAATTATATTTAATAATAAAAGACAACAGCAAAATAATTTCTGATGTCTATAATGAAATAAATTCATATGAACCATGGGAGAAAAAAAAAGAAGTTTCAAGGCCTGAAAAATTTCTTCCTTTGCGTTGTGCTGGCTATATGTATTTGTTTTGAGTTCAGATTGGTTCAATGGCTTAATTACGGCCTCTGTTGTGATTGGTCAGAGTACTTTCAATTGGTTTTGGTTTAAATTAAGAGTGGTTTTCAATTGAGTGTTACGTAAAACCAAAACCAGACTGAAAGTATTCACTCTGGCCAATCACAACAGATGCAGTCAATCCAATGAACCAATCAGAGCTCGAAGCAAATTCATGTAACCGGTGCCAAGCGCAGGAAAATGCATACGAACAAGTCACAATATATTGATTTTGGTTTTACTTCTGATTGGCTGAGAAAGTGGCAAAAGATTTCCTGGCCAATCACAACCCGTAGCAATTGAAAACCAAAGCAATGGCAAAATTACTTTTGACACTCAATTGAAAACCGCTCTTATCACTAAATAATTATTATTGAAAACATATTAATATGGTATGCACATAGTAAGTTACCTTAAATTTTAACCTGGTTTAACATGTAGGTCTGTACAAAAAGTGGTTGGCAAAAGCTGGTATTCCAGGACAGTTTGTGCCAATTGAACATCCCAAGGATGAACCACGAAGCCTTTCAATCAGCAACCTTTGGCATTCTACTCCAGTTTAATGGAAATATGATTGTTAATCTCAGCCCAAGTATGAACTTCACGAACATGACAACAGGTACCCATATCATTCAGATAAACTTCACGAACATGACAACAGGTACCCATATCATTCAGATAAACTTCACTAACATGACAACAGGTACCCATATCACTCAGATAAACTTCACGAACATGACAACAGGTACCCATATCATTCAGATAAACTTCACAAACATGACAACAGGTACCCATATCAACATGACAACAGGTATCCATATCATTCAGATAAAACTCTTACTATTCCAAGTTTGAGTAGCCAATCAGAGTGTACAAAAAACATTTTCTACTGGTTTGGTAAAAGTGGAAAATGTTTTTTTTTTTCCTTTTTAAAGTGGAAAATGTTGTTGGATACTGCATGTTAATATATTTTTTCAAAAAAATGTTTCAGAGTACCAACCAAAAGGAGGGCGAAACACCACTCAATATGTTCAAAGCACAATGGGGCAAGCAGTTCAGCTTAAAGGCCTGGAGTACATCAACTTATATGGTATTCCTGCAGGTTTCTGGAGTGGTGATGAATGGTCTGTCATGGGATTAATGAAATTTCGTGCCAGTGGTATAAAGAATAAAGAGCTCCCTATTCTAGGAGATGGTGTAGAGGCAAATGACAGGGGATTTCATCTTGGCTTAAAAGATCAGGTACATAAAATTAATGTTCTTAATACTAATTAAATCACTTAAAAAATAGTAACAGTTTTTTAAATTAATTTTTAATTTAAATAAGTCATACAATGGAACCTCCATGAACCTTTCTCAGCCACAGGCAATGATATTATAGTCACTTGATGCTATTTAGGAAATAAAATATTTGGCCACGGAGAGAATAAAAATTGGCCATGAAAGGGTTAAGGAGACACCCTCAGGATAAGGAGAAGTGACCCCAACATGGAGGAATCCCCTGAATGGAAGTTTGTTGGTGTTGTTAATAATTGAAGGCCTCCAGGCAAGAATGTCCTCAGTGACATTTTGGCAACGTTCACAAATTGTATGTTTTAGGCCTTTAAAAGCGCAGTTTTGTCAAATTAATGATTTATTATTGTTAAGGTACTTAAAACAGATCCAAAATGGGGAAGAAAATCCACATCTTTGAGAAAATGTTTTGGGCCTTAGGACACCCTATGTATCTTTTCAAGATAAAATGTTATTCTGTTTGAAGATAGAAGATTCATTGACCTGGTTAAAATCCTTTCAGTCATATTTACATGATTCAGTCATAATTTTGGCAAGTGAGTCCCTTTTGAGGCCAAAAATCCAAGATTTCATCGAAAATTTTCCAAAAAGCCACTTAGGACATTCTTGCCCAGAGGCCTTCAATTAACCACCTGTTTTCTTGACTGTCGCAGATTCGTATGTGCAGACTAGGCTCATTTCAAATAAGCTTTTCCGTCCCAATATTTTTCAAATATCCTTTTCCATTCTAAATTTATGTGTTTTCTACCGTGACTGCGCCTTCTTTGAAATTGACACTTCAGCTTGTAAAATTATATTTAGGCTAAATTTTTCAAGTTTTGATTTGAGAAACTGGCACATGTGCCCTTGTGACCTTGTCCCTTTAAAATGCAGCCATTAATTTTAGCAACCAAAAATTGCATGATTAAAACTTGTAACAGTAACCTTAAGAAATACCCATAAATGCTCCATGATAAGAATGTATTACTCTTTTAGATAACAATAAATAAATTAAACACAAGTATTTTTAAAAAAATAATATATTAATAAATTTAGTTACTGATAAATGCTATGATTATAACATTCTCCACAACCTAATGAAATAAAAAATATTCCAGTCATGACTAATAATACCAATTTAGTACCCTGCAGGGGCTTATTGGGATTTTCAGCAGGACTGTGAGGCTTGCAGGAAGGCTTGACAGAGAATGCAAAGGACCAAGGAAAGGCTTCCTTGCGCCTGCCTCACGTGACATCTCACACAGGAAAAAAGAAGTGCCTGGGTACACCAAGGCAGCCAATTAAAGTATTCCTGTAGATATTAAATTAAATGTCACAAGACTTATATTTAAATACAAAATACAACACCTAACTAACTGATATTTTTTAACAGCCAAAGGTTTTTCTTCTCTCTTTAGCAAGTGCTCTATGGTTTCTATGGTAGTGATATTAAGGGAGTACAACAGCTAAATTATGACAAGTGGTATCATGTGACATGGACTTGGAAGAAAAGTAATAAAATGCGGTAAGGGACGGACCCTTTAATTTTTGTGGGGGGGAGGGGGGGGGGGGTGGGCGGTTGGGCAATTTCTTCTGAGTATGAATTTTTTTTTCAGCATCACTATTTGTAAGTTTTTTTTTTTACTGAAATGCTTTTTCGCGTGCTTTCTTGTGCACAATTTGTTTTCTCTTAAATTTCTGCAGGAATTTTTGTCATATTAATAAATGTTCTATTACTTTTTGTCATCTACGACAGGACAATTTTTATTGATGGCCAGCAGGATAAACAAGACAACACTAAAAATGCTTATAAGGGAATAAGCGGGAAAACCCAAATTGGAACGTGGTGGAATGGAAAGAGCGGAGCATTGACCACCAATTTAGAAATTGATACTCTGTATGTTATCAACAAAGTAATAGAGTACCCGGCAATAAATCAACAGCAGCTGTGTTTAGCAAAGGCCTTGGATTCTCACATGCCTTAGAAGAAGCCTGGATTTATGATCATACCGACAGACTGACATAATTATCGCGTTCAAAGAATGCAATCCTAATTTCGTGTTGGTTGTCCTGTGGTTTACATGCAGTAAAATTTGAGATTTTTTGGTAGACAGTCTTCCAAATGGCCGCCCCTATTGGTTTTTTTCAGGGGCTCATTTCCGCCGGAAATTCCTTCGAATGTATCTCCAGTGATTACTGCTAGTATTAGATGTTTTAGAAATAATGACATTAATAATGATAAGACTCAAAGTGTGAATAATTTTTACAATTTAGTGTTTTTTGGTACATTTGTGACTTTATATAATGATTAATAATGGTAACAGGACTGAGAGGAGTCCAATTCGGTCTGTAATCATACTTGTGAGTGATTAATTTTTTTTGTATGATTACAGACAGAATTGGATGACACGAAGTCCTGTTACCAATTAGTCATAACTATAACACAATTCGAGGATAAAACATTGAATGGTTACACGTTTTGTTGAATAAAAACATAACAATTGAGTATGTTTTTTACTGAGATGCATGCACGGTAAAAGGATAGCAGTGCAAATGACGCATACTGTACTGTCCAATTACAAGCATGACGTGTAAACTGTCCTAATGATGCTCTAATCGGGCCTGCTGATAACCAATCACATTCGAGAATTTTGTTATAGTTTTGATTAATAAGTTAACTGCTAAATGATAGATGAAATATGTGTGGCAGGACTGTGTGCCTGGATATCTACAGCTCACCATTGTAAATATTCATATAAAAGAACAATATAAGCAATGAAGTATATTAGCATTCCTAGTTCCTAGTAGTATTCTGTTTAGATAATACAGTATAGTTGTTCTCTATCAGGATTTACAAACCTTCATTAAATAATAAGCTTTCATTTCTTTTGTATTCCCCTTATTAATTATAGTAAATAGTTATGTGGTTTTTGTAACATACAATGCAAAAGAACAACTGTTAGTAACTAATTTATGACAAAATAATTAACTCTTTAAGTTTTTGTATGTCAAGCTAAAACATAAATTGCTGCAGTACATGTTGACTATTATGAGACAATAAAATAATGTCTTAGTTGATAACAGATGAACTTCAGAACTTTATCTGTCTAAATGATAGTTTTCTTTATCGTGAGTCAACAGGGATGGAAATTAGCACTCACTCACTCGCCCAGGGGAGTGTCAAATGTTCTTTTCTGAGTACAAACTGTACATTTTTTGGAGCAGTTCTCAAAGTCACTTGACCAAATGGCGAGTGGTGTCCAAATTAAGTTTCCAATCCTGGTCAAATGATAAAGAAGATAAGTCTTCACATAATAGCCTAATGCTGGAGCTTAACCCGGTTTCTGTAGCATGAAGTGACTGAGAGTATTACTACTCCCCTCTGGATGAAATGCTAAGCCATCGCAACATTACCAACCAGCATTATGTCGCCGGTACCCATTTATACACGTGGGTGGAGAGAGAACATGGAGTAAAATTTCTTGTTTAAGGAATTGACAACATCATGGCACAGACCAGGCTCGAACCAACGTAAGTTTAAGGAATTAACAACATCATTGCACAGACCAGGCTTGAACCACCAACCTTCAGGTTAAGTGTCCGATAAGCTAACCACTAGACCACCGCACCTCCAGAAAAATGATAAAGAAAGCAATCATTAATTTGAAATGGTGTCAGTCAGTGTTGTATCTGTCAAGTCGAGGAAATGAATCTGCAGTTGTTCCATCTTGGACTTAAGATAAGTTTCTGAACAATATCATTTGACAGATTAGTGCCCTGTTATTCCAAGTGCCTGTCTGACCAGGGAACAAAATTCTTGTCAACAACCTTGCCATTCTGAACCCACGATACCAAAAAAGTGGACACCCTAGGTGTGCATCCCTTGAAAAATGTTCTTTCAAACAGTGGGTGTCCACAGGGCAGCTGGATGCCCTACCGGCTTGAAGCTTGAATCCAGCAACCTGTGTAGTGTTGAATGTATTGATGTTATGATACTTTATTCTCTTGCATCTGCATTACCTGTCGTGACAATTCTGTCTGCAATATTGCATAGACTGCAACTTAGAGCTCAGCCAAACAAGCCATGAGGGTACCTGTAATTAACAGTTACCATTTTTATGGGGAGAAGCATTCAGTATATAGGCCCTTCATCCATGTCGTCATCATCCATCCAACCATCCTCATCATCATCAAAGTGGGATACTAAGTAATCGTTTTCCTGTCAAGGTAGATTTTTCAGTCACATAATGGCAATTTCACCCACAACATTTAAAAATGTTGTAAGTAAAATAATGATTATAAGTGGAGCGTAGATAGTAGCTGTGAAGAGTAATTTCAAAATTACCATTCACTTGAAAAGCTCATTTAGCTTCATTTGGGACATTTTCAAATTTTAACATTGTCTCCCCCCTTTTAGAAAGCAGAGAGTGGGTCGGAACTGAAACCATTTGCTTCCTATTTCAACAAGGGTCATGATAGTTTCTAGAAAAAAGGTTTATTTGTGTAAGTGTCACAACAATTTTGTAAATGGTTGCAGAAAGATTGTGTTGACTGTGTAGATATTAAGCCTTCCTTTCAAATAAGCTCTCCTCCCCAGCCTTTCTCTTGTCATACTTGAAGTAAATTAGCCTCCAGGGGGAGGGGGGGGGGGGGGGGGGGGGGGGGGGGGCATTACATACCCCTCAATGGATTCACTAAACAAACTAAGGCCTTTTGTGACAGTAATTGACTGTGTCAATGTAAAATATGGATAGTTAAACCCTTTTCCAACAAGTTTTTAGTTAATACCACAGTACCTCTTCTTGCTCTTCTTCGTCATATTCAACCTCCTCATCACCACTTTCATCCTCTGCCTCTTCTTCCTGTTTATCCCCAGACTGATCTTCTAAAACCTCCTTCTTCACCATCTCCTAAAAAACAAAAACAAATATTCCACTTTCTGTTACTTAACATGAAAGCCAGAAAGCTTTGAGACAAAAAAGTTGCTTATCCCCTCTCTCCAGGTGGAATGTTAATCCATCACAGGGTTACCATCCCTCCCCAACACATATCTCCAATCCCCTCTACCCAAATAGAATGCTAATCCATCATACAGGCTTACCACCCTTCTCCTATACTTATATAAAGTAGTATATCCTTACATCAAGTTGCTTCAAGGCCTCTACATCAGAAGCTGATTTTCTCTTGTCACCTTGTCTTGGAATCCTTGGTCCTAACAAACCACATAACAAAAAAATTAAAAACAATGTATATGTAGCTTGCATGAGCAAAATATTTTACATAAGAATCCCAAATGGTACATGTTGTGTACCACAGGAACGTACCACTGAAAAGCTCTCGTTTGAATAGTCGCACTGTAAGATTTCATCAACAGACTCAAAAGTTAGTGCCATCTTGCACATTACAGGGGCATAGCCAGGACTTTTTCAGAGGTACGCACAATCAATTTTCAAACACCCCCCTACCTCCCCCCCCCCCCCCCCCCCCACCCTCAAGTCTCAAATCTTTCTTTTTTTACGACTTTTTTAGGTACGCACCTGCGTACAGGTAGCAACGCCACTGCACTAAACAGCACCAGAAGGAAAGTACTGCTCAATAGCTTTCATTAATGGTCACACTTTCGGACTTCATCCACAGACTCAAAAGTTAGGACCACCTTGTACACTGTACAACACAATAAAGACCCTACAATATATTCTAATTTCTTACTTGCACTGTTGTGAATCCTGTGTTTCCTCACTTTTATCTTCAACTCATTTGGAAATAATTTCCAGTCTGCAAGATAACATCTGACCGATGAAACATGCATGTTGAATGTATGGCGGGTGCGGGATCAAGGGAAGGCTCAGGGGGTAACCACCTGGGGGGGGGGGAAATCCGATATGAAAATGACAGGGGTCCCAGGGCTAAAAATTGGCTGTTACACGGTTGCCAAAAACGACTTAAAACTGACCAGGGCCACCAAAAGTTGAGGTTTGATCGCCCGATGTGCAACTATGTTTCAGAATTTTGAAAAGCTGCAATGTAAATTATGCGAAGTACAAAGTTAAAATAAAACTAAATAATTATGTAGTTTAATTGGACTACGTTTCTCTTCTTTTCTTTTTCTGAAATTATCAATTTTAGTGAATTTTTAGTTCTGAAGTGGAAAATTCCTAGCCGTTTTAATGGCGGTTTCACGAGCGATCCACATTCACAACATTTAGACGCCATTTTGATTTTGTGATTGCCACGTGACTCTAGACTTACCCAGAGTCCTGTGTGGGAAGGTTTCCAAGTTGCACAATCATGTTTTCGCTTTGAGAACAGACTTTCAGTTTTTCATTTTAAGCTAGAGGAAATTGGGGGCTACATTATTTGGGATGGGCCACTATATAAGAATTCAAGCAAACTGGCCCGACTGTATCTTAGGGGTAAAAATTTGTAGATTGGTACTTCTTAGGGTGCTAAAATCAAAAATGACCACAATAATTATTGTGGTACCGTTTAGGGTATTGAGCTAAAAAAATATGACAGAATATGACATGTGTTGTTTAAAATTGGTTCCTCTTAGGGGATTTGTAGGGGAACCACCATTCTGAAAATTTTTCAATCCAGTGCCACACAAAGTTGAGTGATATGCATCTGATAAGTATTAAATATTTTGTTTTCAAATATTCATTAACAAAAAATATTGTCACCTGGCTGCCACTCTAAACCTTCATCTGTCTGTTTCTCTCGGTATCTATCAGAGAACCTCTCAATATCTACCATGATAAAAACAGGTAAACAAATTATCACAATATAAATGCTTATTTTTATTTTTCTAGAGGAGGTGTGGGGAGAGTGCATTGCAGTTTGAGGGCAGGGCTCAAAATAAGTCCTGTCCGGGCGTCCAGGACAAGTAGATATTTGTGTTGGCCAAGTAACTACAACAACAACAAAACAACAAAACACTTTATTAAATAACAAATATTGATTTAAATAGTACCTACCCACAAATAGTTTAAAAACTAGTCGAGGCGGGTAGGTATAATTAAGTTAGGCTTATTACGAGGGTTCAGATTACAGCAGTTCAGATTACAATAAATAGTAGATTAAAATCATAAATTAAAAAAAAACAGTAAAGAAAGTAGAAAGAGATTACACTATACTGGTCGTAGTTACAGGATTGATACAGTTTACAAGTTTTTAATTAATTCAAGAATTGAAGATGGTGTAAGATACAAATTTTCTTGTTTAAAAATATTAAAGTGCTACTGCGATCAAATTTTTGATTTCCTTTTTTTACATCTTCGTGTACAATTATACTTTCTTACTCGCCTTGCCAAATTTCAATCCATTACGAACATCAGAAGTCATTTTATTTTAACATTTATGTTCGAGAATTTACGGCCGCCATTAATCAACCGTGTTCCATGCTTGGTTGCGAAAGGGATAAAGTGACGTCAAAGGCTCAAACATACCTCACGGGTTGAAATTATAATAACAATAAGTATTGAAAATCACGCGAAAACGCAACAAAAACATTGGACTTGTTCTTCGTGCAATTTTCTATGCTCATTGTTATTATAATTTAAACCCGTGAGGTATGTTTGAGCCTTTGACGTCACTTTATCCTATTCGCAACCAGGCCTTGGAACAAGGTTGATCAATGGCGGCCGTAAATTCTCGGACATAAATGTTTAAATAAAATGACTTCTGATGTTCGTAATGGATTGAAATTGGCAAGATAAGTAAGAAAGTCTAATTGTACACAAAGATGTAAAAATATGAAAATCAAAAATTTGATCGCAGTAGCACTTTAATAAGTAACTTTCCCCACTCACTTGCCCGATGGGCAAGGATACAGACCTGGGGTGTGGGTGGGGGCAGTTTATAATTCAATGGGGAAAGAGATTAGGGTAATAACAGTTTAATAAGACAAGTAGAATTAGTTACCTTGAACTCTTTACTGTTATGTAATAAAATTAATTAAAAAAACTAAAAACAAGTGATCGGCAGCATAGGACATTGGACAGTTTTCGAAAATATATAAGAAAGAAAGACCTAGCTACTTTGATTGAGGACGGGTGTGTTAATTGTAATATTTGCATTACTTAACCCATTGACACCTGAACCGCCCGTAACCGCCCGTACAAGACTCCACTGCTTTAAAAAATTGTAACTTTCTCAATCGTGCGAACATTGCCTTAACTAGCAGTTGTGAGCATTGACTAGAAAGTCTTTCAAATTGAGATACCCAATAAACACAAAAAAGTCAGCGATTTTTGCAGAATATCAGCGTTTGAATTTGGACAATAACAAAAATTACCGTTTTTAACGTCATAGAAAAACAACAAAAATCACGTTTTTGCCTTTAGTTTTTTTTATTCAAATCATCATGGCAAACCCAAAAATCAACATTCACAGCAAAATTCAGTCCTAGTCCTAGCTTAGCAGTGAATTTTTTTGCTCTTATTCGTTGCTCGGGCCGAGCTCTAGCCTCTCGTTCTAATGCATACTGACCTTGCCTCAATTTTCAATATCACCACCGCACTGCATGCTGGGAAATGGCCAAGAATTTTGACAGCGTTCGTTTCTTTCCGCACACATTTCATATTTATACTAAGTCCACAGCCACTCCGACCCACTGCCGAAATTTCGCGCTTGTTGTGTTCTCCTGTGGTCGCAACTTCCAAAATATGCCGCAGTAGGTCGAGAAATTCATCCAGAGTCGAGTCCCAAAGCTGCTTCGTTTCCAGGCGGCCATTTTTCCAGTTCAACGAGCAACGAGCCAAATTCGCAAACGAAGTACAACAACTAACTCGCTTCATTGAGAAGTGGACTCTGAACTACCTCCAAGCTTAATGATGCTCACCAGGCAGCTACTAAAGATGAAAAATGGCTGTGAACTTACCAAAAATCGTAGATAATTCATATTGGACCCTTTATTGCAAATCAAGCAAGCAAAATGAGATCGTCACAATGACGTTTCCAGTAAACTCGAGCCTTCAGTGTTTTAGAACAGCAGCACTTTCAATGGTAACTCCAAATATGCAGTCACGAAATCCTATGGGGCGTGTGTATGCAGAAAATAACTCAAAAACATAAAAATCCTCAGGTGTGAATGGGTTAAAGTATGTAAATTGGAAACTTATTTTAGCGTAGTTAATTCATCTTTTTAATGACCTTGTATATTGATCGATTATTTTATATCACGTTTTAATGTAAATATTTTAGACAGTGAAGAATTGTAAATTTTTAACTTATCTTAGCATAATTCATATTTATTTTTACTTTTTTTTGGTGTCCACAATTAGCTAGTAAGCTAAATACTTTGACACTTAAATAAATTTTATTATTATTATTATTATTATTATTAATAAATAATAAATCTTTACAATACCCTTTGTTTTGACTGCAGTTTTAACAAAATAAGGAAGCTCTCGCATGCATCCTCTCAATTCCTGCTTCAGTGCCAGCATATATTCATCTGCATCTGTCTGCCTTAGTGGTAATGGTTTCACATCAAGGGGCTGAGAAATTATTGAAAATAAAAGATTTTCGTCTCATTCTGGCTGATTTTCAGCATAAGCTTATATGGGTATGTACTTCATGTATGCCTACATAAAAAAGTAAGCTTAAATTCATACTCAAGTGATGGTGCCAATTGAACCACTAACTTTTAAATTTTCCTTCACTGCATACATGAAGACTGCATGAAAAGCTAGGAAGATCCTCTGAAGATATAAGCTTTTGAACGCTTTGCCAACTGAGCCAGTAGTCACCTGCTTGCAGTCTTCTCACAATATAAACACTTTTTCAAACCGTGTAAAACATCCAAGGAGGAATCTACTTACTGGATAAATCGCAGGAGGCTGTAATATTGCAGCGGGTAAGGCTTCTCCGCGCCCAAATCCTATCATTCCCACATCAAACGACAAACCCCGTCCTCTTCCTCTTCCCCTTCCACGACCCGCCATCTTGGAAAATACTCGGCCAGGAGACTGAACACGAATACCAGTTTCTCGTCCCAGTACTCTCCCAGTACCCAGAAAACATGGCTGAAAACAAACCTACTGTTCTTGTCACGGGTAAGAATCTTCGATTCATTGATCTGTTTAAAAGATTTTAGTTGCTAAAATCAAAATATGCTTAGACAGCGTTGTCTAAAACCTAGGAGCATGCATATGATGTAATATCTCCAGACAAAACGTAATTTTCCTGTTTAAATTTGCATACTATTAATGAATTTAAAGACCCTTGATCCAGCAAGCCCATATTAGAATGTCCTCCATGATTTGACGCATTTTAGTTCATATTTTGAGTCATATGCTACAGTAGATGTGGTTGCGCTTAGCTGCAGTGTACTCATTTATAGTTAACTTTCTCTGAGAGACCTCTCCTGTAAGTGACAATCTCCCTTCAACAACCACCTTTATGAAATCCTGTTAAAAAAAAAAAATTTCAGTCACACATGCTGCACGTATCAGGGCCCGCACAGCGGGAGGGGCCCCCCACTTTCTGTGAAAATAAATAAAAAAATAAGGTAATTGACATTAACCATTTCTAGAGTCTGCCCCCTCCCTTTAATTGAAGAGGTGGAGCCCCCCCCCCCCCCCCCACTTGAACAACTGCTCCGTGGGCCCTGTGTATACCTGTGGCATATGGAAGGGATCCCCTTGTAAAAACATTTTTCAATCTCTGACACTCCCCCCCTCCCCCCCCCCCCCCTCCCCCCATTATGATGGAGCGTGAGTCCCGCTACTGCTGGTAAACCCTTCACCAAGCATCAAAATCCACTGTCTGCTGTACATGAAATGTGATTAAACTGGATAACGCTGATCTATGTAGCCTGTGTACTGCTGCCCCCCAATTAAAATTTGCAAAATTTTCTATGCGAAAGTGTGTTGTTATTCATGTAGCTTTACTGGAAACATTTGCTTTTGAAACAGTGTTTCCACAAAAATGTTAGTATACAGCTGATTATCAATTTACTTTTGTCATGTAGGATTTGGTCCCTTTGGCTTGCATCAAGTGAATACCAGTTGGCTTGCTGTTCAGGTATTGTATGTTTTAAGAAAAAGAGATGGAAGGTCTACCAAGGCATGGGCCACAAAGCAATTGTGAAGTAAATAGGAAGCAATATGTTCAAAACCCTCACTCCCCCTGCTCCTTCCCCACCCCCTGCAGCACAGTGTCGGGTCAAGCCCCCTTTTATGGACACCTGCTTAATAAAGCTACCGCATTATTTTAAACAATTTTCTCTGTCTCGGTGATGTTAACCATACATTTCTCAAGTTAAAAATAAACCCACTTTATACAGACACCCCACTGATATGGACACTTTCTCTTTTCCTGATGGTGTCCACTCAATAATAATGGGGTTCAACTGTATTTGTCTATTGTAAGTTGTTTAAACCTGGAAGTATCAGTAGTCTTTTGAGTGCTGTGATTGAAAATAGGTACCAAAATAAATATTTTATAAAAAGAACATTTTTTGTTGTTGTAGGAACTTCCAGGCACCGATCTTGCTAAGAAAGTGAATTTGGAAATAAGAGAAATTCCAGTGGAGTATGAAGCAGTGGACAAGAAAGTTCCTGCCTTGTGGAATGAAATCAAACCAAAGGTGATGAAAATATTTCATGGTTAAAAAACAGGTGTATGTGGGTATGAGTGAACTGAGGGTAACTGAGCGTAACCTTGTGATGGACTTATATCCTATCCATGAGAGTAAGGTAGGTATTAAGTCGCATACAAAAGAGCTATAGGTGGCCCACTCAGCTGGAGATTAACCCAGTTTCTGTAGCGAAATGTATTTTCTGTTGTGGTTGGAGTACATAAAAAATGATATATGTATAAAATGCCCTTGTACAGGAAGAGTAGCAAAGTACTAGCTAGTCTGTGCTACTGGGCACATGTGTGTTTTCTTTTTGGATGGTAGGCTAGTCCAGCACAAAGTTACCCCAAGCATTATGTTGTTGGTGCCCATTTATAAACCTGGGTGGTGGGAGACAATGTGAAGTAAAGTTTCTTGTCTTAGGAAATAACACCATGGCAGAGACCAGGTCTTCAACCACCGTCCTTTAGAGATAAAGTCCAACCTGCTGACCACTTACTACATGACCATACTTCTGCTGGAGGTGCCATGGGAGTACCTCAAAAATCTTGCATAATAATCATTATGATATGACCCACACGACCCTGCGAGCCTTTTCTTTGCAAAACCGTTGATGAAAGTCCCATACGAGGGCCGTAAGCATTTGCGCGAGTGGGGCCTCAAAAAGCCGTACCGCCCTACTACAAAAGCGTACGGCCTCACATGTTAAAATTTCAAGCAATTTTGTCTCCAAATTGGTCATGATAAAATACTTATTTACTAGGTTAGGTCGAGCCAGATGGGAAAATATTTGGCTCTCGGTCATGGCGCATGGAACTTGCTGCGTTTTGTCTGTACGCCATGACCATGAGCCAAATATTTTCCCATCTGGTCCTCCCACTTAGTTAATAAGTACATATTATCACCCTTGTACAGAAACAGGAATTAACTGCTAGCAGGTGTGTGACACTGGGTTCATGTGGTGTATAATAATTTCCTTTTTCTTATTTTTCTGTTCTAGCTTTGCGTACATGTTGGGGTCCATGGTCTTGCAGATAGTGTACAGTTGGAGATGTGTGGCCATAATGATGGTTACACCAGGCCCGATGAATGTGGTAAAAAATGTCAGCAAGGCTGTTGTGTTGAGGGTGGGTATGTTTTATCAAGAAGGAGTATGTTGTGTTGAGGGTGGGACCCCCGTATGTTCTTTCAAAAATGGGTATGCTGTGTTGAGGGTGGGTATGTTCTGTAATCAAGAATGGATATGCTATGTTGAAAGTTGGTAACAGATTGGGGGGGGGGGGGGGTGAAACCAAAAAAAGCTTCTGTCCAGGGGGTATATAGATATTTTATGGAATGATACATTACCTGACTAAAGGGTGACTTAACATGAAGGAGAGGGATAATTCAGCCAGCTGTGGTTATATGGTCAGTGAAAGTGTTGATGTATGACCAGTGAAAAGAATGGTATTTTTTTATGAGTGGAAACCATGTTACAAAATGAATATTATTTTAAGTGAATGATTCTTTTTCGGCTTCGTGGTTTTTACTCATATGATTGTTTGTTTGTTTTTTCTCAGGTGGACCTGAATGTTTGTCTACTTCACTAGACCTGGAGAAAATTTGTTCTGAAGTAATGACTGCTAAAAGCCCGTGTCTTGTAGCAGTCTCAGATGATGCTGGAAGGTAAAATGTATCATATTATTACTCAATTATATATGTACTTGCCGCATTTTTAGACATTCTCTTCTCACATATTCAGGGTATTACAAGGCTGCGCTCTAAAAATATGGGCAAAAACTATGTTATTCTTGTCACTCAAAGACAAAAGTTAGTTGCCTGTGGCACCTGAGCACTGCTAGAGCACAGCCCTGTTATTAATGTTTTCCTGGTTTAGTTAAAAGTTAGGGAAGAAATGGAGAACACATCAACTAGCAGAGCCTCAAACAATACCTCTTTTTGTCGTCTATGGGGGATTTTGCCTTCCAAATTAGAAGGAATTGCATGGTATGGAATCACTCTCTTGGAAGACTGAAATGGGTAATGTATATGTAATAGGTCACTTCGAAAAATACCACAATACTCTTTATGTGCAGGTTTGGGTGGTGCTTGATGTAAGCTGATTTTTCCAATTTCTTTTGTTTTCAGCCAAACTGCATGTGCTATGCTTCAACTTCTTGGCAATTTGCATACAGTGCACATTTGTATACATACACACAATGCTACGTCCTAGCATTCCTATGCCATATACTCTGAATTCCATTGTGCCATTCAAACAAAGGAGACTTGAATAATAACACCCTGGTGAGGCTGAGCCTGCATATAAAAGATTACTATGGTATTTTTCGAAGTGGCCTATAGTCATTATCCAATCCAATTAGCCATTTTGAGGTTGCGCATGAGACTGGGTCGATTTCGTTTCGAATTGCACCATGGGGCTGTTTTGGGGGACGAAATTCAAACGTGGCGTCTGCTCAGGATGTAAACTGAAGCTGTGATCTTGTCAAAAATGGGTAAGTTTAGCTGTTGTGTACCTGGATGCAGCAACAACTGGAGAAATTCACCAAATATGAATTTTCACACACTTTACCAAGTGATCCGAAAGTAAAAAAGGCGTACGTACGACTGATACGAAATGCAACCTTGAAGAAGGACTTTCTTCAATATTTCCCTGGACTATCATCCCAAAGAAGCGCCGTGTTATAGAGAAAACTCTTGCTGGGTATCGATGTTTACATCCTGAGCAGACGCCATGTTTGAATTTCGTCCCCCAAAACAGCCCCATAGTGCAATTCGAAACGAAATCGACCCAGTCTCATGCGCAACCTCAAAATGGCCAATATGGTGTTGCACAGGCAACTGTCGTTTTTGTCAATACGGTATGTCGATCAGTATGAAGTGTCCCTTCAGATTCCCTTCATGTGAATATGGGTATGACTTCATACCAGTATGAAAGTCTTCCATACTAGTATCATGTAAACAGCCCCTAAAATAATGTTAAATTGTTTTTTTTTTTGGCAAACCAATTACTTTCTGTCACATTTGCAGGTTCCTGTGTGATTATATTTACTACAAGTCTTTGCAGCTTGGACAAGGAACTTGTGCTTTTATTCATGTTCCACGCGTAGACTCACCATACAGCGTTGAAGAGTTAATAGAGACACTGCAACTTGTTATCTTAGCAATGCTGAAACAACTCAGCTAGTCAAACAATCACATCTGCTTGTTTGAACCTTTTTATTCCCAAGTATTATGTCAACTGTTTTCTCCTGACAACATCAATGCAGTATTTTCAGTCAGTATTCTATGTAACATGAAAAAATAGGAGTAATAGTACTTACCTATGGATGGAATGCTATTCGCTTCCATTGCAAGTAACAATTTGCTGGTACCTGCTGATCTCAACCAATAATCCTCAACTTCAGGGGTAGGCTTGCTTTGTAAACAAATACCTGTACATACATTTGGAATGATGAATGTGATTCCATACCTTAATAAACCCTTTATTAAACTCCCGAGAGTGCGAAAAATCAAAATTCAAGAAAAATCCCAAATTAAATTTTGTAAAATATTAAAAAACAAATGATACAAAGAGGTTTCATTTGAATGGTCACATCACTGATAGGATTTCGTCAACAGATTCAAAAGTTAGAACTACGCTACATGTCTCCATAATTAGGAAAGTGCAAGGGTTAATAATCCAGCCGATTATTTTTTTCTAATTCAGCACTACTTTTAAATGAATAATAACTCGTAATCCTGACAGTTTGCGCTTTCCCTCCTTGCCACTACTACCGGTAAATATCTACTTTTGTAACGAGTTTTAACTCAATGAAATGAAATAAAGAATAACAGAACTTTCAGAAACAGCACTTGCATTTTCCAATCATTAACTAAGGGCGCGTGGAACATATTCTGCTAACAAAACTATTACATTCTCACACACCAAACATTTTCCAGGTCACATAGTAAAAGTAGCGACTTATTTCCATATTCTACGAGAGGAACGTGTGCAATATTTAGAGGTATTCTGTTTTTGGAATGGCTAGAACATGTCCCAAAAAACCACGCCCTACGTTCCCAGCTTAGGAATAGAGAGGTTGATAACTGTTTAATTAAATACCATCAATGTTCAAAATGAATACAAATACAGCTTAAGCTACTGAATAAACCAGAGTCTTCCTATTTTGAATTTTCTTTTTACCACTCCAAATAGACAATTGCCTGAGACCGAGAGCATCTTATTTTACCTACCGTGTGGCATGAAATTTTCGCGAGTTTTACAACGCCGTATTCACGGGTTAAAAACAGGAACCCCTGAAAAACTTTTGATTTCTTCTTGTTGAACTGACTGCATGGTAACATTTGAGGCAGGAAGAGAACTGATCATGAATTCAAATAGCAGCAGTGGCACTGAAGGAAAGTTTGTCATATTTTATCTTCTCCCTACTCTGTCAGTTTCCATTACTTTTGGGCAAGAGAAGAGGTGTTGCGAGCTAAAATGCCGACTGCAGACTTAGGTTATACCCCTAATTAACAAACGTGTTAATTATGATTTGAATAGGATTTATGTATGGCTCGCAGCCAAAATTTAAAACTAACGATAAAGACGATAAACATGACTTAAACTCCAGACAGAGATTATTCAATGTCACCGGAAGTTGTAAACCGGCCTTATCAGAGGGTCCACAATAGGGTTCTCAGTTCCCGCCTATTTTTCCCTAGTCATTCCGCCATCCCGCCTCTTTTTACGTCGAAATCCCGATCCCGCCGTCATTTTCTTTTTAAATTACCTGAAAGTCGATACAGCTATACGCAAAGGATCTATTTGTAGACCTTCGCACGCTGGCCAATTCAATCAATTCGTGAGTTCGCGTTCAGATTGTAATCCCGTATCCCGCGATACTATACGGACGAAATATCGCTCCCGCTCGTAGTTAAAATCTCGCTTCCCGCTACTGTTTTTAACTCTCATCCCGAATCCCGTTCTCAAAATTGGCCAGATCCCGCATCCCGCCAAACGTATTGTGTACCCTCCTATCAGGTCTTATCATTGACGAGATTTCTGTCAAGCAAGTTTCGTTAACAAAAGCACTTGGATCAGTGAACATAGATCAAAACCTGAACTTGGAAACTCGTGTGCAATCAAACGCGTTAGGTACTTTGTCTCAAGGGTAGGTACGTAACTCCCTGCTTTATTCAGACACGGTGTCAATTTATAATACATGCTCTTCCATTGAGCCGTAATTAATTAAATTTTGTTTTTCAAAGTACTTGCTCTCCATCGATGAGATGATTCTTATCTGACAAGATTACTGATACTAAAATCCATAAAAACTATCCATTATTAATTATCATTAAATTAGATAGAAATAAAATGCATGATTTAAAAGAGCTAAGAGTGGGCTGTATGTTAGCGCTCAAACGCAAGCTGTTCCAGAGAACAGAACCGCGATATTCAAAACTTCTTTTGCCTGCTTCAGTACTCAAAACACTCAGAACTTACAATGCTTTGGTACTAGTGAGTAGTGAACCGCACCTTGATTACCAGAGATGCTACACAGACTTATTTTGTTAAAAACAATTTACTTTAATGCAAAACAACTTTCTTTTCTTAAAAACAAATTTCACTTTTCAAAAACAAATTTGTTTTTGTCAATACGACTTTTCTTTCTTACAAAACAATTTACTTTGTTAAAACAAAATACATTATTTTAAATCAAATTTCTTTTAAAAAATAAATATTTTTCTTTATAAATCAATGCGCTTTATCTTGATACCCATTTTCCTTCCTTCGAAACACAGAACCGCTTTTGCAACGAAATTCCAACGTTCGAATCAAAATTAACTTTCCTCGAAACAAAACTTTCTTTTCCTCAAGGTCCCGGATACACTGTGGAGACTGGATCGAGTGAAAAACGCCATACATGTCACAGTGATATGTGTATCCCCTTCCAATATGGCTGCTGTGTTTTGTGTATCCCCCGGTATCCTCCTAGGATACCCAAATCCCTAGTGATACGTGTATCCCTTTCACATGCGAAATTTCGCGTGAAGCCTTTAAAATATGGATAGCACAAAATATAGATGGTTTTCACTCACGTGACCTTCAGTCCTGTGGGACTCAAATGACAAAGGCCATGGCGGCCATGTTGGTGCACATAACAAAAGAAGTTAATTAAAATTCTTTTGTAAGTGTGCACCAACATGGCCGCCGTGACTTAACGTGAAAACCACCTATAGAAACCTTTTCGAATATGTTTAAAAAATCATGAGTATCCACCGTAATTTACCAAACAAGAGTCGCTATTTTATTTGAATGGGGTTAGTTTCTAGAGAAACTGTGGTGCTGCGTCGGTGGGGGGATGAAACACGAGAATTTAGTTTTATCGACTGAGTCGATAAGGTAAATTGACCACCGTAAAAAGATTCAAATAGCTGACGTTTCGAGCGCTAGCCCTTCGTCGGAGCGAATCAAGGAATTGTGGGTAGTGTGTGGTTTTATATAGTAAGCGGTGGAGCCACGCTATTGGTGGAAATTTGGTGACGTGAAAAACAAATGTAGATTAGTTGAATGAAAAGCGTTCGTTGATTCCGTGGGGTTTGAGAGTGCCGATTTGAAAGATGATTTTTTGTTCTAGGTTTTTACGGCTTTCTGTGTTACCCTGGTGTAGGGAAAGGCCGCAGATTGTCATGTGTTGTTTAGAATGGTTAGTAAGATTAAAATGGCGCGCGACTGGTTTGGATGCGTCTTTGTCATTTTTTTCAACGTCTCGGAGATGTTCACGAAAACGGTCGCCCAGTCTCCTCCCTGTTTCGCCAATGTATATCTTTTTGCAAAAAGTACATGTTATGCAGTAGATAACATTTATGGAGGTGCATGTAAAACGATCAGTGATTTTAATAGATCGTTTGGGTCCTGTTATTTTGTCCGCGTTGTGAATGAAAGGACAAGTGTTACATCGTGTGCGTGTGCATTTGAAAGTTCCCGGTACATCGTCAGATTTCAGTGCGCTCGTAACTTAAAAAATTTTAACTTTAAAAAATTTCAAATTACTCCAAAACGACCCCGAAACTGGCAGAATTTTTTCACAACCCCCACTAATTTCATTCAAACGTGACAAAAACATAGGCAACTTTCTAGTTACGAGCGCACTGAAATCTGACGATGTACCGGGAACTTTCAAATGCACACGCACACGATGTAACACTTGTCCTTTCATTCACAACGCGGACAAAATAACAGGACCCAAACGATCTATTAAAATCACTGATCGTTTTACATGCACCTCCGTAAATGTTATCTACTGCATAACATGTACTTTTTGCAAAAAGATATACATTGGCGAAACAGGGAGGAGACTGGGCGACCGTTTTCGTGAACATCTCCGAGACGTTGAAAAAAATGACAAAGACGCATCCAAACCAGTCGCGCGCCATTTTAATCTTACTAACCATTCTAAACAACACATGACAATCTGCGACCTTTCCCTACACCAGGGTAACACAGAAAGCCGTAAAAACCTAGAACAAAAAATCATCTTTCAAATCGGCACTCTCAAACCCCACGGAATCAACGAACGCTTTTCATTCAACTAATCTACATTTGTTTTTCACGTCACCAAATTTCCACCAATAGCGTGGCTCCACCGCTTACTATATAAAACCACACACTACCCACAATTCCTTGATTCGCTCCGACGAAGGGCTAGCGCTCGAAACGTCAGCTATTTGAATCTTTTTACGGTGGTCAATTTACCTTATCGACTCAGTCGATAAAACTAAATTCTCGCTATTTTATTTGGACAAGCAAAAGGACCAAAAAGATGGCACAACGATCAAGTGACTTGTCATCAAAGAAGACAAGAAAGCGAGGGTGTTTGAGAATAAGCACGTACTAAGATCGTGACCGTCACACTATAGACCTTATTCATAAATGGCGGCCGATTTATCATTCTTTTATATTCATGCTAATTAGCCTACCTAGCCTCGTTAGCATGTACAAAATTCAAAATAATTTTTGCTCTAAAATGAGGCTAGGTGGGCTGATTAGCATAAATATAAAAGAATAATAAATTGGCCGCCATTTATAAATAAGGTCTATAGGAAATAGACAGAGTTGTAATCGGTTTTGATATGAGACCTTCCATCCTCCAAAGTTTTGCTTTTCTTGTGGGAGTAATTTGGAGGTTGAAGTCTCCGAAAACTTGCAGCTGGTATCTTCTGTTTCTTCGTCAACGTCGCAAATTAACGCAAACAATGTACCTTCTATGAAATTGAATGTCAAGCAGCCCACGTCAACACTATCCTTAGAGGCTGATTCGATCCAGTCTCCCAATGCATCCGAAGTAAAAGAAAGTTTTGTTTCAAGGAAAGTTAATTTTGATTCGAACGTTGGAATTTCGTTGCAAAAGCGGTTCTGTGTTTCGAAGGAAGGAAAATGGGTATCAAGATAAAGCGCATTGATTTATAAAGAAAAATATTTGTTTTTTAAAAGAAATTTGATTTAAAATAATGTATTTTGTTTTAACAAAGTAAATTGTTTTGTAAGAAAGAAAAGTCGTATTGACAAAAACAAATTTGTTTTTGAAAAGTGAAATTTGTTTTTAAGAAAAGAAAGTTGTTTTGCATTAAAGTAAATTGTTTTTAAGAAAGGAAAGTTGTTTTGCATTTAAAGTAAATTGTTTTTAAGAAAAGAAAGTTGTTTTGCATTAAAGTAAATTGTTTTTAACAAAATAATTTTGTTTTGCACTTCTGGGCCACCGTACGAAAAGACGAACCTGGAGAAAATTTTAAAAGATTCTCCTTAATCCTTATCCATTCCCATTTAGATTCGGACTTTTTGCTCCAAAAAATGTACGGCAGTCGAAGCAAGTTAGCCTGCGCGCAGACGTATCCGATTTCCTCCTTTTTACGTGGGGAGCAAGGAAATCGGATACGTCTGCGCGCAGGCCAGCTAAAGCAATCTGCCGGATCGGAAAGGGTTCATTACGGCTCCCCGTTTTATATGTTCTTGAGCTTGAATTTAAAATAGGGATGGGTACCACGTGTTGCATGACTTGTGAGATTTGAATTAACTCCAATTTTATTGGTGGACATTCGGAGAGGAATCTGGGACTAGCATGAAATCGAAGCTAGCGCCAAGTTCCATAGCTGCTTTATAAAGGTGAGAGGAGCCTGGCACTAGCTTAGCCAAACAATATGGCAGCCAAATGTGGTGAAGTTGTGTTCAGGGCTGGCGAGGTATGAAAGAACAGTCTTTTAAAAAATATTTGAAGGGCTACAGTTGTATTTAATTGTTATTTTTTATATTTGGATATCATATTTTTTTCGTAAACTAAACTGTTTCAAAAATAACCTCAATGTCTGTCAAAAGAATTTGTTCTAAACCAACCCACTGTCTTTTCACTGACTGATAATTTACAAAGAATGTAAGCTTACTTTATTTACGAACAGAATAACATAATTTTCGGATTTGATTGTGCTTTTCTGCATTTCTTACCTCTTTATTGCTTATAAGTAGCACTTAACATGTAGCAGTGACTTGCCCTGGCTAGCTTGGAACTAAAAGAACACAGCATGATATGAACAAATTAACCTCTGTTTTTGCTGTTCAAAGTTGAGACTTTAAGGTATTTAGAATCAATAATGATGTTTCAGAGTGATAACAGAATGCAGGGCCACTTTGATCCACCTCATGTTTTAAGTGTCAAACAATCTGTAGAATAAGGCATAACAAAGAATGCACTAAAATTATTTGTTTATACTTGGATACAGTAGCACTCTTATGCCAACTTTCCTGGATTATCTGTGAGTCTCCCGGATATGAAACAAATCTCCCACTCTTTGGTACGGGTCACCAAATCTTCTGGATCTTGATGTTTGATCTTTTCTCTACAGTAGGCTAAGATTTGAACCCCAATTAGTTTCCCAAAATGAAAAATGAATTGTTTCAGGAATGCAGGAAATGGCAGTTTCAGAGGGCAAATTCACCCCCCTAGATGCTTGCGCCTACAAAGCTCGAATCCACGTCTTCGGAGTAGCATGGCATGAAAAAATCATCCTATATTTCATCTACAGAGAGAGGTTGGCATATCTGGTAAAATTTAATAAATGGGGTGCTTATTGACTAACAAATTTAATGTATATTTTAGGATGACAATAACTCAGATATCTGGGATGATACTGCCCTTATAGAAGCATATGATCGAGCAATAAGTGCTATAAAGGTATGGTATTTGCAGATCTATTATTATAAATGCTAAAATTTTATCTTTTTTATTGTTACCAACCTTTTGTTAACTTATTTTACCAATTTTAGTGATTAACTTCCTTGTTGATATCTGTATGTGACTTGTTAAAAATATTTATGACAGTATTATCAGGTCACAAAGTAAACATCTGTAATGACGAAGAAATCATTTAGTATTTTTTGTTTTGTCTTGAAAACATGTGTTTAATTAGAATGGAGGAGGAAGAAATGGTGGTTTAAAGAGTAAGAGCAGTGGTAAAAACAGGTATGAACCAAACAGAGAAAAATGTCATCAAGGGAAGGGAATATAAATTTCTAAATAAATAGGAAATTAGGGAATGGAATAGGATTATATATTTTTAGTATTATTTATTTTTTATTACTATTTTTATTTATTGTTTTTGTTGTGTCCATACTTAGTGGGTGACTGCTATAATTCCTGACACAGAAATAAAATTTTTTATCTTAAAAGAATAATGTATTTATTATTAATGGATTTTAAAAAGTTTCAAACTTAGTATTTTTCTTTGTAATTTCACACAAGTTGACAGAATTTTTGTGCACATTTTTAAATCATGACCCTTTTTAGGAAGTACAACATCAACTATTTACTTTTACTACACTTGCATAAAGTACTAAATAGAATTACAATAAACTCAATTTAAAGGGACTTTGTCCTGCAGAAATAAAGAAATTTTGCTTAGTTAATTTCCATGTTTATTGTTATATCGCCAAATGCCCACAAATTTAAACTAAATTGGATAAAAAGATTCTGTAGAGCAGAACAAGCAGTAGTTTAGAGATAAAGTGCAGGATTGCTTGACAGGTGGTCAATAAATCGAAATTGTAATTCTTGTGGAATTTTGACTTTTCTATCCGTTATTTTGTCTCTGTAGTTAATATTTCTTTGCTGCCATCACTTTTGGCGAGTTAAAGCAAGATCCTGGCCATAATCATGAAAACACAATATTTCAGCCAGGACACTGTCTCTATAAGTGAATTGTTAAGCCATATATTTTGTACATAATTTGCCTGTTTTTAACACCTTTTGTACCAAAGAAAACATTGACTGATTGATTGATTGAACTACTACAACCAATGTCATGTTATTCTCTTTTTTTAAGGAAAAACCAAGCTTCAAAAAAGAAGGACAAAAAGAAAATAACTGAACAGGTACCAATTGAAAGCAGTGTTTTTGGCAACATATGGTTGCTGTTAACATCCAGGTTATATTATTTATTTACTGGAGTCTGTTGATTTTTAGTGGCATGTCGGTGATGATTGCAGAGCGGTTTTCTCAGAGGATGAACTGATCTATGAAGCTGTAATAATTTCTATTGATCCCAGTTCTAATACTTGTGTGGTGAAGTTTTATGGTTATGGCAACACTGAAGAACAGAACTTAGATGATCTGTTACCACCCATATCTAAAAAACATGGAAAGTCTCCAAAACACACTGGCAATCTATACGGCCGGCCAGCATCTGCAGAACAACAGGTATTTTGTAACATTTTATTTGCAACAACAAGCAGAGTTTGTTGTCTGAGGAAACAGCACAACCTCCAGATCAAATTAAGTCCATCATGCACAAAACTAGACTACCACGCTTCCGCAAAATGCATCCCCCTAAACACACTGTGTTGCTTTTAAGTTCCAACCTAACATGGTATAAATAGTTATTTTTTTAATAATTTGTTATTCAGATTGGAGATAATGAAATGGACTGGACTGCAGGCCATCAGTCACCCATCAGATGGCAGATCAGTGACTTGTGTCTTGCTCCTGAACACCCCAGTCAGCACCATCATGAGGCAGTCATCAATTCATTTCCTACACCATACACCTGCAAGGTCACTTTCCTCCGATCTAGGCAAAGGTACGGCAAAATGTATTAATGTTCACTACAAATAGATTCAAAAGCTGAACTTTCAAGTGCTAGTCCTTTGTCGGAGCTGGGTGGGGGGGGGGGGGGGGGGGGGGGGGGGGGGGGGCAGTATGGCCAAACAAGTTGAACTTGTTTGCCCAGGGCTTAAGGATTCTGTGATTCACAGTAGTAGCTTCTGCTAAGAATCAAACTGAACTAAATGTTGAGTAACTTGTTGTTTTGCATCATATTATGCTCAAAGACATTCTTATTTAGACTTGCTTATGAACAACCATGAGATTTTAACTTTTTAAATTTTAGGAAAGAAATGTAAAAATTTTTTTTTAAGGTTTTGTTTTTATATATATAGTTTTTCATACTGTACAGCGCTTAAGGATACTCTGTAATGTAAGCACTATAAAAAATTTTATAATTAATTTAAAAATATATATATTATTCAGACAAGACGTCGATGTAACAGCATTAAAGCCATCACATTCTTCACATCATCTGAGGCATCACCATCACCCCTACACCTCTCAACAAGGCCACCACATGTCAGGATCTTCTTTTTCCAGTTATCCTTTTTCTTCAAACTACCAGCCTTCTGTAAGTAATATAATACTGCTAAAGGGTGTGTTGTTATGTTCACAGCATGAAAACTTCTGCATAAGAATGGAGACTTGATATTAACTTGTAATGGCAGATAAATTGTGGGTCTTGTGACATAACTACATGAATTTATTGTGGAGGTGAATGTTAGGCCTGATTCACTCATAACCAGTCACTATTGATTTGTGTTTGAGGAGAAATCAGTTGGATATGAGTGAAGTGAAATGTATCGCCTGTTCTTGTTAAACGCTTTCTATGCTCGCTTCACTTGAACCCCGGGAGGGTACTCCCATAATTGACCTATATAGGTATGTGCTGCTGTGAAGGGTATGGTTTTCAGGCAGTTTAGTCTGGGATAGGGTATAGTTATCAGTGATTTTTGTTCTAGAATAGGGTATCGCGAAACTGATCAGTTGCATGAAGAAATGAAGTCTAGACAAGGTTTACTGGCAAATGGCATTTAAAAATCGGTACGGTGGGCAGTACAGCATTTTTACTGACCCCTGTTAATAACTGATAGTGAATGAGTTTTTGGAAAATAGCGAGTCTGAAATTGGTCTAGGATAAGGTAGGGTTTTTTGGTGTTTAGTCTAGAATATGGTTACAAAATGCAGCTAAAATGGTCTAGTTTAGGCTAAGGGTCTTAAAGTCCCAGCGGCACACCCCCACCCAAAAATTTACAGAGTACCCCCGCGGGACTTTCAAAGAACCCAGTCTCCACTTGGCCTCAAATCAGATAAATTGGTATTAACTGGGTACAAAGCTGGTCCTTATCACATCGACAAGACGGGGTAAGAAGAGAGGGGCGTGGTTGTATTCTGCTCATACCCCACCCATTTATTCCTATCTTCTACTAACTACCAAGCTCAAGATTCTCTGCTTGTGCAGATAAATGCAATAGTAACTTTATCCAGTTTGGCCAATAACTGTATGTGGATATTAATAATATTAAATTTCTATTTCAGACCAATTTCTTTCCTCCAGCACCTCCTCCTCTGCCACCAAACCTCTTGCCTCATCACTGGCCAATACCCAACCCCTCAGGATTTCAACCTTCATCAAATACAGTAAGTATTTGATTTACTGAAGTCAAGAGATAGTACAACAGAATTCCGAAAGTAGCACTGACACAACCAGCCTACATCTAAAAATATAGAGCGTTTTCACTCAGTCCCGTGGGACTCAAATGACAAAGGCCATGGCAGCCATGTTGGTGTTCCTAACAAAAGAAGTTAATTAAAATTCTTTTGTACGGGAACACCAATATGGCGGATATGACGTCAAGTGAAAACGCTCTATTGCGAATACTGCACATAGCCTGTATAAAAGGTAAAAACTTCAGAATTTTTCTATTGCAAGCAACCACTTGCCTAGTATATTTCGATGACATTACGGTCGCAAATTGAATAAACCCTGACCAATAAAACAAACATTTTGTCACAGAGAGACTTAAGACCCCCTGTGGTTTGTGCTCTCGTAAGCGAACACCTTGGCTTTGCATTGTGGGCGGTTCAACTTTATCAGCAATCAAGTTAAAAACTATAAAGCCCTGGCTACATGTTGTAACATTGTTATTTATCATTTGTTGGTTCAACGATGTTAGAACATGTAGCCAGCATGTTAGTTGATGTTTGACTTACATTATTTTTTTGTTGGAAGAATGTTATGATTTTTAGAAAAAAGTGTTGGTCAAACATCACATAACATGTTGGCTACACGTTCTAACATTGAACCAACAAAATAATGTTATATTACAATGTTAGAACAATGATGTAGCCGGGGCTTCAAGAGGCTCACTTCATTAACTCCACAGTATGGCTAGTACCTTAGGCATCATCATCAAGTTCTTTTCCCCAGGTGGGGATTAGGGTGGGATACCTTAGGCATATGCAGAGCTATTTCAGGTTGTGTCCATGGCTGACACAACGTGGTTAGGTAAGGCATGAGGTACTGGCCATACAGTGGAGTGAGTGCGACCCTTGCAGTCAATAGTTTTCCAAGTTAAAAACCAATTTTTTTTGTCTTTCAAATGTTGAAGAATTTTCTTAATTTTCTCAGTTTGCACCTATGCCTCCACCACCTGCCCCAGTTAACAGCAGTGATGTATCTAATGATAATGATGCACTAGCAAGCATGTTGATGGCCTGGTACTTGAGTGGTTATCATACAGGATACTACCAGGTGAAACATAATATATAACAACAAGTAGCCTGTTAGGCGTGAAGAGTGGGCCATTTTGTCCCAGTTTTTATACTTAGTGGATGGCAGACTAGTCATTTGTAAATGTTCAAATAAACAAAATTTTGTTTAGAAAATGAACATAAATATGCATTGTTCGAAATGAGAGAGAACTGGATGATGTAATGCCTCCTTCCTGTGTTGCAGGCTATGCAAAACCTTCGTCATGGATCCAACCCAAGAATCAATGAACCTCAAGTGTCTACAACAGAAACAGATGCTAACAAACAAGATTCAGGCCAACCACCAACAACATAAACAAAAAATGGCATACTTGTTAGTGCTTGGAGTTTTTTTTTTCTATCACACTGTAAAGAGATATTTGCAAGCCAATAAATAATTCACAGAATTATCTAATGAAACTGTCTCCAAAGTAATTGTTTAAATTAAATTTCTTTTGATCAACCAGAGGCTTAATAGTCTGCATTGTTCAAGAAAGGGCAACAGTTTGTAGCTTTGCAAACAGCAATCACAGCTTTAAGATCAAAATTTTGCCCAAGTGAACCATGCTGTTTGCAGTCTATCAAAGGTTCCAGCTTTCCAGCTGTCATTTTCAAAACTACATTTTACAGTCCAATCCTATTTGTTAACAAATACAAGCTGTGACAGTCACTACACTGTGGCTCAGTAGAATACAAGACTATCTGACCTTGTTTCCACGGCTTCTCTTTTCCCGTCTCCTGGAGTAAGAGACCGTGGGAACAAGGTTGTTAGTGACTTTGAACCTTTCACTGTCTACAACCATCTTGAACAATTTTCCACTTGAGGGTTTAAAATGGATCAGCTGTATAAAGCAGGTGCCACGAAGCCCTTTAGAACCTCTAATTTTATTGGCTCTGGGTATCACAAAGCTCTATTGTTTCAGGGCTAGGGTCCATTCTTCTGTTGTTTGTTCAATTGTTTTCTCAGCCAATCCTGTGAGGTGTTCCGAGAGCTTTGTGCTTGCCCGTATAAAGAAGCTAGGGGTGCAGTCTAGTTAAGTCACACTTTGTCGGTAATACAAGAGCCTTCTATACTGTGTACACCGAAAAAAAAAATGATCTGAGCCTGTCATGTCTTTTTCATAGGGGAGGAAATAGCTTATATGACAACCCCAATTTAGAACATCTGTGCAGGAGGCTACTAATACATACAGTAATGAATTATTAATCAAGATTTGAAGACGCGATTACTGTTGAAAGTGCTTTAGCATATGCTTTAGGGTTCTTATAGAAAACACAGTTGTTTGCACAAGTGTCAGGGTTTGCATCCCAGACTGTCGGCCCACAGGAGCATAAGGGTGGAAGAACAATGTTTCTGCTTTGTAGTTTCTGCTTCAAAATCGCCTGCAAGGCTTCGATATATCGCTCAGTTTCCTTCTCTTTTTGAAGCTTCTTGTGCTTTTTAGCTAAATTAATTTCAAGCTTCTTTTCTTCTTGAACTCTGAGAAAAGATTCTTCCTCTTTCCTTGCCCTTCTCATTTTGAGCTTGTCAATTTGATGTTGTTCTATTTCAAGGCGTTCAAGTTCTTTCTCGACCTTCAGAGCTTCCATTCTTTCACGGTGTTCCTTCATTCGAATGTTCTCTCTGACCTGCTCCCGCTCAATATCCATAAACAACCGCCTGTAAACAGCAACTTGGCTTTTTGCACGTGCTTTCTTTTCCTCTAACAACTTAGAAGGTTGTAGGAGGACTTCAACAGCTTTGGAGTTTCTGTTTACATGGGCAATACTAGATTTCCTCTGCTGAACATTCAAGTCAGTGTTTTCAATTTCTTCTACATTTCTGACGTCTTGAAAATGGACATGTTTATCTGGATTCAAAGCTGGATTCCTGCACTCTGGCAAACCGGTTTCTGAGGAAATGAAATGATTTTGACCAAAATCCTGATCTGTAATTGCATTTTCACCGATCCAGTAATCACCCATTTCCTTTTCAATGCGTCTGTCGTCCTCTGCAATTTGTTCTCTCTGGTTTAAAAGATGAGATTTTTGCCGAGACATACCGTGATCTCTGGTCGGAGAGGTCTTCCACAGACCTCCAGGAAGAAGCTTGCTCAAATTGTCCACCTCCGCTCCAAGACTCTTTGAACTGAGTACATTTCTTGCATGTTTGGAACAATTTCTGATCTTTTGAGCGTGTTCCTGCAAGAGCTGACTAGCAACTTCAACTGCTGTAAGATCCTGGGTGACGCTGCGTTGAATTTTCAGCTCTGAATCATCGCGATACATACAGTTATCCCGTCTCACAGTGCTGGGCAGCGAACTTTGTTGTACAACATTCTGCTCCACTTCAAAAGCCTCCACTGACATACCATGTTGCTCCTCGCGTTTGATTTGCTCCAGATTTCGAACTCTCACTTTAACCTCTTGCTGAAATTCTCTAAGCCTCTCTTCCTTTTCTTTTATAACTGTTTTCAGCCGAAGTTCTTCTTCGCGAGCGCTGTGTGTAGCTGGCCCATGGTGCGGTTCTACCCAAGCGGTAAACGGCAAGACAGCAGACGATCGATGTTCCAGTTGACCTTTCGAGCGCGTTTTCTGTGCAGGTTTCTTCTTTTGCTGCTCTCTAGGTCTGATTGGGTTATTTTGGGGCGCTAAGAATTCAATGAAAGCTGCCATTGCATTTGTAACCCATGAAATTTGTCCAACCGTCGAGACCTTGGTGTGAACTTTCAAACAAGAATTGGTCAGCGGTTCATTCACACAATTTTGTCTTTGTGTAACATTCATCAAACGTCTTGTTTATCGCGTGACTTTTTCAATAATATGCAACTAACTTCAGCCTCCATAAAATTAAAAAGTTTTGTCTTTGTTGTGACATTCATCAAGTCTTCTTTATCAGTCATGCAACATAATAAATATTTTTACGAGTCAGATTTGTTTTAATTTTTTTTTTAGTTAGCCTAGACATTAATTTAGCTGTATAACAAATCTAAATTTTTGAATTGTTTTCCTTGCGCGCGGTCAGTAATAACGTGATGCGTATTTGATGTATATTTGCACTCTAGAATGCTGTCGAACACCCTTGGTTACAACACCCTCATACAACAACAACAACAACAACAAACAAAAATTTATTAGACAATTAAACTTAAATACAGTTGCCCTGCAAATTAGCAAAAACGCTATTCGAGGCAGGGAAAAGTAATGTAATTGAAAATAATAAAGATAAGACAATATAACAATACAGAAGCTGATCTGTAGAGTTACAGATTATTTTAAAGCTTTAGATAAAATCATGATATTGGTGGCAGACACAGGAAATAAATGAAATATGCAAATTATAACAATTTCATTTGTTTAATATCACAAAGTATTTGGGGAACATCAATATAGTCATCTGTTTTCTGAAGAATCTCCAGAAGAATTTGTTTGATTTTCGATTTGAATTGAGATTTCCTCAACGATTTGAGAGATTTATCAATTGAGTCCCATCTGTTATCAAGATGTGGAGTTTATTATTCTGTGGTTTTCATGGCACTCAATTTTTATCTTAATTGCCACCAGTAACTCAACTGCATCATCCCCAGGCGCCCAGGGGAAACGGGGTGCAGGGCATCTTGCAAAGGATGCAAACTGTCGTCCGCATCCCTCCCACAATTCAGTGCATGCCATGCTAGAATTAGGAGGTACCCCTGGTGGCAAGGCAATTACTATTAAAAATGAGAAAAAGCTACTAAACAGTTATAAAAACATTAATGATTCATTACAACCTCATCCCTAGGGTCTCTTTTCTTTCTGTCCCCCAGGGACAAGGTTGCATTCATTAATTTATGTTAAAAACATTCATTACTGTAGAGTTTTGACAGTATCCCCCCCCTCCCCGAAAGTTATGTTAATTTCAGACCTTTCTAGTAATTCCTGAAAGTAAGAACCCACCCGAAAGTAACACCCCCCCCCCCGAAAGTTACGGTTCGATCGAAAATACCATACTGAGGTCTAACGTCTCCTGCAGATGAAATAGCTTAGTGTTTTACTGTACAAGAATGCCAAAAAATAATGAGAAAGAAATTAAAGTGATATTATGCTTATTTTGCAGTTGTGTTTATCATCATTCTTTTTTTTTTTTCACTCACATATTTTTATTGGTGCCCGAAAGTTGCAGCCCCTTAGGCCTGCTAGTTCCGAAAGTAGTGGCCATGGTACTCTTTTGGACTGCTGAAGTTTGCTTGATTCAAACAAAAAAAAAATTTTTTGACATTTTTGAAAGCTTTTGTTTTATCAGTTTATTAGCTTCTCTCATTCTCAACATCCTCTCAAGTTTAGAAATATATTTTTACACAGGGCTGTCACTTATTTTTTTAAAAAGCCAGGAAATGGAAAAAGAAGCCAGGAAAAACTCTAGCGTCGCCTTGTTTGTATAATCATGAAAGTAGCCAGAGGTCTGAGAAGTGTAGTAGCCAGGGGAAATCCCCTGGGGAAGGGGGTACTCTCATATATAAGCTATATGTGTATGTGCCGCTGTGAAGGGTATGGTTTTCAAGCTGTTTACTCTGGGATAGGGTATAGAAATCAGAGAGTTTTGGTCTAGAATGGGGTATCATTTGAGAGAGAAATAAAATCATCGTAGCAACATTGTTGACAGATGGTTTTCCATTAAATGCAATAGGGTAGGGATTTTTGGTGTCTAGTCTGATATAGGGTCTCGTAAAGGGTAAGGGTTTAGGAGTCCCAGTGGCAGTCACACCCACGCAAAAATATACAGAGTACCCCCCCAGCTGTTAATGACAGCCCTGTTTTACATATAGTACAAAAGTTTGTATACTGTAGCATGGCATACAGCTCTGAATATTCATGCTAAAAATAGCCTCCTGAGGACACAAGACTAAATACGAAGACTACATTTTTTTGAGATTGAACAAAACAATGACTCAAACAGATATATTTAGCATTTTATTGCAACAATAACTTAATGTTAATCATTATGTCTTTGATGGAAGTGAGACAACTGTTAAGTTACATATGCCATCACTAACACCAGTGACTTAGAAAAAAATACCAATATCTTGATTTATAAAACTGACAAAAAACTCGGTAGAACAAAACACTGAAACAAAATACAACTTTGAAGTCAACAACCTACCAGCAAATTATAATATTATAATCGATCATATCCTTAAAACAGCTTTTACCTATCTCAATTTTATGAAAACTCAATAAATAATAAAAATAATAAGTGATTGTTTAAATTGAGTCATAGCTGATATGATGACGTACCACAAGTTCTGAAAGACAACAATAAAAACATTAAGCCAATGGTTAGTAGTTTTGCAATGATACAATTTCTCGCGATATGATACATATCTCAATACAACTGTCACAATATGATACACTAACAAAGCCCAATAGTCTTGAAATCAAACATGTTTATCTTGCAGGCGCCTACAAGATATATGTATTCTGATGTATAAAGTTAAATACAACTTAAGCCCTCTGAATATTTGTAACATCTTTCAAGGGCACAATTCATCGTACAATTTAAGACAGTCTGACTTCTCAGTTCCCAGATATAACACAGTAACCTATGGTAAACACTCATTGCGCTACTTAGGACCCACTTTATGGAGCAAACTGTCAACTGCAGACAGAGCAGCCACATCATTAGCCAGTTTTAAAAGTCTTATACGTAAGCGTTACATTAGCATATTGTTAAATAATGGCTCTAAGGACTGTACTCTTTGTCATTCTTAATTCTTATTTGCCACGTTACGTAAATTTGTAAACTTTTAAATTTTTATCTACCTTTGTAAAATTTTAGTAATAAGTAGCTAGTATGGCTGTAAATAACATATATAAACTTTTTAAGTTGTAGTCTACTTGTGTCCCCACATTAGTATGGGTTTTATCCCAAACTAGACCCGTAAATAAAGTTTTCATTTCATTTCATTCCTCTGTATTTAGAAACACAACATTACACGGGATGTACTCTCTTGAATTAGAATGGAACCATGTTTTATGATGCCACATATTGTGTTATGGTGGGACTGAAAAGTGAAACACAAACTTTATTGAAGCAAAATTAAGTTAATGTAAATGTACTGCATTTTAATTGATATCCTGTTTCAATATCGATATTTGAATTGTGAGAAATAATACCGTTATATATGGGTATCACGATATGTCGTTGCAGCACTAATAGTTAGCCAGCAGGTGCAAGAGACAGGGGATGATTTTCAGGACACATGCAAAAGAGGGACATGACAAGGGAAGAGGATGCCCATGCAGGAAGGCCTTACCTTTTTCATTTTCCACTCTCCAATTAGAATTGTATTGTAACATTAAAAATAAATGGCTAGAATGAACGGCCTGACTGTTGACACATTGAAGAGGCAAAATAAAATAATAGCATATAAAGCCTACCCCTCCTTGCCTTTTATCAATCAAAACCAATAGCTATAAAATAAAACTTGTATAAAATCCAGTGGGTAAAAACAGCCATCAAATCTTAATTAAAAGGGTATTCTTTAGTTACATAAGGACCCCTTGTACACACTGCCTATGGAGGAGACATCACAAGGAATGATTTAGACTAGTAACATTAACAGACTGCTTCAGTTGTTTGATGAAGCAAAGCTAAAAACTGTACATAGTTTATGCCATAACCATGTTATACCTCCTCATGTTTACCACCTTGGCATACAATCAGAGGATATGTTATTAATTAAATTTAACTCTGTCACATTCCAAATAACAATGTGCGCTTACCTAATGCCCACCTATCCACGTTCTGCAATGGCCTCATCAATGTCACTGACAAGGTTTTTCAGCTTTTCCCACTGATCAACGTTTAAAGAGATCCCTAACATACAACATTGAATTATTCAATTGAAAACTTACTGAAATATGTAACTAAGAAAGGGCAACAGGTCATATAAATTTAGGTCATTACTAGGGGCATAGCTACCTCAGGGTGTCAAGCAGCACAAAGGCTCAAGAAAATAGGAAAATAGGAAATTTGAACATGAAAAATAGGAAAAAAATAGGAAAAATCATGAAAAAATAGGAGAAAAATAGCACATTTCACAAGTAGCTTACACAGCATATCAGCATAACATTCACCTTTATAACAACCAACAGGTGCAGCATTATTAAACAAAGAAACTATGCTTGCTTCAAATGCAACAGCATTTTACAGTTAATTTATCTATTTCAGCTCCCCAACACTTTACTCAAGGTTTCCAAGAACTCAACACAACTTAAGTTTTCTTCAAATAAACATGAACAATAGAAAGCTCACAAACTAATCTGTACTTCAGTGTAAAAAAGAAATTGCCTCTCTCCCAGGCAGACTGGAATAAATACAGCAAACTACAGTCATCAGTCAAAAAATCCTAATGAGTTTTCTTTTTTTTCCTGGAGATGTTACACTGAGTAGGAGCATTAGGTTTCCTGGAAGGCAAACCAGGTAAAGCTCTTTCAATAAGTTGTTTGTTTTTATCACCTGACTCAACATTCTTTGCTTATCCCTCACAAAATCTAGTTTGGTCTTGGCTTTTTCCAGTTTCAATAATCAAGGATGCTACTTTGACCCCTTGCTGATCTACAGCACTGGAAGAAATGGAATTTGCAAGTTTGCAGTGCTTTCACTAAGATGTTGAGTAGCAGGTTGTTTAGAAATAGTAGGCAGCTGTGAAAGCGAGTGCCGGAGGCACAAGTCTCTAGGGGGGTATCCTCAACACTTATTACTCCACATATTACAAGGAAAAAAAATACAAAAGAAGGCAAAAAGAAGGAGCATTTACCTACACCGGCAGCTATTTTGAAAAAGACCAGACCATGTGCTCACATAAAAGGCACCAATGACTTCTGGGATGGCTAGTTCCCATACCCCTTAGTACATTTTTCTGCAAAAATCAAGCCCAGCTAGAATGTGTAGTAGGGTTTACTTAGATTGAGACTATCCTTTAAATATTCTTACTGACTGGCATAAAAATCTTCATTCTTTGTACACCATGAACCAAAAAATAGGAAAAATAGGAGGTTTTCTTAAAAAATAGGAGAAAATAGGAATGACTCCCAAAAATAGGAAAAAATAGGAACTTGACACCCTGCTACCTGTACGCACGTACATACCTGAAAAAGTTGAAAAAAAAAAGGAATATTTGGGACTTGAGGGTGGGGGGAGGAAGTAGGGGGAGTGTTTGCAAATTGATTTTGCATACCTCTGTAAAAGTCCTGGTGACACCCCTGATTACCATTATACTTTCTCAATTTAACACCAGGTTCCAAATAAATTCCAGGTCTTAAAGTTTGAATTTTCAATAAACTTTCCTTGTTTTGTACAAATAGTCACCTTTTCGTTTTTGTACAGTGCTTCATAACTGATGATATTTGTAATTTACTGCTTCGGTTCCTTAGATCGACGATTTATCAATGGCAATTGTCACGACTTTGATTTTGTTGGAGAAACCCTTATGGAGTCTCATTATTGAGGTACAGTCAAGATTTTATTTGAACCTGACTTTATGCAATTAACTGTGCATAACATGTGATATCCTGCTTTCTTTTAAATACATTCAATGAAGAAGGATAAATTCATGAACAAGTAAATCATCTATGATTAGACTGTCCACTGAGAACTTTTGAAATCGCGGAGCAAGGGAACAAAGCAAACATGAGTGCAGAGTTTTAAACCTCTATTCTTAAAAAATCTAGTGAGCGAGCTTTGTTATTGTAGTCAGATGTTACTCACCCTTCTTCCCAGGAAGAAAATCTCCATCTTTCTCATAAAATTCTCTGATATCAACGTATAGTTTTCCTTTAAAGTCCCTGACAGTTACTCTCCGTTTGTCAGTAAGCTGGAATTATAACAGAAAAAATGTTGCCAAGTTCATTAAGGGGGAGGGGGCGGGGGGAGGGGGGCGGGGGGAGGGGGGGAGATTCTCATTTATTAGCTATATGGGTTCATGTATGTGCCACTGTGAAGGGTATTTTTTCAAGCAGTTTAGTCTGGGATAAGATATAGAAATCAGAGAGCTTTGGTCAAGAACAAGGTATCATTTGTCAGGAAACTGATCGATGGCATGAATTAAGTCTAGAATAGGAATTGAAACTTGAAAGTGAAAGGGCCTTCCCTAAACGGAAATAAAATCATTGCGGCAATATTGTTGGCAGATGGTTTTTCAGTAAAAAGACTACGGTTCTACATAATGACTCAGATATGCAAAAAATAGCAAGCCTGGGATAGGGTAGGGATTTTCATTGTCTAGTCTATTATAGGGCTGCAAAATCAGCTTAACTTGATCTGGTATAGGGTAAGGGTTTCAGAGTCCCAGTGGCACACACCCACCTAATAATATACAGAGTACCCCCTTTGGGGCAAAACACCACCACCTTCTCCCCAGCCCCCCACAGGCAGAGAAGCCCCTGGGTAAGGCTGCTGAAATACTCCAAGAATCATGGACAGGAGAGCTCTCCCATTGTGGAGTATTTTTCAAGTGTCACACTACAAAATGGCGTTTTCAGGAGTAATTTCCAGTGATTGGCAGCCATATTTGTTTTCTGGCAATCTGAACCGTGTTCAAACAAAACAAATTAATATTTCATAATGTTTTACCCAACAAGTCACAAGGATTTTTGGAACATTTTGACAGCCTTTATATCCGCCTGCCATTTTGAACATGGATAAGGCCCTGGGGACGATTTTTAGAGAAGAAATTACAGTCAACGTACTTGAAAAACAAAATTTCCCTGCTCGTTTCTAGATGAGGTACTGGGCTTTGAAGATTTCTCAGCTTTCGTCTTGCTCTTTTTAGGTTTGACCTGGGAGGAAAAAAAGTAACATTAAAGCAATATGAAAATCCATTAAAAGCACCCAACCACAGCCACGTTGAAAAATTAATATGAAATCAAATCAACTCAAAATGTGATGTCTTGCCTCCTCTTCCGATTCGTCGCTGCTGTCGGATACAGTTGGCTTTGACTTTACTCTTTTAGACATGTCTTCTGTTCGCTAGAAATGTATAAAGCTACAAGTACATGCACCGTTTTAAACTCAGTTCGAATGCGGCCGAGCCTCTCCTTTGATCAGAATCGAAACGTAAAACGCGCCAAAGAGCTTGGTAACCATCCCTTTTGCTTGGAAGAACATTTTTATTATTTTTATGACCCTCTCAAGGGTGTAGCTAGACTTCTCTGCCTTTTCAAACTTTGATCTCCCAAGCATGTAACGTTCGCATTGATAGGAGTGAGATGAAAACCCTCCCATGCAAAGCCAAAGTCACGGTTTCTCACGATCACGGGTGGTGGCCGCTTACAGGACGTCGGATCACAAAGGGTCTTAAAGTGTATATGACCAGGAGCCCATCAATGGGCTCCTGATATGACATTTTTTTTTTCATTTGCTTGTTGGAATCTACATGGCGTTCTGATAAGAAAGTCGAAAAAAGTTTTTCGATATCAATTTTTCTTCTCCGTAATTTAGCCGTCTAAAAACGTGAAATTTCACTTCCGGTGGGTTACAAAACCGCGCAAGAAGAAAGACTGGAAATAGTCCGCTGTGACGTCAATACAAGAATGCCAGTGTTGCGGTTTCTCAGTTCCTCCGTTTTTTGGTGCGTGTTGCTACAACCATAGACAACACACCTCAATAGAACATGTTTCTTCCTCATTGTGCACCAAAAAATGTGAGAAACCGAGAAACCTCGACACACTATTTCCAGTCTTTCGTCTCGCGCGGTTTTGTACCCCACCGGAAGTGAAAGTTCACGTTTTTAGACGGCTAAAACATGGAAAAGAAAATCAACATCGAAAAAACTCTTTTCGATTTTCTTATAAGAACACCATGCAGATTCCATCAAGCAAATAAAAAAAATCTGTCATATACACTTTAACTTTGAATCACATGAACCTTTATAATTTCAATGTACAAAGCACCTGTCAACACAAAATATTGATCATATGAAAGTTTTGATACAAGGGACAATAATTTCGTTTTATTGAAGTCGTGCTATAATCAAGAAAAAAACCGAGTTGACTGCAACACATCATTCAATTTGTGTCTGTAGAGACATCAAAATCTGAGCGAGTGGACGCTTACCTGGGGTTAAAAATAATACAAAAATCGCATCAACAGCGTTCAAAGTGGTCGCGGTCGCTTTATTACAAGAGGTGATCGACTGTATGACATGCCTCTTTAACTTGTATCGGCTTACATCTCTTGTCGGCCTTCGCCCTAACTACCCACGAAAGCTTGCCACAAGAAAACCTCTGGTAACCTTTCCTGGAATCGTCCGAGGGTTAAAATAGGTAATTCAATACTTTGCTATTGTTTCCACGCTATCGACTGTCTGTAAGTTTAAAAATTTCTACTTGAAGCTAAAGAGCAGACAAACACTCAGGACAAACACACGTGGATATTTCTAATCTTTTTTTATTTGTAATCAGGATACTATTTCATGAAAAAAAATTAGACAAACTGCTACAACATTCATCGCTCGCCCCTAGCGGCCGGAAGCGACGAGAGACGGCTGTATTTGTTGGCTACCAAGAATGACACGTATAACTTCAGTACCCACTAAAATGGCTCGTAGGTTTGTTAGGTTCTTACGTTTTTAGTCTGCAAAACAGTCGTTTTTTCTTTTTCTCGCTCGGGAGGCGCCGAATGCGTGAGCGCGCGAGGCTCACACGCCCGTAGGTAGAAAAAAAGGGTTCTCCCCAGTGCCACTCTCCGTATTCACACTCGCTCCAGACCTTTCGTTCAAAGACCGCGCGCACTCGTGAGACCAACGCAAAAAATACGACTGTTTTGCAGTCTAATGCGTGTTCAACCTCTACATCAATTTTTAACAATGCAAGCTAAAAACCTACAATTTTTTAATAAACTTATTCCTAAAGTACCTAACCGTTCTTCAAACCTAGAGAGATGATCTGATTAACACTTGAAATGTAAAAAAATACTGCTCTGCCTCAGTTAATTAATATTATATGCACAAATCCTGACAAATACTAACCATCTCACTGAACACGGATGCCTAAAATTTTATTCTGACAAGAAAATTTGTCTAAGACGGATAAACCGTGATTTAAATGTTTATCAAAACCAAAACTGATTAACTTATTACGAACATCTACGTAATAAATCGTTCAACTGCAAACCGGTTTTGTGTTTTATCTATTTTTGTAGTTTAGTTCAATTCCAGTGTATAATTCCAGAACTTAGTTTTGCACTGTGTTTTTTTGTTTTCCCGCGCTTGAAAACGGTTGCAGGTCCCTTTAAAGGCCCGGACACACAGTGCAACGTTTTGTGCAAAGTTGCGCAAAACAAGATATTTTGGGGGTGTCACACGATGTAATTTCTTGCGTGCAACGTCGCAAAAGTAGAACTCGATTCCACCTCTGCAACTGTTGCACACAACGTTGCAAGAAAGTTGTACCTTGTGTCCGGGCCTTAAGATGCTGTTACACAAGACAAACTTTTCTTGTGACAACAGCGCAACGCAACGCTGATGAGAGCATTGCGAGTTGTAGGTTGCAAGTTGCACACTGCAAGTTACACTGTACACGCTTGCAACTTGCCTCGCAACATTGCGAAAAATAGAGAAGTGTTCAACCGGCTTTTTCTGCAACTCACAACACTATTTTTCGTTGCGAGACAAGTTGCAAAGAGAGGGTGTAACACGCTCAAATTCATCCGCAACTTGTCTCGAAACAGCTCTCGTCGGCGTTTCGTTGCAAGTTGTAGAAAACAGCACCTTTAATCATTATTGCGATTGGCCAAACCGATATGACTAATTCAAATGGTCTTTACCGCACTAAAAACAAAGCCCAAGTCGGCAATAAGGTTTAGCGTTCACCAGCACTATATCTGGCTACGGCTCTTTCAGCCTTCTGCAATCTTTCCGTTGCGTCCTCTGGACTAAGTTTCTTTTGTTTAAGTTTTTCTGTCAGTTCTGCTACTTCGGCGCTGCTGACCGCTGATTTACTTCCCTCAGAATACATTTTCTCCGCCGTTTGTCTGTCCACGTGGTCAATTTGTTGTATTGCCCAAATTATAGCCTTAAAGAAAAAAGAAAACAGTTTTTTTCGAGTGAGTTTTCGACTCCCATAAACAAAACTTACTTTTCAAATTGGCATGAACTTACTTCGGGTAACCAGACATCGGACACATATTGATAAGTAATGTCTTGGGATCCTTTGACTTCTTTGTAAAACTCGACAAGTGTGTTCATTATTTCTTCTCGCTGTTTAAAAAGAAAATAAAAATATCACTGACAAGTTGAAACCAACTACTATCGGCATAAACAGTAACCACAACTGGTAAGCGACTTTGTTAAAAGAGGATGACACAGTCACACAACTGACAGACCTGTGGGTCTCGGATTACAGATAAAATTGGAAATAAGAAATCTTGGTTTTCAAGACGGGATGAAAAACCGGAGGCGCCGGCAAAAAAAAAAAAAAAACTCGGAGTACGGACGAGGACCAACAAAATAAATAAATTAATAAATAAAATAAATTGGAAATTTCAGTGGAATCCACCCAAAAAAACGCCGAGTCTGACATTCGCATTCAGGTCATGTTGGTGGGAGGCGAGTGGGCTTACCTATAAGTCGAAAATGTCATTTCATAGGCACTTTAAAACGCGATAAAACTAAAAATAGACTAATCTTTATTTTCAAACAGGTAAATCACGTTTGCTTGTTATTTCTCTTACCAGGTTTCCATCAGCAATTGGCCCGAATCCTGCTCGGTGTTTTAATTTATCTTTTTTGCTCACTCTCCCGCTTGTGTAGGTTAAATGGCGTTCAGATGATTTAGTACCATTTAATATCTGTTTTAAAAATGACTGGACAAAGAAAAAAACGTGAGTTTGGGGTGTGGCACAATTGTTCCGTTTACAACATAAAACGTGGGCGATGTTGTGTTGGAAACAATAGTTACAAAGAGTTTTTTAAACCTTTTAATAAACTTTTTGCTCTCTGGGATCCTGTGTCTCTGACAGATTTAACTGCCGGTGGTTGAATCGGCCGTCTGCGATGCAGGCCAATAACTCCATATCGCATTTCATAAAATTTTGATTGGTTGCTAAACGTTTTAGATCAGCTTTTGTAAACTAGGGTATGATGACACCTAACATTTTGTAGACGTTTCTTTTACAATTATAAGAAATAGGAAATAGCCGTTTCTAACCTGATGCAAACACACGAGCGAGTTTGGGAGATTCCAAAATACTTATGTAACATTCGCTCTGGTTCACAAAAACTTTCGAATTCTCCCAACTTCCTCATGTTCGCACGTGTGCAATTTCCCATTAATTGAATTTAAAATTTTACCTTTGCTTGTCTGATGTAGGATAAAATATCTGTATATTTCGAAACTTGCCTGCAACAAAAGTAAAAGAATTTATAACTCAGTTTTTCTCGGTTCGTTTAGCTTGATGATTTCACTGCGATTTCTTGCAATATAAATCAAAGGCTCCTACGAACCAACTCGTGAATACGAAAAAACCTTAAGATCCTTCTCTCTTCTACACCTTTTAATACACCGCCCTTCCCCCCTCATGCTCAGTGTCCAACTCCCCACCCACCCCTCCCTCCTCAAGCGCCGTCCCCATCGGTAAAGCAGGTGACCAGGCCACTCTGAAAAATACCATAATAATCTTTTAATGTGCAGACTCAGCCTCACCGGGGTGTAATTATTCAAGTCTCCTTTGTTAGAATGGCACAATGGAATTCAGAGTACATGTAGGAACGCTAGGATGTAGCATTGTGTGTTCGTATACAAATGTGCACCGTATGCAAATTGCCAAGAAGTTGAAGCATAGCACGTGCAGTTCGTGCTGAAAACGAAAGAAATTGGAAAAATCAGGCTTACATCAAGCTAGCCTGCGAATACAGCCGCCTTTCATCGCTCTCGGCCGCAAGAGGCGTTCGCGCGAGAGAGCGTCTGCGATTGACTTTGAGAAATTCCATACTGATGACGAAAATCTGTCCCGCATCAAGACAGGAGCGCTGATTGGCCAACTTGATAATTTTACATAATTATGCTTTAAATTATGCAGTGTTATATTAACTCAATCGTCAGTTGCGAGGATTAATCTTGTCTGTCGTTAGAAACTGTACGACTCTGCGTTCAATTTATTTATCCTATGTTTAATGTTTTGACGTTACAAGCAAGTCAGTTTCAAGCTTTTATAGTTTTATCTGCGGTGAAGAGGTTTTTCTACTTTTGTCAATTTACCGACCGGATATGGCAAGTCACTGATATTTCAAACGGCGCCACTCGTGCACGTCTGGATAAATGAACATTTATCGGCGATACATGGGAAGAAGAATCCCGTAATTATCATCATCAGTCTGCTTTTAGCGAAAAGACTACCTTTAGACTCATGGCACCGCAATGGCCGGGGTCGAAAATGGCAGTTTCTTTCACCAATATTTTCACGGCAAAGATGGAAACAGAAATAATAAACCAATGCGCGCAAGGAAATGTTATCCTTTGTAACACAATACAACCCTGTGTGCCTACATCCTCGATTCTCATGGACAAATGAATCACAATCTTTGCTCAGACGGATCTATAAAGAACCTCCCCTTGTTTCATACAAAAGGGATAGATCTTTAAAAGACATACTGATCAGGGCTAAACTGTAAAAATCAAACTACACTCAAAACCCAGTGAACAAAGGTCACAACAAACACGCCAGGCGCTAGTTGGATTTGTGATGGGCCTGTCAACACCTTTCATTTCATTTGGTTTCACCGCATGCACATTATTATAATTATACGAGATTAGCGACGGGTGATTTACGTCATCAGTATGGAATTTCTCCAAGTAAATCGCAGACGCTCTCTCGCGCGAACGCCCCTAGCGGCCGGGAGCGATGAGAGGCGGCTGTATTCGCAGGCTAACATCAAGCACCATCGAAACCTGCACTTTAAAGACTATTATGGTATTTTTCATAGTTTATGGAGTGGGGAATTACCTTTCGCATCTGGAACAGGCAAAATATATATGCGAAAGCCTTATGTACTGGTCAGTGGAATTACCTAGAAAAGTTTACAGCTGAGTCCCCGCCTGGTATAACCCGTTCAACGTTTCATGTATTTACGAGTTAAAAATGCAAAGTGCGATTTTATGTTTCCACAGGAGTGGTTTCAAATCAAACACGGTTTCACCACACTGGGAACTCATCGAAAACGATATCGTTTCGGCGATGATGGTGAAAAACGTCACCCTCCGATCTCGAAAGGGTTTTTCAAAACGACACAGTAAATAAATTTCAGTAACACGAAAAATTGGTCTTACCAACTGAGATGAAGGTAAATTGGCCACTGTAAAGGGATTTTAAAGCTGACGTTACGAGCGCTTGCCCTTTGTCAGGGCACATCAAGGAGTTATGAGTTGTTTATATATTAAACGGTAGAGCTACGCTATTGGTGGTTTTCATGTTACGTCATCGCCGCCATGCTGGTGGACATAAACAATAGTTCTCTCATTAGCTCCTTTTGTTCGTCCACCAGCAGTTGTTCGTTTCACTATTGTTATTTATGTCTCTCGAGATTGATTGCAAACCACCTATTGGTGGAAACATGGTCACGCGAATAACAAGAATAAATTTGTCGAAGGAAAAGCGTCCATTGACTCGATGTTTTTATGAATGAATGAATGAATATGATTTATTAAAATCTTACTTCTTAGCTCTCAAAGATTTCCTACATTCAAACAGACTTGAGGTTTGTCGAGGAAGATCTTCTTCTGTTTCTTTTCCAACTCCACCATCATCTTGATTATCATCTTCATCTTCAAATATTTGGAAATCGGCTGTAAACACAGAAAACCACCACAACTCAGTTTAAGCAAGCAAACTTGCAAAAAGACATGCAAGCAAACAAGCATAAAGGCACGCAAGCACACTTGCAAAAAGGCATGCAAGCAAACAAGCATAAAGGCACGCAAGCACACTTGCAAAAAGGCATGCAAGCAAACAAGCATAAAGGCACGCAAGCACACTTGCAAAAAGGCATGCAAGCAAACAAGCATAAAGGCACGCAAGCACACTTGCAAAAAGGCATGCAAGCAAACAAGCATAAAGGCACGCAAGCACACTTGCAAAAAGGCATGCAAGCAAACAAGCATAAAGGCACGCAAGCACACTTGCGAAAAGGCATGCAAGCAAACAAGCTAGTAGTAAACAACAAAAATACACAAACAAACGAGTAAGTAAACCAGAAAGCATCAACAATTTTATATGCCGTTTCTACATGTGGTAAAGGAGATAGTTTGCTTATTTGGTAAATTTTTAAACTTCAAGATTTAAACAAAAAAGACGTGTTTATTTCATTGATATTGGTTACCTTCATCCACTTCGTCATCAAGACTTTTTCCAAGAGCTGAAAAAAATTAAACATGTTTTGGATTAGAACAACGGACAGGATTACGTACATGTGTAAGTTAGAGCTGGTTCCCACTGGCGACGTAATCGGAAGCGGAGTCGGAAGCATAAGGAACCTTACGTTCTAGTGTAAACCAAAAAACAGAGTCGCAATCGGAATCGAAAGCTCGACGGAATTCCGCTTCTGCTTCCATCGCTTACTATCCGCTTTCGTCGTTTTGATTTCCACCAGATCGTAACTTTCTTGTGATTCCGTCTCTAGTGGGAACCAGCCCTGAAGAGTCGGCATACATTCTAATCAAAGCAGAGAAGAGCAGAGCAGTTTTTAATGAACTATAATATTATATTTTTGCTTTGGAATCCAACCTTTTCGATTTAACAAGTCTTCAGCTTCGATTAACGCTTTATCAAAAAGATCCGGAAGTTCTTTGCCTTTGAGTCTGTCTTTTACTCCCTGTGGAACCACAAAATTCACATATTAAAATGATACCCAACAACGAAAATCAATTTAAGTTCAGTTAATTTTTATGGTTGCTTACGTGTATGGCTGCTCAGAAGAGTCAACTGTACCAACGTTTTCACTAAACTTTATTTTTTCCAGTTTGGGCAAATTTTAGTTCCACTGCACCTCTTCATTTTTAACTTGTGAATATGTTAAGCTTTGAAACGAGTTGTAGCATTTTGGGAGAAAATTCACTAGTCAGTCAATCAGCTGTTAACATTGAGCCTGCAATATGTAATGGTCACCTTCCTTATCCATGGGGATGGCATTGGAGGGAGGGGAGGGTGGGGAGTTGAACACAGGGTGGGGGACGGTGGAGCAAAATGCCTAGGAGAGGGGAGGGTCCGAAGGTGTGTATTTCACGACTTGGATCACATGAGCCTTCCTTCTTTCTTTCCTTTTTAACTTTTGACCAAAATGTGTATGAAATACACGTCATGCAATGCTCTCCCACAAAAAATAGGAGACCTATGAAATTGGAACAAACTTAAACGCTACGCAATTATAACCAGGAAGAAAAATTGCATCATTAAGAGCAAAATCTACTGGGATTATTGGGAATTTAGGTTTGGGGGAGACATAAGAAGTTGGAAATGATTGGAAATTGACTTCTTACATTACAGAAGTTGCTGAAAGAAACATGACACAATCTTTTGGCTGAAAACGTGATGACATCACAGTGCAGACGGCAAATACAGTACTCACCAAGAATTCAGCTCTCTGACTCGGATCACAAACATAGTGAACTAATTTCTTGGGTTGAATTTTAAACCTGCATATATTTAAAACCTTGAGTAAGATATATATTGGTGTTCGAGACTGTAGAATATAAGTTTGGTATACTGTTGACCTAACTACATGTACATGTACAATCAAAAAATAAAATGCTATTACAAAGAAATTACTATTTGGTTTATATGTCTGGTAACTGCAAAGTTCAGACAAAAACGTTTGTTTAGGACGGTCTGTCTCTAGAACAGTTTTTCAAGTAGATTAACATTTCTTCTGTTTTCACTAATTTGCTAAATCTTGTTTAATTTAAAATTCAGTGCTGTTGGGATTAAATTTAACATTTTTGTTAACTTTCCATTTAATTTTTATTAATTTTCCACTTCTGAATTTACTGCATTGCACCAACTGGTTGGTAATTTTCACATTTACTTGTTTTTAGAATGTGAATGCCATGGAAAATAACACCTAGTAATCATAATTATTATTTACTGAACTTACAGGCACTTGTCCCAACCAAGAAACTGCACAAGGATTTTTTTGTCACTTTTGCGTTTCCCAGTAACCACCTTTTTGATCTGCAACAAAGAGAAAAACTAAACATCAACAAATAACACATAAAATACTTAGTCAAGTTATCAGAAAAGTAACTTCTACAACAGATAGCAATTGGGCCAAGCCAGGTCAGTGCTACAGCTCCAGCAGCACCTGGGTACCTCAGGCTACTAACATTCATCTTCGGGCAACTAGAAAAACTGACTTCTTGCATGAAGCGTGTTGCGCTCCCCAGATTTCATAGTTAAGCGCCTTTGGACTCCCTGTGATTCTTCTAAGAGCACAGCCTTGCAAGCACAGTCTGCATTTTGCAGGACTGTCTTTTGAAACAGTGAAAACAAATAATGTGTTTACAAGGTTATTTAAGAGAATAGGCTTACCAATGCTGGCCAATACGGTTCTGTATAATACTTGGCCCAGACAATATCACTGACAGAAAACTGGTCTAAAACAAAAGACACAATTAAAAAGATAGACACCATAATGTGACCCCACAGGCATGGATTGGGTGCAAGAGCTATTTTGTATCACCAAAAGGTATCCTCAATGATATGTATTGAAGAAATCAAATATTATCTCAAACTTACTTGATTCCTGGCTGGGTGAAAATGGCTCTGCCATTAACTCATCATCTGAGCTACCATCAGAGGACACACTACAGTCAGCACTAATGCCTGCTGCACTCTCTTTATCAGCTGTTTCCCTCCTACTGTGAACACTGTTCTCGCCATGCATTCCAATTTCCTTATTCTCTACACTGTTATGACCATTTGTAAACATAATATTACTGGACAAATCGCAACTTTCCAAACATTCTCCTGTTCTTCCTGTTTCATGATCCAAGCCATCCTGATCACTAGGATTCCCTTTCTTTGATGACAACTTTTTCTTTTTAGGTTCAGTGACTTCCATAAGAAGCTTTCTTTTTCTTTGTGTAGCCATAACAGGACTACATCTGACAGATAAACCTTTGCAAGTCCCACTCTTTTTCGCCGATAGCGTTAACACCTTTGATTCATCTTGAGAAGACTTTCTCTGACTTCCCCTTTTCTCTTCCAATGATAAACTCTTTGATTCACTTTGTGAAGGCTTTCTCCTACTACACATTTTCTCTGCTGGTGTTAACAACTTTGATTCATCTTGAGAAGACTTCCTCAAACTTCCCTTTTTCTCCATTGGTGTTAACACCTTTGATTCATTTTGAGAAGGCTTCCTCCAACTTCCCCTTTTCTCTTCTGATGATAAAGTTTTTGATTCATCTTGTGAAGGCTTTCTTCTACTGCATGATTTCTCTGCTGGTGTTAACAACTTTGATTCATCTTGAGAAGACTTCCTCAAACTTCCCTTTTTCTCCACTGGTGTTAACACCTTTGATTCATTTTGAGAAGGCTTCCTACAACTTCCCCTTTTCTCTTCTGGTGATAAAGTTTTTGATTCATCTTGTGAAGGCTTTCTTCTACTGCATGATTTCTCTGCTGGTGTTAACAACTTTGATTCATCTTGAGAAGACTTCCTCAAACTGACCTTATTCTTTGCTGGTGTTAATATCTTTGATTCATCTTGAGAAGACTTCCTCCGACTGCCCCGTTTCTCTGCTGATGTTAGAGTCTTTAATTCATCTTGAGAAGACTTTCTCCTAGTGCTCTTTTTTCCTGTGGATGTTGAAACTTTTGATTCAATCTGTGATGGAGAATCTACTTCATTCTTTTTACTTTTTAATTTACTTGCGGCATAACCTCTCTTTATGGTCTGGCTGTCTTTGCTAGTTCCAGCCCTATCTGATTCTATCAGAGAATGACTGCAACCCACACCATTATTCTGCAGTGAAGGTTCATTGTCTTTTATTCTTGGCAACTGGCTCTGTGTTATAATTTGAGCATATACCATCAAATGCTTGGGACAACTGCCATTCGTCAGGTGCTTTCTTGGGCTTTTTCTCAGTGAGCATGCCCCCGTTACTCCAACTCTGCTTTTCCTTTTGGCACCCAAATTATTTTCTGTTCCTCTATTTTCCTCTGTGAGTGAAAAAGTAGTAAATATTAAATATCTGTAAAAAGCGAAGGTGTACACAGTCATAGTTGCTGTATACAGTAAAGTAAATACCATAAAGATTATAACATTTTATTTAAAAACAATCATGTTAGTTTTAAGCACATTGACTTTGTGACAATCATTTTCCAATAGCATGTTAATTACTTACGCTGCATAACCAGGTTATCTGCTTCTGCAACAGCCTTGTTGAACTGCACTTTTCGCTGTTCATCTCTAAGACCTATAAAATATAATTTAAAAAATGGCTAAACTAATGGCTAAACCCCCTTTACATAAATGTTGTATTTCATCATCATCATCATCATCATCATCATCATCATCATCATCATGTCACCATCATCATCATCATCATCATGTCACCATCATCATCATCACAGAGGAACCTCACTGACAGGCATTATTGACATGGCTTCTAGCTGTTCCATAATAGATGGTTGGTCTCAATAAATTGATGACTACTGTAAGTAGTAGTGGCACATTGTCGTGGCTAGTGGTTTGAGGCCTGGTCCTTAGACAAGAAACTTTACTCCACATTGTCTCTCTCCACCCAGGTGTACAAATGGGTAACAGCAACATAATGCTGGGGTAACCCTGTAATAGACTAGCATCCCATCCAGGGGGGAGTAGCAATACTCCTGATTGCTTAATGCTACAGAAACCGGTTTAGTTCCGGCCAAGTGGGCCACCTGTGACTTGTGTGCATCTTTACCTTAACTTTCTTACTGTAAGTTTCATTTTATTTTGAGGGAATTCAAGCATGAAGTTAAGGATTCTTTTTTATCTCTGTCCTTGGCAATCCAAGTCCCCCAAAACCTAAGTTTTCATTTTACTTTTCTCCAAAATGACTGTGCATTTTCTATTTTTTATATCAGTTATATTTAAAAGCAGGGTAACTAGTAAATTTTGAAAGTGTTAGTTAATAAGATATTAAAACAGAAAAGATTACCTCGTCCTTTCTGTATGAACTTGTCTTGCATTTCACAATCCCATGTAAATATTTTATTTTGATTCTTGATGTCTTCGCTGTACAATAAGAATTCAAGCAGGATTGCAAACAATCAGGCAGACTCATATTACTTATTATAAATTAACCACCCTTTAAATAAAATTAAACTGCTAACATCAGTGCCAGCAATGTTTCATTCAACTTGTCTTTCACCGTTTAAATGGTAATAGGTCCATGATAACCGTCACGTCACCAAATGAAGAAAACGTAACAAGGGAAAATGTTTCTTAGACCTAACGGGGGAAAACCTAACGAGTGAAAAGCTGTTTTAAAACAGGTTTTCCCTCGTTAGGTCTAAGAAACATTTTCCCTCGTTATGTTTTCTTCATTTGGTGACGTGACGGTTATCATGGACCTATTACCATTTAAATCCCAATAGTGATCAACATCTAATTTCTCCTTGTAATATCAATGCTTAGTGAATGAGTGACTGACTCGTCCCCAGTCATCTCTCTTCCTTCTGTTAATATTAACAAGAGAAGCATGGCCGAGGGGAGTGCAAGGGATGATGGGAAGTAGGAAAGAGAAGAGACTTTCCCTTTCCCTTTCCCATTCCTCCTTCCCATTACCCCCTTCGGTAGCGCTTCTCTTGTTCTGCTTCTATACCCCACGCGCCTTCTTGCCAAGAGAGACGACTGCAGGGGACGAGTCAGAGAGGTCATAAGAATTAAGGACATGATCACCCAGGATGAATTCTCTTGATATTTTACAACATCTCCCCACAACTTCAATCTATAATACATGTATAGGGACAAGAAAGGAGAATTTGTATGTTGATATTGGCGATTAAAGTGTTAAAGGGCTCAATAATGAAGGGGCGCCTGCAAAAAAGACCTAAGTGACTTCTGATAAACTGCTAGATTCTCATTCAAAATTGCCTTCTATACCCTTGTGAAACACAGTGAGAATTTGATGTTACATCAAGTCACTTAGGGCCTCATTCCACACACCCCTTCAATTGCTGTGTTGCTGTTGGCAACATTTCATGCAACTTGTCAAATCACAATCTTTGTTTTTGCAAAACACTTTTTTAATTAGTATTACATTGTGCAAAAACGTTGTCAAATGAGGGATATTGCAATCGACAAGTTGAGATCACAAACATCACAATCTTTGTTTTTGAGACAAAACACTTATGTGCAATAAGTTGTCAAAAGAGGGATATTGTAATCGACAAGTTGCAGGATGGGAATCTAACATTATATAGAGAACCCAGGCTGGAGGAATGCTGTAATTGCTGCTGCAACTTGTTATGCTACATGTACACTGTGTGATATTTCATGCAACCAAGATAACTAATGACCAGTATGTCAGGCTAAGAAATGCCATTCATTATGAAAATATGATAGTTACTGCCATAATAATAATTATTACGATTAACTTTAATAAAAGTTTTTTTTTATTAAACATACTATGAATCCTCAATCAGAAAGTGAATGGTGACAATTTTCTTTGATGGTGTCGCATCAATCACCTCAACCACCTTAAGGAATTGCAAAATGTCACATTAGTAAGAATCAATGGTGGCAGCATGATTAACTGGTTGGGCACTGGATTTGAAACTCTTGAGACAAACCAGTTTGATTTTCATTTTCTTTATCACAGATTATGGCAGTAAATCTGGAACAAAGGAAAAAATTAAACTAACCAGTTTGAAATTTTGAAACAAAAAAAAAATTTAAACCATGACAGAGATCTCTGACCACTGGGGGAGCAGGAGCGGCCAATGCATGGTGAGAGCACTCGCCTCCCACCAAACAAACCCTTCTAATTTTTACCTCGGTTCATTAACGTATGAACCAAGGCAAAATTAGAAGGGTTTGTATGGAGTCATCAGAGCATAACGGTGCCAATATCTCACCCCCCAAATTGCAATAAGATGCTGATTTTTGGCAAGTGGGCCTTTTTTTGTCATGCCCTTTCCGAATGTCTAATTAAATCTCATAATTTCACAAATTTAAGTTTTTTTTTAAGTCACACTTTAGTACTCTGTGATCTTGACTTATAAATTGCATTCTGTAATAAATTATCTAATGATTGACAAGTTTACGGCTGGGATAATATTGAAAGTGGTTATTTTACGCTATCAATTTTTGAACGATACGGTAGTATCTGCACTTGTATTGAAGCTAGAGTCTATCAACACAATACCCTAAATAGAAATCCAATGCACGCCACTACAAAATTAATAAGTAATCAACCTTGCACTGAACGTAATAACGTTTGAGTTTGTTACTAAATATATCGTTTTGATTGTCCATTTTCTGCCGAAATGATCTAACGAACATGAAATATATGATTTGACTTGTAGCAAAGAGAAATCTTGTAACCGATCGCAACTTTGATTCGAGAGCGCTCTTCGCTTAATTCAGGTAAACACATGAAATCTGGAAATCACGACCTTGCAATATTACGTATATCGCTTTCTTTAACGTTTCTTCTGCATTAAGTTCGTTTTACTCTCCCCATTCCATAGTGTTAGGCAAAAATAAACAGATTATATCTACGGCTTCGAGAAACTGCGTCCATATATATAGTACATATCAGTATCTAGCTGTTTGTAGTTGTGCAAGATCGAAACTATAACAGTAAGCTTATAAGCTTAGTCGCGTCGGCCCTAAAGACTGGACAGAAAATTCACAATTAAAGGGACAATAAATCTTCAAACTTACTTCACCAGGCCAAAATATATCTCCCCGTGCACTAGCCCATACGACTGATTTGACACAGAACTGATCCATTATGGATCAAATCAAATTCTGGATCAAAACTCTTGTTCTCCATTTCACTTCGATCTCTTCTTCGAGATCGTCCGACGCGCGAAGAGCTCGCTTGCCGACATCAGCCAATCAATTCACTAGTTCCAGGTTCCTATATTTGTGAGTTGCGCGCCTGGGGGAAATCTGTTTCAGAAAATTTGAATGAATTGATTGAGGATTTTAGGGAGATAAAAATAGTCATAACGCCATCAAATGCCGTGTATTCGGATTAAAGAAGTTTATCAGACTACAAAGCATGTTATTGAGGGGATTGAACTGAACTGCCGAGTCGAGGAACTTAAAAAAATTGCCGCAGAGAAGACAAACATACCAGTTGAAGAACAAAGTACGGTTTGTCATTGTCTATTTAAGCTTAAGCTTATTTTTTCATACATGTAATTTTTTAAAGCTTAACTTAAACTTAACTTGACTTACTTATAAGTAAGAGATGTGATTTTATACAACATTTCAGGCTATACTGCAGTTCAGTGACAGATGGACTGGTAACTTCATATAGAGCAGTTTTCAATTGAGTGTCGTAAAACCAAAACCAAAGTAATTACTCTGACCAATCACAGCAGTCGTAAACAATCCAATGAACCAATCAGAGCTCGAAGCAATTACATGTCGCGGGCGCCAAGCGCGGGAAAACGCGTGCGAGCAAGTCACGATTGGTTTTGGTTTTACTTCTGATTGGTCGAAAAAGTGGCGCGAGATTTTTTAGCCAATCACAAAGCGTAGCAATGCAAAACCAAAGCAATTGTGTAATTACTTTCGACAGTCAATTGAAAACTGCTCTATAAGCTTATTAATTATTACAGATGGACTGGTAACTTCATATTTAAGCTTATTAATTATTAGACAGAAATAAAGAAGGTAAAGTAAGTGGACGTTTCAATGTAGCTAACATCATTATCAAGACAAAGGATGAATAAAAGTTAACGATGATCATGTTACTATTATATCATTAGCCATTCAATAACAAAATTCTGGGTTAACCTTGGTGTAAGAACCTGTGACTTTTTCCTTTGTTTTTTTACCCTTCTAGTATTGCATTCCCAGTTGACTCTATTGTTTTATGCCTTTTGTTTTCTTTGTTTTACGTCACTCATGAGTTTCACAGGTTCTTACACCGAGGGTGAGCCAAAATTCTTGATTGTGATTGATTATCCGCACGCCTTTATTTAATTTACTATTATAGAGCGTTTTCACTTGACGTCATAGCTGCCATATTGGTTTTTACCACAATTGCCGCTAAACTCGCAATCTGATTGGTCGACGTGAGTGGTAAATGAGAGTCCAGACAACGGTGCTGACGCTAACATCACGCGCACTTGAAAAAAAACAATCAGATTGCGAGAAAGTTATAGACAACGCTTGCTCTTTCTTTGCTGTCACGTTTTGTAACAAGACTTCGATTTTTCCTTGTATTTTTTTCTAAATATTCTAAATATTGTTGTAAAAAACAAATTTACACCGGTTTTCCGTGGTGTGGACTCTTATTTACCACGATTTACGTCATCACATGGTCAAAATTTGTTGCTGACTCACTCGGCTGCGCCTCGTGAGTCCACAACATTTTGACCATGTGATGACGTAAATCGTGGTAAATAAGAGTCCACACCACGGAAAACCGGTGTAAATTTGTTAAGTTCCCATACAAAAGAATTTTAAGTAACTTCTTTTGTTAGGAACACCAACATGGCTGCCATATGGCCTTTGTCATTTGAGTCCCATGGAAATGAGTGAAAACACTCTATTACTATAATCATACTGTCCATACTCGTGATTAAACAAACTCACGCTAGACTTGTTCCCACATTTTCAGACTAAAACTGTTGTAGCTACAAAGTGTCCAACTCCATTGCAATAGCCCAATTTCGATATATTAAAATTCAACTTGAAACAAAAGACATCACTACAAGGCTTCAAAGGGGAATGATAGTAGAGATTTATATGGTTTATTCCCCTAAGCCTTGTAGTGATGTCTTTTGTTTGAAGTTGAATTTTAATATTAATATCGAAATTGGGCTATTGCCAACTATTATATCAATAAGTACCTAGAGTACCAGGATGCATGGCCACTAATAAACTGTGCATATGACCTCTACAAAACTGGACTGTGTTTGTTTGGATTTTATTCTGCAGATTGTATATTTGCTGGAGAATTGCTACAGGATGAGAAAACTCTGGACTCGTATGGAATCCAAGATGGTTTTACTGTGTATGTAATAAAAAAATGTCCTGATCCAGAACCACTAGGTAAGAAAATATATCACTAACATATTAATATTATTTTATTAAATAAGGAGTAACACAAAATGTCAACTGTGTTCTTGGGCTTTTTATTGAGCATTTCCTTCATGTTTTTTTTTATTATCTTTATTTTTTAATACATTAGAGCAAGACCCAGATGATGTTCCAATTGCTGAGGTGATGCCCATACTTGAGGCAGCGATTAAAAGTCCTTCATACAGAAATACAGTAAGTTAATGATTTTTTTCACCATGATCCTTGATGATCGATAGTGTGGAGCACTAAATAAAATTGCTGACCAAAAACTCTTTGATGATATAAAAAAACAGCGTTTTATTACCGGTAGCTATCACTTACAACTATTGACAGTCTTTTGTGAGAAATATGTACAGTATGATTACCAAAAAGGCAATGATTTAGGGACTACATGTATCTGTAATCATATACATTACAAACCAGGCTTAACTCTTATTTTTGCGTCTTCTTAACTTCTTATATCAACCAAGAATATATGTAGTTCAATAAATTAAACTAAATAAATTAATATAAGATTCCTTTAATTAATTAATTAATTAATTAATAATTTGCAAATAAGTTGTAGTAAACTGGACTGAGTGGAGTACAATTCAGGGAGTAATTGGGTGAGTAATTTCAAATTGGCCAAGCGCGTAGGGCAAGGATGATTTGAAATTAGTTGAACGATTACCTCAGAATTGTATGACAAGAAGTTGTAATTATTACTAATTAATCGCATCAATAACAAAATTTGAGATTTAAAAGTCTACATGGACATTTTTGTACTCAAATCGACAAGAATATTTCTATCATTTTGAAAGCCAAGTAAAACAGCAACAAAAAGAACCCATCTAAGTGTAACTGATTCACGCATGCAACATAGGTGTCCAATTACGCTATCCAATTACAAAACACTGTAATTGGATAGCTGTAATTGGACACCCATGTGACCTCGTGCTAAGAAATAGGTGCATGGATGACCAATCACAATATTGAGAATTTTGTTATTGATACAATTATGTTTATTGTCAGGTTGCAAAAATTCTTACCAATCCAGATATGTTGGAACAACTCATTGTTACCACCCCAGGACTATCAGATGATCCTCTTGCTATGAGTGAGTAGCCTGTTTCAATGATCAAATTATGTATCAGTATACGGTTTATCCTCACAAACAAGCTAAAAGATGGCCAAATGATAATTATTAAAACTAAACACATTAGGCTTATTGCACAAATACTGCAGTACATGAAGTTTTCTCTTGATCTAATTCTATGGTTCATGTAACAACCTCAACAAACTAAAAGCCATTTAATATACAGACTGAAGTATAATTTGTATGTAGTAGATAAAATATGAGTGGGAGATCTGTATGGGCGTTTACAATGGCAAGCCGAAGGCGAGCCATTGTAAACGCCCATACAGATCGGACGCGAATATTTTATCCTACTTATGAAATGAAACAATGAGTAGAGATCTGTATGAAAAGTTAATGCATACTAATTAGCTGAGCAGATGTCTGTATCAAAAGTTAATGCTACTGTTTAATAATTCATCAACTCAGTTGATTTGTATTGGGGTTTACAAACCTTCATTAAATTTTCATTTCTTTTGTACTTTCCTTATGAATTATTAATGAATTTTATAAGATTTCTTATTGTATGTCCTTTAATTTCCTAGCCCTTCTTCAAGATCCTGAACTTCTTGAACAGCTTGTGGAGACTGCAAATGTTGAAACGTAAGCTCGTTCTACCAGTCCTCTACTTACTGCTGTAATTTTAACATAAACTTTAGCATATTAATATTGGCCAATGTTGAACCAAGAAGTACAGTACCTGGAAAATAGAATTCAAAATCTCCCCGAATTGCCACATCGCATTATCCTGAACTATCAGAATTGCAAGATGGTCCCTATTCTAGCCTTATTCTAGGCGTTAGGATTGTGAAGGGGGGGGGGGGGGAACAAGCATGCGATCAAGTTGAGAAAACGAGGGGAGACTGTTTATTTCTACTTGCTTGGCAATTTTCCTTTGCACTCCTCCTACGTGCTCTCCCCACTATCTGAACACCTGGAACAGGCTCATTCATTTCCTTGAGAGAAAATTCCAACCATAAATGTCCCCAGTGTACCCTGCCATGGTTGTGCACTTAATTAATTAAAAAAAATTGGGAATTAATGAATTAATTTACAGAGTAATTGAAGAGCATCCCAGCCTGGTTCAGGCAGCCTCTTATATTGCTGCAGCAATTGCCAAGGAGGGAGGGGAGGGCCTCTCTGGAAGACGGAATATTAGTCGCATTGTTGGTGATGACTATGAATCTGATGAAGAGCTACGTGGAATGGAGCCTGGGGTAAGATGTGATCTACAAGCATGTAGCTGCCATGATAATAATGCAAATTTTCCTGAAGTCAGATTAGAGCTTACTTATTAAAGGTGGTTCCAAGTAGTTTTTTTGGGATCACATTTCCCTTTTTCAATGCACTTATACAAAATCCTACTTTAGCTCAATGAATTTCAATTTGATACCAGATGTTAGTCTTGGATGAAAGTTTTGGATGATGCTCTTGTTATGCTAATCAGCATTTCATAGCAACGGTAAACAAATATCATAATGGTGAAACACAGTTTTTCTTAAATATCTTTCGATTTTGGGACTACCCGCGACAAGCGAATAAATGCGCTAATCTACACGGTGTGGCACACTAAATGGGAAAATTTCAAACTACTTAAACTGTTCGATTTTAAATAAATCGCTAAAACATTTTTAAGATGTGTTTTTTCATGTTTGAAATATAAACGGTCAGAACATTCCAATTATCATTTATTACATTACCACAGAAAGTTTCCTCAGACTTAAATTATTACTTCCTGCAAATAGCTCTGACTAATTTCTTGGCAATAAAGAGATCGAGCTTTTCATTCAAATGCAGTTTTAAAAGAGTGAAAAACGTCAAGGGTTGTAGTAAAAAAGTTGGCAAAGATTTTAATAACTGGCAGGATGGATTGCATTGAAAAAAGTAATTTGTTTTTAAAGAATAATTTTAATCACTAATTCTTCTTATAACACATTTCATGTATTTCACCTCCAGCTGGTTGCTCAGGCAGAACTGGTGGCTGCAAATGAAGAGCGTATTCAATCATCAAGATCATCAGGAGCCTCAAGAGGAACAGCACCACGGCAACAGGTTACATCATCATTACTATCATCAGCTCTGGCCAGCGCTGGAATTTCTCAGGCTTCTGCATCTCGTAGCCAAGGTTAGTTCTTTAATCAGTGGTAGTAAGAGTATTTTATAAATAAATGCCATTTATAATATGACCGTATGGCCTCATTGACGCAATCCTACAGAAATTTATTGCAAGGTGACGTGAGTGGGGCCGGACAAGTTGACGTGAGCCAGTCCGGAAAAAGCCATCCGACGCCACTCAGGTTCAAGCAACCTCGCACAGCACGACTATTCTTGTACTTTCTAGTCAAATTATAAAACACTTATTGACTGAGTTAGGTCGGGCTGGATGGGAAAATATTTGGCTCTTGGTCATGGCGCACAGACTTTCGCTGTGCTCAGTCTGTATGCCATGACCTAGAGCCAAATATTTTCCCGTCTCGCCCTCCTACTCTATAGTATTTAGGTTAAAGAAGTTTATCAGACTATAGTTTTCATTGTGCTTTATCTTTCTTAGTTAAGTAGTTCTATAGGTAATGTACTCTAGTGTAAATTCACACGACTCCTAGGAAGACCATGTAAATATGATATGATTTCGTGTATAAATAAAGATTGATGATGATGATAATAATAATAATTTATTAGATACTTATATAGCGCACATATCACAATGTCTCATGGCGCTTTACATACACTTATGAGAATGAGATCGGACGTCAGCTTATAAAGGTGCTTCAGGCAGCTGCTAACGGTGATGATGACGACTTAAATTGCTTGTCTCTCTTCAGCCGGTCCATCGACAAGCAGCAGTGGTCCTTCAACGTCGAGGCAAACAATAACAAGAGACATGGTCAGTGAGGCTGTAGCATCTGTCAGGAGTATGGCTCAGACATCTACACAAATGCAGGTAATGAAAGTAGGAGTGAGGTGCGGGATTGCAGAAAAACGAGGCATTGAAACAATGCAGATTAGTATATTCCAATTTTCTGCAATCCCGCACCTAACAGGAAAAAAAACACTGGAAAAATAACATCATTAGACAAGTGATTTACATGTAGTCATGTGACTTTTCTATCTGGCTACAAATACAGTCACCTGACGTTTTGAAAAACCCTGATTCTCATTCCAATTTCTAGCTGTTTACCACATTTAAACTGTTTGGTGGCATCAACATGAACAACCTTTACATGCAAGTAATGTCACTATTTCTTGTATTTAGTCACAACTACAGCAGCTGAGAGACATGGGCATCACAGATGACGCCCTCAGTATCCAGGCCTTATCAGCCACTGGTGGTGACGTACAAGCTGCACTTGACCTCATATTTGAAGGATTATAAGCTACAATAGGCAGTCACACATTTAGTACCTGTTCTTTTGGGAGTATTCCAGAAATTTATAAAGAACTATCATGAAAGCTTTGTTCTTTATTTGTTTCACAATGCAAGTGAAAAAACTGTTTATCAAGATTAAAATAAAATTACATGACTGTATGAAACAAGTGCCAGGCCAAGCCATGTGATTTACCACATTGCAATTTAGTAACAAGCCCAGAATGCTTCAATCAATTTTTTATTGTACCCAACCCACTCTTGCCCAGGTTAAATTGCGGTGGTTTCAGTAGCTGGCAATTAAGACCCACAAAACCCCAAAGAGCGCAGCCTGAGAAGGTGTTAGGTACAGCCAGCATGATCTTATCAGTTTCTTGAAGACCCTGGTTGGTGGTCTGAACAGAATTCAAACCAGTGCCACACTACAGCAAAACATGTTTAGTCTAACCACAAATGAAACATGTTTCACTATGAAAAATGTTCACATCAGGATCAGGTGGCACATTGTGCAATTCATGATCAAAACGTTTATTCTGAGCATGATTGAGGAGGTGAGGTCGTTTTGATCTAAGCCAGCCGACACATGTTAGGGAGAGAAGAAGAAATGCATCTCTCTTTTCTTCTCTCCTCTCGTGCCTCGCACTTCACATCTCTTGTGCCTCGCACTTCACGCTTGCTGCACACGCTTTGCACTCGTGTACCACAAAAGCACCTGTTGTGCAAGCTACTCTTTTAGTCTGCAGAGTGGGAGGCCACAGGTTTGAGTCCAGTTCAGACCACCAACCAGCTCAGATCATGCTGGCTGTACACAAACACCTGTCTCAGTTCAGAAGATTGCATTATTGGGCAGTGACATAATCCATTGGCCTGGTCTCCCACACCTTCCAAATAGTAGGGGGCATTAAAGAACCTACTCACTGTTCCAAAAAGATTTGGGGATGTAGTCCTCGTTGAATGGTACAACCCTTCTGCAATTCGAGGGCCACAGGTTTCTCAGTGGTATGACTGTTAAGTGTTACCCTCGCTAATAAACAAAGTTGAATATACAGCAGTCATATTTGACCAATATTATTCATTGACAATTTTCAGAGTGAACTGCAGAATATGTCAGTGGTATTTGCAAATGAACAGCAGGAAAACTCCTAAAAGAACAGGTGTTAAGTGTTATGCAATGTCTACTGTTTAAAAAATGCTAACCTGTGACTTGTTTACCTTATTGCACTTTGTTAACTTATTTGTCTCTGCATTTGGCAGGTGCCAATTTACAAAATCACACTGAAAACTCAACATTAAAGTGTGAAATTTAAATACAAGTACAGATGTACAGTGGAACCCTGTTAATATGGTCACCAACGGGCCATGAAAATTTGGCCGTATTAACGGGGTGGCCGCATTAAAGGGGTTTCATTATAAGAAAATGTATGGGCGCGCGTTTCGCCGGGACAAAAAAAAGTGACCGTAATAACGAGGTGACCGTAAGGCGGGGTTTCACTGTATTATATTTTATGACTTTCTATTTGGAGGTTAAAAATTCAAACTTAATAGTAAATGCAAGTAGTAAATTCAAAATTAATATAATAATCATTACTATTTTTTAATCAGCTGATATAAAGTCATCTTTTGATATATTTTGACTCCTGCAACTCAACTGGTGTGAATTGATGTACAGTTTACAGGTTCTTCACTTAAGGGTTTTAGTGTAAATATGGCGAAAACTGTAAATATTGTACTTGCTGGACGCAAGGCTGTCATTGGAGACATAAGCCGGGAGAATTTCCCTAGCTGTTATGTGTTTGAGCTCCAGCTACTTTGATAGAAATGCAATTATCCCTTAAACTCCCAAGATTGCCAAAGATAAAAATCCACGTAAAATCCCAAATTTCATTTTGTAAAACATTGAAAAACAAGACAGTGGTACCATTCAAGTACTGGCAAAGAGGTTTCATTTGAATGGTCATACCATAGGATTTTGTTGACAGACCAGGAGCCCATTACTAGGAGCATGCAACTCCTATACTAAGCCTATGTCATGGCATTTTCAGACAAATTTATTTTTAGACCATATTTTCCCGCAAAAAAAGGCAGTTCCAGACCACATCAGTAATATGATCCATTAAATAAGGAAAAAAGGCAGCCTTAAGCGGGTACATGTATGTCAACTGAATAAAAATACACTAATTCCATCTCTATTCTGCTGTATTTCAGTATTCAGTTTGGTCATCGGGGCTCTGCGAGTCTGTGGGAGTCTGATATTTGTCTATGAAAACGCCGTGACAGGAATATAGGGCAGTTGCATGCTCCTAAAATGGGCTCCTGACAGACTCAAAAGTTAGAACTATACTTCACGTCTCCATAATTGACTCTGGCAGTGAAAGGGCTACTAGTATACCAGAAACCAATTTTCCCGGCTAGTGACAGCAGCCCTACTGGTGCAATACAATCTGCCAATTTCCCAAAAATTGTTCAGTTATATTAAGCCTTATCATGACTAATGTATTATGCAGCTGTCATTTTGGTCATCACGCAGTGCTTCGATCTCGCCACCATTGCTTGACAACCTAAATAACAGCTGCAAAAGAGAATATGTTATGGTTCAAGATTAATGAATAAAAATATCAGTGTTTACTGAATAATTTTTTATTTACTTTTTATTGTCCATGTAAAATTATACTCTATACTGATAAGTCATACATGCACCAGTAACTTAATTTTACAACTGTCTGTACTATGTCCATACTAAAATGTACAGTAAATTATTTCACTGTCAATTGCAGTTCATAGATCTATCCATGAATGCCATATCTTGCTTCAAAATTTAAAAATATGCCTAGTAAGTTAAAATAAGAAAACAGAGAATCAATTTTAATCCAACCACGTTGACTTCCAAGATAACTATAGGCACTCTAAACTCATCATGTTTTAATGAATTATTTCAAAATATTTACCATTAGATATTGTTTCGCAGACAGTCTTTTCAATATATTGGTTGTAAAAAAGAAATATTTTTACTTCAATCAAAAAATATCACTTAAAAATTTTTTGATAATTTTAACATTTAAATCTAACCAATTTATTATTACTCAATTTGCCAACCATTCATAAACATAGTGATTAAAAAAAAAAAACATGTCAAACATACTCAATATTATGGCCTTTGCCTAATTGAAATTAGCCTCAACAAACAAAGTGTTGAGAGTAAGTAACGTGTAGTACTCTTGGAGGTACATGTACAGTCAATTTCCGCCCTGCAGACACCACACCATTATTGACAGAAGTTGAATCCCAGCAAATAAGATAGATAAGAAAATAGTTCACACTGTTGTGAACTTCCTCAATATTATTATTGACACCAAATCATGGTCCCATTTTATTAAAATAATATGTTGTTAAGTCTCATGTTTTTTAAAACATTTAAGGTATCAGCACCGGCAAAATTTATGCTCTCCAAATGCCTTGCAAAAATGCCTGGTTAAATGTCATGCCATGAAATATACAAATCTAAAGTTTTGGGTCAATATCTCTAATCGTTCAAAAGATATGGGCATTTGAAAATGGACCTTTTTCACCTTTTTGAGCATTCTGATTGGTCCAATAGGGTCACATGACTGATTGGCGAGAAATTCAAAATGTATTGTCTTTATCAATTTATAGAATTCAACTGGGTCATGCTAGGAACTTCAACCATAAAAGAAATTGAATTAGAGCAGTCACCAAATTCATTTGACAGAATTTTGGTCAGTCTGACCAAATTTTGAGGAAGATCAACAGCTGTCAATCAGAGAGAAATTTCAAATAAAGAAATCACAAAAACAAGTTTTTCTCCCACAGTTTTTAATATTTTTAAAATCTGTTTTCAGCAATGAGTTTTAAACACCACTTGGCACAAACGTAGTTTCAGCCCCATAATTTATGTTAATTTATGCAAATCAAATGCAAATAACCGCATATTTCGGTTTATTTCCCATTAATTTCCATAAATTAACATAAATTACGGGGCTGAAACTACGTTTGCGCCAAGTGGTGTTTAAAACTCATTGCTGAAAACAGATTTTAAAAATATTAAAAACTGTGGGAGAAAAACTTGTTTTTGTGATTTCTTTATTTGAAATTTCTCTCTGATTGACAGCTGTTGATCTTCCTCAAAATTTGGTCAGACTGACCAAAATTCTGTCAAATGAATTTGGTGACTGCTCCAATTCAATTCCTTTATGGTTGAAGTTCCTAGCATGACCCAGTTGAATTCTATAAATTGATAAAGACAATACATTTTGAAATTCCCGCCAATCAGTCATGTGACCCTATTGGACCAATCAGAATGCTCAAAAAGGTGAAAAAGGTCCATTTTCAAATGCCCATATCTTTTGAACGATTAGAGATATTGACCCAAAACTTTGGATTTGTATATTTCATGGCATGACATTTAACCAGGAATTTTTGCAAAGCATTTGGAGAGCATAAATTTTGCCGGTGCTGATACCTTAAGGTTGTTTTGTTTTACCTTTTACTTCACCACACTGTCTATCATTACAATACTTAACATAAATATATATACGCTTGTTCTTTAATCTAACCTCTACATGTGGTAGTATTCTATCTAACTAGTACATAATAATATTAAATAAAAAAAAGTAACACTGAACCAATTTAATTGACGATTCCTAACTACAGCAAGTTGAGTATGAAAATGTTTGTTGAGCTTCAAATTTCTTTCCTGGTTCCAAAAGGAAAGGCTTGCTGACATAGCCTGCCTCAACACACAGCATATTTGGGTACTGTGGTAAAAAAGAGAGATGTGCATACTATTTGGTTAGATGTACTTAGTAATACACTATACAGTGTTTACTGAATAACCAGTAACCAATGAATAATATTAAATGCCGTTTACACAGGAAATTTTTAATGTGATTTTAGCAGTAATTTAAACTGTGAGTTGAATTTGCCTGAGTAAGTAAATTGATGGCAATTTTTGCTATGATTCAAAACTGATTTTCTGACCTATTATACAGTACCGGACAGAAGTAACCTAACAGGGAACGCTTAGCAGAACGCGTTCCCCTTGGCGTTCCCTTAGCATTCCATTTTGCGTTCCCTTTGCGTTCCATTTTGCGTTCCCTTAGCGTTCCAGTTCAGTAAAATGTTTTCTTTCAGAACGCGTTCTTATCTACACTAACAGTGTGCAGTCTAGAGTCTGGAACGGCTTTGGTGCTGTCTGAAATATGCGAGACAAAAATATAACGCCATAACGTTAATTTGCACCAGTGCGGAAAAATCCGGGGGAAAAATGTACGTAGAAGACAATTATAAATGAATATAAATGTGGACAGACCAACAGTAAGTTTTTTCTTGCCATGCTTTAACAAACCACGAACAGGACGAAGCAAAGAACTTGTCATCCGACATTTAATTGACAGAGACCGAATGAGCTGATTCTGCGATCGAACTTGCTCGCATTTTGGAGTGGATCATTGATATATCATCTGAACAATTGTTGTTGTTTTTTTTGTCAGGCTCAAAAATGTGATAAAATATAAATGGCTGAAGAATCCTCAATAAAAAGTCCTAGCTTGCTTTTTCTTTGTTCCGATGTTCCTCCTTTTAATATTGTCCTGCAAAGGAATTCTTTAAAACTTTTCCGCAACAGTTTTCCCGTAAAAGTTTGTTGCGTGCAACATGTAATTTAATCGATGAAAACAACTTTCAATTGAATGTAAAAATAACATCTAACCAGAATGAAAGTGATTTCAGTCTTTATAATATCTTAAAGATGTGTTAAATTATTTTTTAATTTGTAATTTAGGCCGAGGCATGAAATGCATGAAATGTTTTTATGCAAATTTGTGTGAAATGTAATTTGATCTGGTGTTTTTCAAGCGCTTGAATCCTGTTGAATGTAAATAAAAACTTGACATTCATGAATGAAAAATGCATTTTCGTGAATGAAACCTTCTTTCACTTGAATGGAAAAATTGTACCTGATAAAACTCTAATCAGATTTTGTGTTTTTTAAGTCTCCCTGATCTATTTGGTTTTTGAATGTAATTAACATGAATTAAAGCAAAAATATATCTCTCAGCGCAGACAAGCTGAGCTGTAATTTATTTCAAGAACACATTGAGAACAGACAATTCTAAACAGCAAAACATTTTCTTGGTCTTATATTCTCGGCTAGTAATAACTTTGGGGAATTGAAAACAACAGGACATTTTGAATTGAAATTTCGTCGCGTTAACATGAGTCATACGCAAATAGTCATGAATCAATGAATTTTGCGAATTTATTACCTTTCGCGGTGACCAAGTAAGCAAGTTCTCCGTCGTTTTTTAAGGGAGTTTGTATTTTATTTCGAGAACGCGTTCCCCTAAAATTTGGAAGTTGTGTAGCGTTCCATTTTGCGTTCCCTTGGCGTTCCATTTTGCGTTCCCTTAGCGTTCCATTTTGCGTTCCCTTAGCGTTCCATTTTCAATCCCTTAGCGTTCCTTCAAGTTCCAAGAACGCGTTCCCTGTTAGGTTACTTCTGTCCGGTACTGTACAATCATTATGTAAGTAATGCTATACATGTGCTGCTGCACAATATTTCAAAATCACAACTAACTTGCTCTGAATTTGCCATAAAATTTTATGGCAACAATCAGGTTGACACACTTGCCACAGGTGATTTGAAATTTCCTGGATCAATGATCTACCAACTGAACCATATTTTCAAAGGTAAAGCTTATGGTTCATTTGGTTGAGCTGGAGCGGTTGATAAAACTAAGTCAAAATACTTTGTGTCAATTGATAGTATTAAGTAGAATGATATATAACTTCAGAAAAATTATTTTTAAATTTTTAAATAAATGTTTAAAAACAATGAAAACCATACACAAACCTCGTTATCTCCAAAATCTGACATTGTCATGGCCTTGTGAGCCCAAGGATTCCAAACAACTATGAAAAATTAAGACAACAGATTTATTCTCTCCTAAAAATTATAATAAAAAGCACCCAAAGTTTACTCCCCAGACTAATGTCTAATGACAATAAATATTATATTATTATGAAAATAAAAAATAAATACTTTACCTGTATCTGGTAAATTCTCCTTCCAAAGAATAATGTCACAGTTGGGAGAACCAACATTTGTTATCTTATGTTCACTTGGAGAATTGTGATAAACCCTGATAAACAAAAAATATAATCCATTTTAAATCTTCAATTTTATTATTATTTAACTATATTAACAATTAACTAATAAAAGCTCTTTCATACCTGTCTGTATAGCCCTTAACTATCACAGGCTCATTGCTCTCAGTAAATGTTTTCCCACCAAGAACCTATTGACAAAAATATACAAAAAGGGGGCATTGGAAGCATCTAGCATGACATTGAAATAAATGAATACTAACGCACTTGACAAAATGCAAAACACTTTAAAGTGACAGGGGTGTGGTACCACTTATTGTAAATCCTCTAGTAAGTCCCTCCTCTGAAAAAAGACCCCCCCTCTAAGAAGCCCCCACCCCCTGGGCAAGAAATTTATTAAGCCCCTCCCTCTCTTTTAAGCCCTCACTCTTGTATGGGAGCTCCCCAAGAAAAGCAGGTGACAGTGTAGTTTCTGATGGACACCTGCTGACTCTGAAAGGAACTAAATAATAACAATCAAGCAACAGTAAGAAACAGTTGGCAAAATACAGATCTATTGACAGATTAATATTAATATTATTATATCCTCAACACTAGCCACCCCAGTCATTAAAAAAATACCACATATTATGTACAATAAATGTACCTTGTCCACATAAGTTAAGCCATTTAATCCAGAAACCGTTGTTTGTGTGACGTCTGGAACTCTGAAGTATGTGTGAAGAAGCGTGGTAAACTCAAAGGACTTGTCATCTGTAGGGAGAACAATAATAATTATTTTGGAAGTTACTGCTTGGACACTCAAGTGACAAAAAGTAGAATAAAAGTAGAATCTTGCATCTTGAACAGAAACCCATTTTTTCTTGGATATTGTTGGTTTGTTAAAAAAAATGCAGATGAGAATATGACCAATAAATAATATTATTTTAGTCAGGATACACAACACCTACATGTTAATGGGCAAAGAAATCTGACTGAAAAGTCCTTGCATGTAAATTGGTAATAAAAAAAGTCCAATAAGTCAACCAACAAACCATTTTATTTAGCATAAATTAAAATAAATTGATATGAGCTGTAGCCTTAGGCTCCATTTCTAGTCTTTTCAGAGAGTGCGGTTTTCATCCTCTTCAAGGTGTCTGCAAGAGAACATGGGCAAAGAAAATGGCTGGAAATTGAGCCTACTGTAGCCCATACAGAAAAAAATATATAACCTTAAGAAAGATTGAATGTAATATCTAATGAAATCAGCAGATTAATATTATTTGATATGCTTCAGTGGTGGCACCAGAGATCTGGAGGGGCTTTAACATTTTCACCCTGCCCCCACCCCCATTCAACCCCTCCTCCCAATAACATTCATAACAAAACAATCATGTCTTACAGAGTAAAAAGAATACCTTTATTCTCTGCTGTGATTGTTGTTTTTAAATTATGTTTTCCCACAGTAACTTCATACAGCAACTTAAACCTATAATTCCACATCTTTCTTGTGCTCTCACTGTCTTCTAAAACAAACACTGCACTTGTTTCACCATTCTCTTCCTGGGTAAAAAACAAACATTTTAAAATATTTTACTTTATAAGTCTAGTCAAAAAGGCAAAATTAGTGTTAAGCTTTCTTTTGTCTGAGACATGATTTATGTCACTGTGTTGTATTTCTGAGACAAGACATTTGCTAACAAATCTGTCCTCATAAGTGGATAAAACAGAGGCATGAAACTGGGATGGAAGGTGGTAACACAGAGGGGGGAAAGCATGATCTCAAGGTTCTAAGAACTGCATAATAAATATTGATTAATATATAATTACCAGTATGTAAATATAAACAAAACAATACTTGGCTGTTTGGGGATATGAAATTTGTACTGAATATCTTACATTGTATTCATTCACTGAGCTCATTTGAAAGATATTGAGTTGAACACAAGAGGAATCATATCTCCAGTTACAAATAGTCATGTATTATCTTATTTTATCATGTTGCAAACCTTGGGTTCCTGGCCAACTGTCCACCGACTTGTTCTTGCAAAGCCGTGCTGAGGACCCAGATCCCATGGACCAAAGTTGGCTGTTGAGGAAGAAAACAAAATTTAATTTAATTTATAATACAATAGAGCGGTTTTCGATTGAGTGTCGTAAAACCAAAACCAAAGTTATTACTCTGACCAATCACAGAACTCGCAGACAATCCGATGAACCAATCAGAACTCGAAGCAAATACATGCAGCCGGCACCAAGTGCGGGAAAACGTATGCGAACAAATCACGATTGGTTTTGGTTTTACTTCTGATTGGTTGAGAAAATGGCACAAGATTTTTTAGCCAATCACAAAGCGTATCAATGCAAAACCAAAGCACTTACGAAATTACTTTCACACTCAATTGAAAACTGCTCTAATTAGTATTTATTTATACTACACAGCGCATACAAATAATACTTTTCCTATCCTGTCTTCTGCTATACTGTGCCACCTCAGCCCAGGCTAGATCGGCAGCCAAATTGACCTCCTGTTCTTTCAAAAGTGTTCACAGATTTGTAAAATTTATTAATACAAATTTTTCAGCTGCACTCAGAAACTAAAATTACTTACGGAATACTAATGGAATCCCTCCTCTTATTGCCTTTGTTCCATCAAGAACAGCCTTTTCACTGTAAAGTTTCATAAAACAATATTGAAAACAATTAATTACTTATTAGCAAATGTTAATTTGAAACAGCAGGTCATGTTCATTGTGGAAAAAATTTTAAATATAATTACCTTACAAACAACATTTCCTGGCCTTTGCATTTCCAGGATGTTAAAGTGGCCCCTATAAAAAAGGACAATGGACGATTTATTAAACATGCAAATATGAGACAATATGTTATCTATAACAAGTATCCAGTATTGTCAATGTTGGACCCGAGGAGCCAGGGAACCTCCATGAAAGAGCGACTGGGTGATCTTTGTACCATTAATGGGTAAACATTTGTGGTTTGGCACCACTTAGGGTGTTTGAATAAAAATTGACCACTGCATGTCTGACATCTTTAAAGTGCCCATAACGTTTATTTTTTATTTTCTCATCTGAATGTAAACATCACACAAGGAACCGCTGCGAAACAATTTCGCGCTTTGCACAAAACGTGAATTTTTTATGAATAATTATTTCAAATCTTCAAAATCCTATTTTTTTGCGGTATACCCGTCCCACTGTTAAGAAGGTCAACGGGCTCACATGTTCCTTAATCTATGTCACAGTTCCTTTGTTTGAAGTCACAAGTTCCTTTGTTTGAAGTCACATGTTCCTTAATCTACGTCACGGATCCTTTGTTAACCAAGAGGGACCAAGAGGAGACTAATGCGAATAGTCGACCAAAATGGCGGCAAATTTCGAAGACTTTAAAAAATCATAAAAAATTCACGTTTTGCTGAAATCAAAAATTTTTTTTCGCAGACGTTCATAACGTGACGTGTAGATTTAGATAAGAAAATAAAAATAAAATCGTTATGGGCACTTTAAGGGTATCCAGCCAGAAAAAAAATATGCTGACAGGAACAATGTTTTAGTAGGGTCACACCCACGCCCACAAAATGGGCCTCTGGAGCCTTTTAAGGGTTCCATTCAAAATTTATGACAATCACTCCTGTCAATCCTCCCTCCCTGGGGGTTTGGGGTCTGCTTGAAACTTGCACAAAAATTTTGGAACTTTTGATATGGTTCAATACCGTGCGCATGACCATGCCAGTTTGCCATTTTGGATTCTGTAAATATGTTGTTTGTGTTCAGCTGGACTGTCGTTTTTGGACTTGATATCAAATTGAACTTTATATAAGCTTGTTTGTGTAAGTGTTGTTGATATGTTCAAGGTTGAGGTCATAATATTGATGTAAAATTGATGGTATTGAAGGTAAATATATTTCTTGTATCATATTGATTTAAAAAGAGTATCCTATTCTGGAAGCACTTTTAAAATACCCAGCCAATCATTTATATACCCAGAATGCTTTGAAGAAAAAGGCATATGTAAACGAGAGTACCCATCCTTATTCAATAAGATTCAAATTATAACTGGCTGGGAATTCTACAGTTTAGCCCCACCCTTACACTGTACCTGTTATTCATTTAAGACACTACTGTATGAAAAACATAGGATATTATAGTACATACATGTGCTGTATTAATTGGTTGAGAATTTCTAGAAACAGAAAATTATTTCCATAGGATGTTTGTTTCAAATTTTATTTCTCGTGTACATACATGTTAATTTATTACAAATTAAAAAATAACAATGATTGCAATTAAATTTTAAATAGTTTTCCATCCATAAACATTATTTGATTTTTTTTTTATATAAAAAGTTTAATTTCACCGTCATCTTAATGTGCATCGCTGAGCAAGTTTTATAATATTAGCCTATTCGTTGCTAGCGGGCATATATTCTGAAACAATTGCAAATAATAGTTACAATTTTTGAAAAGAATGCATTTGACTTTATTCAATGAAATTCAAGCTAAGCGTTCCAAACATAGATGCTTCCAGCTTAAATTTACTGTGATAATAAATAACCGATGCGAGCTTAAGATACTATATGTAAGGTGCGTTACAAGCTAAATATAAGCTCTCTAGTCTAGCAGTCTCACAAATGCGCCAACTCACTCGAAACTCACTCACATTCATTTGTTCACTTACCATGAAGATGAACTTGAGCAGAATCGCCTTCTGAATTCGCCAGCTCAATAACATTTGCCATTGTTTGAAGGTTGAAAATCAAAACGGATCTTACCGAAAAACACTGCAACACCAGCTGATGTCCGAGACACACGTTTTCTGCAAAATTTTTGTGGTTTGCTCTTGTGTCAAGTATTGGTCCTCGGGACGTCTTCGGATTATCTTGTGACACTTACGTGACGTGGAAACCTCTTATTTACTTGACTGCTGACATGACGCAACAAATTCGGTTTCGACGGTTTCGCTGACTTTCTCTGAACATCGTATTATTCAAAGGCAGGGGGATCTCTCTTGCATTGAGACAAACACAACGTATAGAGCTTTTGAACCTTTTAAGGTCTTTCTACAAGGGGAGCAATTTCGCGATTAATACCTCTCAGAAGATTGCCTCTCAGGAAACCGATTTTGATTTTTGAGACTTGCAATAGGCTATTCCCATGGGGCATGGGGCATGGGGCATGGGGCATGGGGCATGGGGCATGGGGCATGCGGCATGCGGCATGGGGCATGGGGCATGGGGCATGGGGCATGGGGCATGGAGAGGGTTTCTTGTGGCTACTCACTTACATATAAGCAAGATGCCATCACGGCTTATGATTTCTTGATATATAGGTCTAGTTATTTTTTATACATTAAATACCCTCTCTTAACTCTTTTCTCGAATAACTAGCGACATATTTGTGATAGCTGAAGTGTCACTGAGTTTCGTTGTGTTTCAGCTACGCCGCGCTAACGAGCCCCCAAAAGGAAGAAACCGCAGCTGTCCGAGTCTGCTTTTCAGTTTTGAGTGCTAATCATGTCAGTCCGGATGGCGGTCTTGCTAACCGTGGTGCATGCTGAGAACCGCTGTGCCTTAGGACCATTTGTTTCACTTTTTTTTAGTATAAGATGATTTTTTGGCTAAGGCCGTGGACTTGGACTGGGTGTTTAAGCAAATTTTTCTTTTTTGGCTAGTTAAGCCTGAAAAACATAGTTCTGAATACGAAGAAATAAATATAGAAGATCTACAACATTTGCCAATTATTAGACATGCTTGCTATTATAAAATGGAAAAAGACTTATATACGTTTTATAGCTGATTGTTAACATGGTAAATAGTAGCCTGCAATAAGCGCTCGGGGGAGGGGAGAGGGGAGAGGGGAGAGGAGAGAGGGGAGAGGGGAGAGGGGAGAGGGGAGAGGGGAGAGGGGAGAGGGGAGAGGGGAGAGGGGAGAGGGGAGAGGGGAGAGGGGAGAGGGGAGAGGGGAGAGGGCAGAACCCGAGAGCATGCTCGTAGGCTAGGTAAATAGAGACGTTGTCAACTAATTGTTTCAGCCTGGGTACGTTCTTGGCATGTCACTTATAATTCTGGCCAATCTGAGTCTCAGTTCTTATTAAAAAGGTTCTTAGGTCTCAGCTCCAAAGCAGCCGTTGGCTTTGAAGTTTTAATTAGAATTTGGTCACTGTATGGGGACTATCATAGATTTCGGACCGTTTTCATCTCAAATAGAACATGTTTTGTCTACTAAATATATGTGTATTTTTATGTAATTTAAATTCGTTTTTAATACGCGGGTAACAAAGTCATGATTCGATCGCAATAAAAGAAACATCATTGATTCTTTTTTCGTGTCAAAGGTTTTTGGGGGTTATGCAAGAACTTATTACTTCTCATGTGATTATAATAATAATAAAAGGCCAATAACTGTTTTTTTTTTCAAATAATTATATTTTTCAATAGTTCTTAATACTAAATGACATTCTAAATCAGAAACAAATGTTTCTCGTTTGCATGGTTAGATTTATAAAAGGTTCGAAAGTAATGCCGTTAATCCCAAACCGACGGAAGAAAGAACATTATTGCTTCTTGATCTCAGAAACACATTCATCGCATAAGCTTTAATTTTTCTCAAATTGAAATCTTTCGCCGTTAATCAAAGTTTGATATTATAAATCATGCATAAATTACCTCTAGCCGAAGGGACAAGTTTTATATTACATAGCTATCGGTAAATATACACCCCAAGGCATCGTCCTTATTACCAAATAACAATATATTTAATGTTTTGCTATATTTTTGTCTATTACATATATGTCAGTGTTATTTTAAGATAAATATATAAAGTTTATCAGTTCTTCAAGCTCTCTTGAACTTTAATATTGTCTATTTCTCAAGCAAATATCAAACCACTACATGTAAAATCAGACAGTTCCAACGTATCCAACCCAAACACGGGCGTTAAATTACGAAAAACTGCAGCATTTCGGCCAGCTACTTGTTTTAACGGGCGAACTGTCTTTTAAATTTAGTGTTTCTCCTGAACCATCTGGAGATGCCAGAGGCGATCCAAGCTTTTCCCTTAACTCTTCCGCCATCGTGTAAAACACGTTGTCTACATTTGTTCGGTCCTTAGCGCTCGTTTCAATAAACGAAATATGCAATTTTTCCGCGAAACTTTTCGCCACATCATAATCAACTTGTCTCTTCCCCAATAAATCACATTTGTTGCCGACCAGAAGTTTATTCACACCCTCGCATGAATATCTTTCGACTTCCTCCAGCCATTGATCAATGTGCAAATAAGTTTCTTTTTCGTTAACATCGTAAACCATTATAATTCCATGCGCGCTTCTGTAATACGCCGTGGTAAGCGTTCGAAAACGTTCCTGTCCGGCAGTGTCCCAGATTTGTAGCTTCACTACCTTCCCGCCGACGTTTATCGTCCGTATTTTAAAGTCCACTCCAATCGTGCTTATAAAGCTCTCTGTAAACGTGTCGTCCGCGAAGCGAATCAACAGACATGATTTTCCGACGCCAGAGTCCCCGATCAAAAGCAGTTTAAACAAATAATCGTAGTCTGGATTCATTAGTCTGCTAAAAAATCATCGGAATTAACAGCTAAACTCTCTGTCCGATAAAGCAAAGATCCTGGACGATATTTTGTTTATCGCCCTGCGTTATCTGCAGTAAAAATACAGACTAATTTCCATATTTATCCCTCATTAAAATACAAGCTTCCACTTGCTTTGTTTGTTTTGGTGAACTAGTAGAGGTACCTGCCAAAGGCCAACATGACGTCAGCGGAATAATGACAACTTTTACGCGTGCATCTGATTGATCATAATTTCACAGCTTTTTACCGTATTAGCGTTAAAATTTTGTGGTGGTCATTAAAAATAGTTGATAATCGGTATATATCATTTTTATAGCTCCGTTATTCACTACTTGTCCATAGCGCTTTGGCAAATACTCGCAAAGATACTCTGGGCCATACTCATGGTGGTCCAGAATAGGCTCTTGCCGATTGTGCTAGCATAATTTTTGGCATAATCTGAGGAATTGAGCATAATTTTTGCCCTTTTTCCAAAAGTAACACTGCTAGCATAATCCGTATATTTTCTTGTCTTAATAGCACAATTTTAGAATAATTCAAGAAAACGAAGATCTCAGCTACTAAAAACGATAGATTACTATTAACAGTTGCTTCCACTCCTATTTTTCGATTTTTTTTTACTTGTGTTGAGATACCGCGGGAGTTCGATGAAACGGAACCGGAAGTCTGTGTCTCGGTCCCAGACTCCTTAGTCTTTCTCCCACGACTCCCAGTGCTCGTTTCAAAATGGCGGCCGCCACGCCAAACCAGTCAAGTGCAGTGAACTTACATCCAGATAGTTTACAAGGTAGCGAGAACAGAGAGGATAGCTGGATATTTTGAACAACCGGGCCCAGAACGTCTGGCCAGGGTTAATAAAATACATTTTCAAACTTGTCTTGTGAGTTTGTGAAGTTTGTGCACAGAATAATTTTTTAAAAAAGTAGCATAATTTTGAAAAGCGAGCATAATTTGAGCATAATTTGGGCAAAAAAACGAGCACTGCCACTAGCATAATATGCCACTTTTACTAGCACAATCGGCAAATGCCTAGTCCAGAAACAGCAGGACAAAAAAAGTATAAAAAATGTTCACAAAATAAGAAAAAAAATCTTCATTTTAAGCGAGAATAACTGTTCTACTTGTATAATATGTAATGACTGATTTTGTTTAATTTTTAATGTTTTTATTTCATTTTTATAAGACATAAAAATTTTTTTTTCACGAAGTCGGTCCGATTAGGGACGGACCATTAGATTTTTGAAGGGGGGTTGGGCAAATACCAAAAAAAAATTCGAGCACGGCCTTGAACTGCAAAAAAATATCGTGCAAAACAAAAACCTCAGAAAAAAAAATTCCTGCAAAGCTTTATATTTATAGAACAATATTTTATATCCAGAAGCAGATGGTCGGAACACAAATAAATCACACTGACGTTGTAGAATGTTAGCGACTTATATGCACTTGGGGAGGATCAAATGTTCTATCTTTTCATTGGGTTGTTTAGTTTAGCCAATAACAATGGTTTATTTTTGACCCGACGTAAGTTGTGTTTCTTTGTAGGCTTTTTAGCTGATTTCACAAGCATGTAAGATATTTTCTGACACAAGGAATGGCTCTTTTATAGTTGTACAGTGGTATTGTAGGTACATGTATATCTCAATGGATGAGAAATACTTTGTTTATGTGTTGTACAACAAGCTTGTATTTGCAGGGGCGGCGCTAGCGGTGGGGCAGGTGGGGCATTTGCCACACCAACTTTCGACAGCTCAAAATGGCGGTGGGCGGAGATGAATAGTGTAGCAACATCCTTTGACCAGATCTGATGGCGGGGCGCTTTAATGCATTAGAGTTTGCAAAATAAATATCCCGTTAATTAATCAAAAGCCTACAATTTTTGCATCGGAGATATTGTGACTGACTTTAGACTGGAGATTGGATATTGTGAACCAAGCATTTCAATACCCCTTGAGTTACTCGGACGTCAGCTATCGGACTCCAGCTACCGACAAATCCATCAAACAAATCTATCAATGCTGTGAGTTAGCGCTCGGCCTCTGCCCTAAGAAGGCTCAAGACATATCTACGAACAAACTATGTCACAAGAAAGATTAAATCATTGCATTATCCAGACATTGCATTAACTGACAAATTGAACATGGCTGATATTGGAAATCAGTTTCTTTCTGTCTCTAATGACAGAGAAAATCGCTTTGGAAAATTCATTTCGAATATTCGAGTGACAGTCGAATTTACTTTGAACAAACAACCAAACTGGAGTTACACCCAAGTTTCAGAAAGTATTTCGTGTACATGTACTTTTCGTGAGAATTAAACTGAACTCAAAGCTGGCCTTGGAAACTGTTTCTCCGGTCTCAGGAACGCTGGAAATAGCATTTCAGAGAGTTTCATTTCAAAAATTTCCCGGGGGGGCATGCCCCCGGACCCCCCTAGAAGCTCGCGCCTTCGGCGCTCGGCATAGGAGATTCGCCCCACCAACGTTATATTTCCGGCGCCGCCCCTGTAATTGTAAGATGGTTGGGTGTACTACGATGGGCTGTGGAAGCGACATCAACAGGGGGCTGGTGTAAAGAAAATTGTAGGGGCAGTTACAACACCGCGGCCAGGCTTCATGCTATCAAGCCGCTGTTACATCAGATCTGACTTGCTATACTATTCCTGTCTCTAGTATGGCCTTTCTAGTATTCCTAACACGTATATGTGTCAAGCATTAAAACATATAGACTCGCAAAAAAAAATATCATGCAAGCAAATCATGGCAAAAAGAAAAATCCTGCACAGTCTCGAGCGCAGAAAAAAATATCCTGCACCAAAAAATTGCCCAACACCCCCCCCCCCCCCCCCCCCCCTTCAAAAATCTAATGGTCCGTCCCTTAGCTGTGGCACTGAATGATGCGTCCTGCAGCTACACTAGCAGAATCTACAGAGAATCGCCAGCTATTTTAACAGTTTATAAATTTTTTTAACGGTTTTTATCTTAGTCCATTTTTTATCCAAAATCCCCTATTTTTACCTTCAGTTATCATAACACTAGTTAACAGTTTTCATCATATTTTCACTCCTAATGCCTGTGGCCACAATTAGCCTGTTTGAAGTTAAGCGCGTACTAACTACCCACGCACGTTTTCCCTCGTCAAACATGAAAACATGTTTGTTCGCTGCGCTCGGTCCGTACGCCATGACCTCGAGCCAAATATTTTCCCGTCCGGCCCGACCTAACTCAGTCAATAAGTATTTTATAATATACGTATAATATGACTAGAAAGTACAAGAATAGTCGTGCAGTGCGAGGTCGCTTGAACTCGAACGGGGCCGCACGGCTTTTTCCGGACCGGCTCACGTCAACCCGTCCGGCCCCGTTGCAGTGCGAGGTCGCTTGAACTCGAACGGGGCCGGACGGCTTTTTCCGGACCGGCTCACGTCAACCCGTCCGGCCCCGCTCACGTCACCTTGCGATTCTATTTTCTGTAGGATTGATTTAGACCGCACTATTTTTATTATAGTGTTGAAAAAGTTAAATATAAACACTATAAAAAAAAAACGCCTTTGCTCATCTCCTATAAAAGTTTCAGACTGAAATCGTTTACTAGTTACTGATATTAATATTCTGAATATTTCACATCGAATTCCGGTTTTTCCAATACAAACACTTCAATTTTTAATATTTCGTGATCTGGTTGCCCTATTCCGTAAATAAACTCACGTAAATTGGAGGATTTTTATGCCTCGACGCGACAAGGACTATTTTGTTGTGCTGTCACGCAAAGCATCTCACTACATTGCGTGACGAACTATAGCTGAGTAACCTGGCGCTAGAGTTGACCGCCATTTTTGCATGCTCGATCGGTTTATGGGCTCTGAGAATTGAAGTGAATTGTAAGTACGCATTAGCTAAATATTATTAATTTACTAAGTATCTTCATTACAAAAAATCAATACAATGGAAGATGAAGTATGGTATCACGGAGAGCAGCAGAAGTCCATTCTGATCATGATGCTTTACAAATAGTCTCAAGGCCAACTATTTATATAAGCTTAGTATAAAAGTTATTCATTGTATTTATGTAGTTATTAATTTATCAGCGATATCTTATTTCTTTTTTGGCAACAGAAACAGGAACAGGAACAGTACACAGTACTTTTACATATGATAACCAGACTTTATCAATCAAGCAACGCACAAGTGCAAGTGCACGTTTTCTGGGTTTACCTCGGTGTAAGAACCTGTGACTTTTTCCTTTGTTTTTTACCTTTGTAGTATTGCATTCCCAGTTGACTCTATTGTTTTATGCCTTTTGTTTTCTTTGTTTTACGTCACTCGTGAATTTGACAGGTTCTTACACCGAGGATGAGCCCGTTTTCTCGCTGTTTCTGCGATTTGTCATGAGAACGAAATCACTTGATTTCACATTGCTGTTGGACTATGGAACACTTATTTCATTTGTTTAATCAGATTGTTATTTGACCGTCACTTTAACCCCCAGCTTTTGTTCAGTAGTTGTTTAATATCAAAACATATGTTTGCCAGAGTGAAAACATCTTCATAGCAAACAGTGACTGGTTTCTAACTTACATTTTAACTTACTCAGGTAATTGACCGGTGAATTTAAAGTTATTTTCAGTTGGAATTATTAAATTGTGGCCTAGCCTGTTCCAGGCGTTCAGATAGTGGGGAAAGCGCGAATAGTTAGGGAAGGGCGCGAAGAAAAGCGAGCGAAAAAAATGCGGGGAGATGCCTCCTCTCCCCAGTCTCCCCACATTTTTTTCGCTCACTTTTCTTCGCGCCCTTCCCTAACTATTCCAGTTATGTCCAGGATTGCAGATAATTAGATGCATGACAAATTTAATAAGCGTCACAAAGTGTCCTCTTGCTCCTCTACTCAACTTCAACATCACTTGTTTTCAAAAATTCAGACAATAAACGTCACAAAGTGTCCCCAAAATTCTGCTCATAAACAGGTGCGTTTACCCTAACCTAAAAACAACACTAACACTAATGCTTACCTTACATTTCAAAAAAGATAGTTAACATTTAGACTTAATGGGACACTTCGTGTTGGATATCAAAATTTGTCATGCATCTAATTATCTGCAATCCTGGACATAAGTGAACTATTCGCGCTTTCCCCACTATCTGAACGCCTGGAACAGGCTAATTGCAGCCTAATTCCCCAACCAAAGCGGGGTTGCTATGTACTCACCGCCAATTGAATGAACACAGTGTTAAGCCAATCACAGTGCGTTGCCTGCTCGCTTTGCAGTTATTACATAGTTTAGTTGCAAGCAGCAACAGAATAAACGCCTGAAGCAGACAAAACCCACTGATTCCGAAGTCGTCCTGTATGCAGCAACCGAATGCAAAAACGTCCCTCAAGACATGTATTTTGCACATATATCCATGAATAAATCACGAGTACTATTCACAAGCATAACAATAAATTTCCCGTTTCGCCACGCATGATTTTACAAAATTTTGAATTCCCCCACCCTTTCCTTCGAACTCAAAACAATGTTGCGAATTCCCCCTTGCCCAGGGGCAGAGAAGCTGTTTTATCCCCTTATATTCCCCGATATATTCCCCTGGTTGGCCCGGGGTCCTACCCCAGGGGCAAGCCGATGACATGTGCATAAACAATAGTTTTCGATTCCAAAATGTTTATGGAATTGTAGAGAGTTTAAAACTACATATCAAATTTGTAAAGTGCTAGAACATTTCATTCACGAGTTATAGGCGAATGAGTATTAGACATTTTTAGTAAGAAATGTGAATAGCCGTTAAATACAGGAATGGCTCCGAGCTGTTTGAAAGGAAACCGCTGACCTCATTAGCATTCATTTCTCTCTTTTTTGTTTGTGCCTGGATTAAAACGAAAGTAGGCTTTTATTATCAGATAAAATTAGGCCTAGGCAAAGCGATTATTAGATCTAAGCTAGATTCGCGATAAGGTTAGATTTAGGGATAGGGTCACCTTTTATAATTAAATTTTTGTTGGGTTTGCCGGATCAACCCAGTGGTCTAGTGGTGAAGGAGGGATGTTAGCACGCAGGAGGTTCCGGGTTCGATTCTAGGTGATTTATTTTCTTTTTCTGATAGGAAAAAAATTCTATAATTGGTGAAAATTTTTCTAAGTGTCGCTTCGAGCCATTCCTGCAATTAACGCCATGTAGAAATGTGTGGAACGGCCATCTTGGTGTACCACTTAGGGACACCAACATGGCGGCCAAAAATTCAAAGTCTAATAACACCAAAAATCTCATCACAAAATATTGTATTCACTATATGTGCCATTAAATCGGCTTATAATATATCATCTATAATTAAAAACTAACTTTCAACTAGTTCAATTTTGTTTATTTTCACGGCTTATCTGAAATAGCATGACGAATTGCGTGACAAATTTCAAACCTTTATTAATCGAAAGCAAAACATCATTGAAGCCTGAAACTTTTTGTGAAAGATTATAACACTGGTATCCACATACCATGTTAGAAACAGCTTTTTAGGATGTATACTTTAGATTTTTGAATTTTTATGACGTCATGTGCAAACACTCAATAGGCACTATTGTTATTCAATATGATGCAAATAAGTTGCGGGGTATTCTGCAGTTTAGCCATGTGAAAGGAGTGACATTAAACGACCTACAAACCAAATCACAAGTTGAGCTGGTGGATTTGCTCTGATCTGTGACAAACAAACTGGACTGAGTGAATGTGCTCAGTGGCCAGTGTGTCGAAAGGACCCATTGTGGTCGCAGAAAAGGAACTGAGCGAATGTGCTCAGTGGCCAGTGTGTCAAACGACCCATTGTGGTCACAGAAAAACTAACTGAGCGAATGCTCCCGGTGGCCAATGTGCCAAACAACCCATTGTGGTCACAGACATACATTAAAAGACATTTATTTACCTTTAGCTTTGTTATCATTGTTTTTCTTCTTTTATGTGTTAGACAATTATTTTGCTTGATGTATTTCAACTCCAAATGCCTAAATCAAAAGACACAGAAGACTTACTGCATCTGCTAATGAAGACAATGAACACATTCCTTCCTCTTTACTGCAATCAATTTTGGACATTACTACCCTGAATACCTACATTTGTACCAAAATGTTTTTGGGCAATTAAGAAATATGATGCTTTTCAACTAGACCATCTACTCACAGCACTTTACCTTCCATTATAGGAACCACTAGTTGTGTAAATATGCTTTCTAATTTAACTTTCTCTTTGCACTGAAATTAACCCTTTCACTCCCAAGAGTGCCAAACATCAAAATTCAAGAAAATTCCCAAATTTCATTTTGTAAAATAATGAAAAACAAATGGTACCATGCAAAAGTACTGTCAAAGAGGTTTCATTTGAATGGCCGCATCATAGGATTTCGTCTACAGACTCAAAAGTTAGAACAAATGGTACCATACAAAAGTACTGCTGAAGAGGTTTCATTTGAATGGTCACACCATAGGATTTCATCAACAGACTCAAAAGTTAGAACAAATGGTACCATACAAAAGTACTGCTGAAGAGGTTTCATTTGAATGGCTGCATCATAGGATTTCGTCTACAGACTCAAAAGTTAGAACTACATGACATGTCTCTATTATTGACTCTAGGAGTGAAAGGGTTTTAAACTGCAGAATACAGGGCCAACTATTTGGATTCTATTGACTGTTAAAATAGCACAGACTTTTGTGGCGGGCGATTACAATTTCATATGATGATGATGATAAGACGATGCCCAAAAATTTAGTGAGTAAATATTCAGTGGTTGCTCACCACAAAATATGCCTGCACACTGCAGGCTACCTATTGTGTTGTGCCTTGTACTAAAAAGAGTTTGGTTATGGGTAAATGGGTAAAGTCAGGATGCGACAAAAGGACTGTCTACTAACCCGGGGCTAGCGGCGAGACTCCTCGGGCTAGTGTCCTTTTATCACTGTTTGCCCGACTGTTTTAAATGCAGGACTGTCAATAAGGGCCATGGGTTGGGGATTTCCCCCACGCTCACGCTCCAGCTACTTTCATAGACAAACAAAGCACTGCTACATTTGTACTAATAGAACGTCTTTAAAAATAACTGACAACCCTGTAAGTGTCACCTTTGTTAAGCAAACTCATTTGTTTCTTTTTTTTTTTCTTGGGAGGTTGAAATTTGGTAAAGAAAGTGTTCTGCCTTTTGATCTAACTAGGGTTATAGTTTTTCAACTGTGTGCAGCACATTACCCCACCAAAAGTTCCAAGGGTAGTTAGGCTGGTTTATCATCATCATTCTCTCTATATATAGTAGAGTCATTAATAACTTTCTTTATCGTTTGTCTCAAAATGTGGTTGCTTTAGGGGAGGATCACTTTCTTTATAAATATTTATTCAATGTAATGTTCTCATTTGTCTTTAATTTAACATTCAGTGCCTCCATTTACACAGGATATATTGCTTCCTCAGTTCACAGTGTATTTGAGATGACCACTGAATTGAGCAGAAAAAACACAGAAACAGCAAGAGATGACAAGAATGTTTCTGAGGATACTTCCACAAAGACACACCCAGTTAAAAGTGGCAAAAGCCAGAAATATTGCCAATCCATTGGCAATTCTCCACAGCTTCGAGCATTAAAGGTGGTTTTACCCATACTTGAAGCAGAAAACATTGCCCCATTACCAGGGGGAGTTGGATTTTCTGTGCGACCTCTTTCAGCAACAATAAATCCCTTGAACAAAACGCGTGTTCCTGGAGTAGGGAACTACCCAGCAAGGAAATCAAAAAGAAATACTGTTGAATTGACTTGTTGCTATGGTTGTACAGCTGGAGTTGCATGTAAGAAAGCCAAATCATCTGGGGCACAACATGGGCACAATTATGACAAGAACGTAGCAAAGAAGAGGAAATATGTCAAAACGAAATATGATGGAACAAGAAAACATCAGTCAGGTACAGATGCTAGACAGATATGTATGTATAAATAGTGACCACCCAAAATGCTAGAAAAATGCTTGTAGAGGTGCAACATTTTGGTATTGCAAACAAATGATCACTTTATAAAAGAGGTGGTTACAAGACTATTATCATTTTCTAAGGAAAGCTTGGATACAACTCTGTTTAGTGGCTGAGAATTGGTAGCAGGTACACATTTCAGTACCTCAAGTGTGACGAGTGTGGGAGTTCCAGTGAGACACTCCTGGGCTTCTTTCTTCCCAGTATGAGTTGAACCCCACTTTAGAGATACCCATTTGAAACAAAGACCTTGTTATGCAAACACCCCATTAATAGTGGCTTGTGAAAGCAGAAGTCACAGGTGAAACAAGAGCTGTAAAATAAAACATCACTCATAGAATACATTAACCCTTCAACTCACAACAGTGCCAAACATCAGAATTCAAGAAAAATCCCAAATTTCATTTTGTAAAATACAGTGGAATCCAAGTTTCTCGAACCTCCAGGGGAAACGCAAATTGGTTCGAGAAATCGGGAGTTCGAGAAATCAAAGGTGGCATCAAATTACGCTCAATTGGCTGGGTATTGTTTGATTATGAGTTTCATTTGAATGGTGACACCATAGGATTTCGTTGATAGACTCATAAGTTAGAACTGCACTACATGTCTCCATTATTGACTCTGGGAGTGAAAGGCTTAAATGTGGACAATTTTCTCTGGTTAACAATGCCCAAATGTACTATTAATAATATTTATTATCAATATTGCTTTTAGCCAGGGTTCAAGTAATCCAAGTTTTATTGTATTTTTTCCAGGTACTCGTTCTGGAAGCCGTGGGATGTTAAATTTGAGCATGGTGCATCAATACAGATTTAATCCACAAACACCTGTCAGAGGTTTGTCATCTGATAAACAAGCTCCCACTAAGAAAACACATCTCCCGCAAGAGATGGTAAATGGTCCAGTTGTGGGTACCACTAACAACATATCATCTACATCATCTACAGTATGTAGTACATCTGTAGCAAGTGGCAATTCATTACCAATGACCAACATTAGTACATGTCCATTAGGTGGTACAGCTCATCTTGGTACAGTTCCCACACAATTTCCCAACCCACCTGCCATCAACACCAATACTGGAGCAGCAAGCTTACAGCAATCCCATTTTCCTCTTCTGCCTCCTCTCCCACTGCAGCAACCATTCGTAACTGCCATTCCTGTTTATGCTTCGCCTAACCTCTGCCCATTTTATATGCCTCCTGAAGCTGTACAGCCAGGTATGCCAATCATGCCGCGACGCCCACCCATATATTCCTTGATGCAGTATTGCTCCCATCCAGTTGAGAACAACTGTGGACAAGTCCTTACTGATCTAGCATGTGGAGGGACTATTCTTCCTTGTTTAAATTCTGCTTCATTTGAGTTTCAAACACAGGATAGAAATGACAATGTTAGCACTTGCAGTACCAGTATTGGTCATCCAGAAGACCATGTTGCTGCTTGTAGTACCAGTGTTGGCCATCACATAAACCATATTGGTACCAGTGGTATCAGTAATAGGCATGTTGGTACAAGTACTAGTACCATTGTTGGCCATCAGTCTAACAATGAAGCTATGTTTTCCATTTCTTCTCTGTTACCTGAAATGTCAAGCGAGTCAGAATCAACAGGAAATTCAGCGCCGCAGGGAGCAGTGCAGTTTGCAGGAAAAAGAAAAATCAAAGCTTTTTGTCCCTCATGGGAAGACCTGAAAACGCTTTTGGGTCGAGTGTCTAAAAGGGATATTACATACTATCGCTGGTTGGCTAACCAGACATGTGAGTCACCAGCAATCTCTAGTATTTCATCGCTGAAGAAATTCATTGGAATAACAGAACAAAGATTGGATGACGGAAATGATCAATTGCTGAAGTCGTGTGCAAAACTGGAACATCTCATCAACACATACCAGGGAAATATTGACAGGGATACTGGGAAATATGAAAAGGTTGCAAAGCAATTACGTGCTGCACAAAAAAGGGGTGTGAGTCAGGTGGAAGCCGAGATGAATGATGTTTTGACCAAAATGAAGTTCCTTTTTGATGACATGGAGATGCTTGAGAAGAAGTGGTACAACAGAGACGGAACATCATTAGTTTAAAGCAAAATATAACCTCAGGTGGTTCACAGTAGGTTGCCAATGACTGATAGAGGTGCTTGAGAGCAAGTGGTACAACAAAGGCAGAACATTATTAGTGGCAAATTTTATTTTTAAACAAGCTTTAAATTAACCTCAGGTAGCTCACAGTAGGTTGCCAAGCAACATGCTGCACCCTTAACCTAAATAGCTGAAGCATTATAATGGGACAAAATGTTTTGAGGTATTTTATAATTCAGACGTTTGCGAACCAACATTATTTTCAGATTTTCTATAATTTTTATTACGATTTCAGGATTTAGTGAACAGCGTATTGCATGATAAACCACAGGTCACCACAGGAAAGTACTACTCAGTAGCTTCTAACTTAAAGAATTAAATTGTACAAGGCTCAAAAGTTGAAACCAAAATTAAAGGGACACAGTGTTCCGCCTAGATAAGGAAAGTTTGCTTACTTAATTTCCGTGTTATATCGCCAAATTCAAAGAGGACAAACTTCAAATAAATGTGGCTACTAAACATATCTGAATTTCGTAACTGTTCATCAGTAGGATGCCTAAAATGTATGCAATTCCACAATTGGTTTCGGCTCCATTAAATTCTATACCAATTGTAGAACATTTTAGGAGGAGCCACCCACAGTGTGAGCACAGTTACTGTCAAGACATTTTAGTAAGGAAAACAATGCAAAACAAATGTAGTACGTTAAATAACGAACTAAGCACACACGTCAACTAAATAAGCCAAGCACGCGCACTCAACTTAAGGAAAATTGCGCGCGCGCGCACCTGCATCAAACTGAATGGAAGCAATATAGAAATTAAATAGGGGCGCTAGGATGATATGAAGGATCTAAAATAATAAAGGATACGGCGGTATCTCTCTGGATTGCTAGTCTTATCTCCCGTAGTGTAGTGCCATACTTCTCAATGATAGCACCGTGGCGTTTGAAGAATTTAGCAAAGGAGACGTGATGAAAGTCGGCGAAGTCTATGTATAAAATCCAACTTCGATGTGCAAATTCTAGCATATCTCACCAATTGAGAGATATAAACACCATAGGCCGGATTGGCGGGAATGTTGCTGTCCATATGAGGAAAATTGACAATCCGAAATGAGAAGTCATCCCTCTTGTCGTAGACGCTGAGACGAAAAGGTGTGTTGCTGTCACCATTCTTGATTCTCGTGTCCAGATAACACACCTCATTTGATGTTAAGGTAGTGTCCTTTAGTTCCAGGTCCGACGGGTAAATGTCGCTGATGTAATTTCCAAATTTCTCATTGTTAACGCTCAATAAATTGTCGATATAACGAAAGGTGTTGCTAAATTGGACGGCAAATTATGCCACCAATTATACAACTTAACTGGATAAAAAGATTCTATAGAGCAAAACAGAAGCAGTTAGTTTGGAGATGGAAGTGGATTACAGTTCATCAATTTTGATTCGTGACAGGCGGTCAAGAAATCAAAGTTTCCATTCGGGTGAAGTTTGTAGTTTTTAGTCGTTATTTTGACTTTTAAGTTCATTTTTCTTTGCATTCATCACTTTTAGCGATATTTTTATCCTATTTTCAGATAATAAACCAAGCTTAAATCAAGCTCCTGGCCGAATTCATACGAAAACACAATATTTCAGCCACTTTTTCGCGGACAGTGTCCTTTTAACATTAAAATTAAAAGTTAAACTGTATTCCACTTCTTCATTTTAATACTTTTATTTACATATTTTTTCTGTAGATTTTTTGAAATTTGCGCGCATAGGAAAGTTTTTCTGGAAGGCACCGGCCGCAAGTTATCAACAACCGTAACACAGTTTAGCTTCAACTGGTTTTACAACCAAAAACCAATGTTTGTGTTTCTGTTGAATGAAGAAACACTATCATTTTTATGATTAGATTAAAACTCTTTTCTCAAAAGATATTAAACAACCCTTTTGACCTTGGTCTGTTTGCTTTTTTTTTATGTTATTCCTTTATCTTTCCAAAAATTATGAATTGATATACATGTACAAAGTTAAATATGACCTGGCAACAAAATTCTAAGCAGACTTATTCATAAAGAAAGATGTCAACATCCGGAATTTACGAAACTGATTTTAGATTACCGCGTTATAACACTGTTAGGTATGGCAAACATTCAGTTAGATACTTAGGGCCATTACTGTAGTCAAGGCTTACAAAAACAGAAAGAAATGCGCAGTCTCTAACTGCCTTCAAGAGTCTACTTTGCCATAAAGACCTTGGCTCATTAAATGACATTGGCTGTAACTCTTGCTATTTATGTAACAGCTATTTTTTTTTAATTTTAAATCTACATTATTATTATTATTATTATTATTGTTATTATTGCGAAGGAATTTTAATGTTAATGTAAATCTGTAAATATTTTAAAAATTAGTTATTTGTTTTTTAGTTCTTAATTTTAAGTTCTTAGTTGTCACCAATTAGCTCAATTGAAAAATTAAGCTAGAAAGTTTCTGACACATGAATAAAGTTGATTGATTGATTGATTGATTGATTGACGTGAATACGAAAAAATTTTGTAAGAACCAACTCTCTAGAGTAACATCACATGATCTGAAATGAATAAACAAAAACGCCCAAGCCAAAGATTAAGCCTTTAATTTAACTCCCAAGAGTGCCAAACATCAAAATTCTAGCAAAATCCCAAATTTCATTTTGTACAATATTGAAAAAACAAATGGTGCCATGCAAAAGTACTGCTTAAGAGGTTTCATTTGAATGGTCACACCATAGGATTTCGTCCACAGACTCAAAAGTTAGAACTACACTACATGTCTCCATAATGGACTCTGGGAGTGAAAGAGTTAAGGTGGCTCGAAATAGTTTTTCGATCTTGCCGTGTCAAAATGTTAAGAAGGTAATAAGAGGGTCCCCGCACCTCCGGGATGTAGATTCACGTCATCACCCCTTCCATCCCCCCCCCCCCCCCCCCCTGATAAAATTGATAATACATAAAATTTGAACTGGTAAAACGCCATTTATTTAAAAATCTCACAGGAATGTCATGAACTTTTTTATGAGTTACAACTGCAGTAAACATGTCTCGAAAATGTTAATTGGTAAAAAGAGGATGAAAGTTCAGTCAAATACACATATCAAATAAATCAACTAAACTGCAGATACCGTGAACAATCTAGTGCATCACATTGGATGATCAAATACAAACAGTGATAAGCAACAGACCACTGCAAGGACCGATCAAACAATGTGGAAAGGCATTCTCTCGAAATGGCACTACGGTCGGCCAAACCTGACATGATCAGCGCTCAAAACTAGAAAGCAGACACAGACAGCTGTTTCGGGCTTGTTATGCCCTTGTTATGCCCTATGTTTATTATATTAAAGCACGACGTTTTTCTATGGGACTCTGCTTTTCTGCTTATTTGTAAGCTTAACTAATATGCAGCAAACGATAAACACAACTTTAATATATATGTCAGTGGAAGCAAAGACGTTCCGAGTCCAATAAAACAAACCACGCAACAGACTCAGTTCTTTATGAAGCTGTTCTACTTGTTTGCAAGCTGGTGCGGGGGACAGGAGGGTCAAAACCTCACGCTTCCCGTACCCCGTTCTCCCGTTCTCCCGCCTCCCGTACCTTTGTGTCCCTTTCTCACCCGACTCCCGCCCTGACACATGTGTCATGTCATCTCATTCGTGACCTACATGTATGACGTAACCGACTTGAAGAGGTTTCCAATTTCACCGTAACTAATGCTGTTTTTTTAGCCCGAGTACGAATTTACATTTTCTCGCATATATAAAATTTTGTGTTTTAAGTCTCGGAGGACGTTAAATGGAAGTCAAAAAACGTTGTTGGGTTCGTATTTTTGACTGGATGATAAGCAGTAATAAATAACAAACGCTTGCCTTTTTGAATTTCTCTCCCGCTTCCCGCCCTCGTAGAGATCCCGCTTCCTGCCCTTTCTTCTCCCGTCTCCTGTACCTCTCCCCCCCCTGTTCTCCCGGGCTCCCGTCCCCTGTCCCTCTGTCCCCCCCTCCCCACAAGCTGCTGAAGCAATGACAACATCGCTTGATTCTGCTGCTGTAACATGGCCTTGCATTTGAGCGAGTTGCTGCTGTTGTTGCAGCTGTTGTTTCTGAAGCTTCAGCTCTTGTTCTTTGGTTTTCGAGTCTTGCTCGGATCTTTCCTGTAGGTAGACTGTCGTTTCGTTGCCGGTTCCGTTCTACCTCGCTTTGTGGGCTTGTTATCCTTTGTTGTCGGCATCATCGTTCTTTCTTTTCTGTGTTTGCCCCATTCTCTCCATGGCCTGGAAACGAACTTCTTCAGCTGCCTTCTTTTCCTTCTCGATTTTGTTTTTCTTTTCTTGGACTACTGCGTTGTTATCTCTTAATCAGACGCTTCCGCCCTCTCACAAGTTAGCTCCCTGCCTCTGTCAAATTCGGACTCAGGCTCTACTGTTATGCCACTAACCTTTTCTTCTTCACCAATACGTTTCTTGTACTTTTTGATAAGAACTAGGTTCACCCGATCCCTTACTGATCTCAGAGAATCCGAGAAACGAGGTGTGGTAATTGCGTTAAGGCTAATTGCCACTTTCTCCCACAACCTTGCCCTCTCTCTGCTAGTTCTCTTTGGCTCTGAAAACAGATTAACTGCCAGCACCTCACGCACCAAAAGAATGTCGTGGTCTTTAGACCAAAACGTGGGAGACGTCCTGGGGAAAAGAGACCGAAATATACAACATTGCATTAAAAAGGGCCTAACATTTAATTGAAAATAAAAATAAAATAATAAACAACAATAAAAACACTAGAAACGGCCAAACTATATTTAAAATTAAGTTGTTCCTTTGTTTTTACAATCTCTTCTTTTGTTTATTTGTTTGCTTGCCTTTTGCGATTTATGTAAGTAGACACTCTTTGTATTGAAAAGAGCAAGCTTTGAAAACAGTAAGTAAAAAAAGAAGCCAAGCAAACCACTGATCTAAATATAGTTAAAATAAACAAGCTACCAGTCAACTCATTTTTTTTTCGCTGAGGCGTTGATACCCCTCGGGGTTTTTGGTGGGAGTTTCCGGCGGCCGGTTTTCCAAATCCTGAGCCTATTTCAGACCAAATTATGTTACTTTACATACCCGTTTTCCGACCTAACCAACTTCGGACGGGAAGAAGAGAGACTCTGTGGACGAGGTGGAGACCTGACCAAAATCCATACTCGTTTTCAGGTAAAGGTACAGTCCCACACGAGCCACAGGTGGCCCACTCACTCAGACCGGGAAGTGCGTAAGCATTTGAGAAGGGCTTCTAATTCTCGATGTTTATCAAACCGCATTTCTCAAGGGATGAATAAAGTAGCTTATCAGTAAAAACCATACCCAATTCCAGACCAGAGGGCGCAAACCATACCCTATTTCAGACCAAATGGTCAAAATCTATACCCTATTTCAGACCAAATGGTCAAAATCTATACCCTATTTCAGACCAAAACGGCTTCAAAACCATACCCTTTACGGCCGCACATACCTATATAGCTTATATAAGGGAGTACCCCCCCCCCCCCCCCCCCGGGAACAATAAAAATGCAGGCAATGAACAGACTTACAATGGTATTTATTTTATGTAATGGTAAAAAGGGAGACTGTTTTTGATTGAAAAGTAGATATTTAACATAGTATTTAAAGAAATCGTATATTAATGGCATAAAAAGCGTTTGACGGCGGTTTACTCGTTATTCCTGATTCATTCGTGAATAGTGTTTTTACTGAAAGTGATCAAATGATATTTTCTCCCGGTATGATTTCGGGCTGGGAAACCACTGTTACCCAGGAAACTTATCTTCACTCAAACTATTTTTAAATCGGGTTTTTCTAAATTACAATTGAGCTGTTGCCTTGGGATTAATGAGGCCCCATTAGGGGGGGTCTGGGTATCCCGTATCCCCTTAATTTTTGGCCCAAATATCCCGTATCCCATTAATTCCATGACTTGGTATCCCTTTAATTCCAATTACATCTGATTACGTCATTTCGTGTAACATATCTGAGTACGAAATTACGTAACAAAGTACTTTTTACTTTTACCAGATTTGTTCTTTTGTTCTTATTGAAATGGTAATTGCATGTACGTATGATACGTTATTGATTGGGATCGCAAGTAGAAAAACTTTTTTTTGATAGACTTTTGTAAGAAATAAATTGTCTTTGAAGCAAGATGACAATCTTTGTATTACGGTTCACTACAATTATTTCACCTGCACACTTGGGTAGAGGTACAGTGGTCTAATGGTTAGCGCATCATAAATTCAGTCCTGGTCTTTGCCTGGGTACCGTCGACCGTAATGCATGGAGGCGGTGGTCTCGTAGTCAGCATGCTGTATGAGCTGTATTTTCAAACTGAACGTTGGTAGTCAAGGCGTGGACTCTGCCGTCATGTTCTATGCTTAAACAAGGAGCTTTGCTTCACATTGTCAATATATGGTTAAAGAACGGGTGCCGAAGATAACACATAAGATTTCTTGTTATCCATTGATTCTTATGGTCTTCATGCGTAGGGTAACCTTGCAGGTTAGAGTAATGAGTCCGTAATAGATTCAGGTCATTCAGATGCCGAAGGTGTGCTGTGATGGTATTGAATTTTAGTCGTAGAATAAAAAATCTGCTTCTCTTGGGCGTCTTGACTTTCTTCCAGATCTCCTGGTTGGAGCCCTAGCGTCTTGCCGACATTCTTCCTCTTCCATTTCTGAGTTAAAAAGTGTTGACGGGCCTGCACGACTCCAGTTCGCAAATGAATTTTAAAGCCTTCATAGCTTAGCTTTATTACGTTCTTTCTTAAGCAAGACTCGAGTTTCGGTTCTAAGGTGAACCTCATCAGTTGCTCCTATAAGTGAATGTCTCGCGGAATAATATTTTAACTCCGAATTTCACATGAAATTAGATTTGCGACCCATTTGTCATAATTAAATTTGTGTCACTCCTCCTCGCCACCAACAAAGACCATGACTGACAACCTTCGCTTTTCGTCCTTTTCTGGGGATTTTTTCCACAGAGTCTCGAAGAACATAAATACTTATTATTATATTATTATAAACTTTATTTAATTGTCAAAGTATTTAGCTTACTAGCTAATTGTGGACACTAAAAAAAAAGGAAAAAATAAATATGAATTATACTAAGATAAGTTAAAAATTTACAATTCTTCACTGTCTAAAATATTTACATTAAAACGTGATATAAAATAATCGATCAATACACAAGGTCATTAAAAAGATGAATTAACTTTCGCTAAAATAAGTTTACAATATACATCAAGAAAAAGATTAGATAATGCAAATGTTACAATTAACACACCCGTCCTCAATCAAAGTAGCTAGGTCTTTCTTTCTTATACATTTTCGAAAACTGTCCAATGTCCTATGCTGCCGATCACTTGTTTTTAGTTTTGACCAGAGATATGGACCAAGGTATCTTATGGAGTGTTTGCCGTATCTCACCGAGGTGTATCGGGGAATGTCAAAGTCAGCATTTCTTAAAGAGTACCTTTTATTTTGAGTCTTAAAAATTTCCGCTATGTAGTTGGGAGCGAGGCATATCGAACTTTGTACATTAAAATCGCAATATCTTGGAGCTGCCTATTATATAGGGTGGGCAATTCTGCACGACGTAGTAGATCTTCATAAGTGTCGGCTGTTTGGCTGTTAAAAATAACTCTTAAAGCACGTTCTTGTACCCTTTCCAACTTTCGCCTGTCCGATTTCTGAAAAAAGTGCCATACTGATTGACAGTACGTTAAAATGTCCTGGAGAAGCGGCAAACACGTCGCAAATTGTTCATCGGTATCTATTGCAAAGACTCGACCACGTGGAAAATCGGGTTCCGGCGTCAATCGCTTGCACTGAAGTTTGAGTTTGTAATCCTGAATGCCAAGTTCTTTGGCTCGTTGATCTATTCCAAAGGCATTTAATGCCTGAAGAAACGACTTTAACTCTCCTTTTTTGATTTTTGTCAAAAATGACCATTTCATGGCAGGCTTCTCGTCCTGTTTCTTATAAACGCAAGCTGTGACTTCGTGCAAAACCTTCTTCGAATCCATCATGCGGATCGAAGTGATGCCACAATGACAGATTCCTTGACGAAAGCCGCTCAAATTTCGCGGCAAATCAAAAGAGGACCAAAGAACCTTAAGGGGGGAGGGGCAGGGCTTTACTCGGAGGGCCACGATTTGACGGGAAAATACAAACAAACCAACAAACGCATTTGTTAGTGTTTTTGACCATTTTTCTCACTTTCTAAGTCTTTCATATTGATCAATGAACCTATTTTATATTAAAAAAAATATACAAATTTGATGCATGATATCCCGTAATCTCTATTCTAAATATCCCGTATCCCTTTAATATTCCCCCCAAATATCCCGTATCCCTAAAATTTTTTACCTAAATATCCCGTATCCCCATAACCCCTAATGGGGCCTCATTAATTTGGATATTTTTACTTTTAAATCAAAGTTAACCTCGAATGGATATTCCGTTACTGGTTTTCTGAAACGTTATTTGTTTTCATTTGGAGACCGTTTTTAGCACAAAAGTTCAAAAATAGGGTCTATAAAGTAAAATTGTCAAAAAATTAGGTACCGAGATCATGCCAGTTGATGATGATATATTTGTCCGCATCACCCAAGTTTATTGTATTTCACTGAGAAAACACTACTAATTGAAAATATTTCTGGGTTATTTTGGTTGCCCAGTTGTGTTAACCATTGCCTTGATTTGACCTTGTGTTAATAGGTCACAGCAAGACAAGGTAAGAAGATCTAAGAAAAACGAAGTCAAGTTTTTCTAAGCGCTCTTCCTGGAATTAGTCATTTTGACTAGCGTTACTTATCTGCAGTCAACTGTCTTATTTTTCAACGAAACTAACGATTTGAGTGATTTTTACGAACCTTGACGGTGAAGCCGTTTAATTACATATGAAACTGAATTAGTCACACTTCACACAAAGGCGAAAGTCTTATCGTTAGTTGACGAAAAATAGTAGAGTTTGCTCCGTGAGACACGTTCCATCTCGAAAAACATGTTGCAACTATAATCGTATGCAGAAAAAGGCGAGATTAAGCTAGAGGAGGTCGGACTAAGAACCGACCTATCGCAAGCGACGAACGAAACCTTGACACCTCGGCCTCGTATTACTTGTAGGCTACGGTAATCTTTAATCGATATTTTAACTCGTGTTTCTTTTAGGAATATAAGTTTTAGAACGATAAACATGTTGCTTGTTGTTTTTATATTGCTCAGGTTGTTTTATTTTGATGGAATACTCTGATGATAGTCGTAAAAATTTCACAAGAAAATGATTTTGACAATGTTACTTCCCTCGAGCAGAAATATGATAATCGCCCTATGAACACGTAGACATGTTTCTGCGTAGAACCTACGGCGCAACGATTACGTTAGCCTATGCTTCCACTTAATGAGCTTGTTTGACATCTGATGAGTCAAGACGAGTGGACAGGTGCCATTGATGACCAATCACTGTAAAATAGCTTGAGCAACCCACAATGAGTAGAATTGCTGTAAAGTTGGAGAATGAAAACCATTAAAATTTGAGAACGGACTTCAGCAGTGGTTTGTCTTCACATTTGAGGAGCCCAGAGTTCGTCCAGAGATCTTGTCGGTAGTACAAGGTAGTTCGCTACCCTTTTTTGTATTACTACAATGGTGGTCGAACCTTCGACGTTCCGCGATTTTCCTCTCGCTGCCCAACGTTTCAGGCGTCCAGGCAAATCCGCCAAAAGCTCGAGTGAGTGCCTAACTGTTGGATGCCTGGTCTTGGTGGCTGTGGACGTGGCGAAATCAGAATGTCAACAAAACCTCTCCGGCTGCCAAGGACACCGCCTAAAGTATGAACGCATTTTTACGATTGTCCAGTAAGGCAGGCGCCGGTTTTGCAGGACACATCGCCATCGGCCTCCTGAGGCGAAGTAGAAGCCGGCGCGTTGTGCGCAACTACGCGTGGTGATAACGAGCTGAAGACGGAAAGTAGACGTCCATAAGGAAGGAAGACATAAAAGCACAAGAAAACGGAAAACAAATCAAGTAAGCTTCAAGTATGAACACTGATACATGAACGTTTACTAGATACCTACCCACTACCTCGTTTTTACTCTGATAAATGTACCTGAATTTAACATTTATTTATTTATTTAATTACTTTCAATCAATATGTGATTTAATTAACGCCTTTAGTTATATCGCTGAACTAGAAAGAACATATGATGCCCGATTTAGGGTGTTAGCTCTATTGTACATTGTACACATTCATTGTATTAGGTAAAATTATGTATTCTAATATATTCTATGGTATTGTATTCTATTGTATTGTCGTTCTTTTGTGCTCTAATATTCTATTGTTTTAACAAAAGAATAAGTGTTACCCCTAAATCGCGCATGGTATAAGAAAGAATCATTTACTAAGATAGCGCTTTGTTTGTTTTGACCTTTGGGATTCATTGACGCTGGTTTATGACTGCTAAGGCACCATCTACTAGTTCAATTGTTACACGTTCGCAAACCAAAAACAACACTGCTAGTGCTACTGAATTGTGAGTCTGTCCTCCTTTACACCAACAAAAATTAAGTCCCGTTATGGACGCAGATCAGAAACAAGAATTTAAAACTCTTTTCACGGATTTGATGAAAAACTTGAGAGATGATATTGTAAAAGAATCGTATACGCATCGCACACAATTGGATTCTTTACAAACATCAATAGAAAAGAAATCCAGTGCTCATGGGTTAAAACCGGACTTTTTCGATGGCAATTCTATCTCAGACGACGCTCTGGCCTGGTTAGATGCTTTCGGTCGATTGGCCAAAATTAATAATTGGTCTGAAGACTTACAACTTAATGCCTTGCCATTACATCTAAAGGGCGTGGCCCAAGCTTGGTTCCTTGCCTTACCTGAGGATGTCACCTCTGACCTATATTAAAAGCAGCTTTCAAAGAACATTTTGCATCAGGTCCCCAGGATTGGATTTTAAGTCAAAAGTTAAGTGCGCGTAAGCATACTAAGGGTGAATCTATTGATGACTATGTTGCTGATATTACACCAGTCTTACTAAGCGATTGAAACTATCAGACAAGGAATCAATGAGGTACCTAGTCGAAAGTTTACAACCGGACCTTCAGGCGTATGTGTCACTAAACCGACCTAAATCTTTTCAAGGGGTGGAATCTTTAGCGCGCACGAAAGATATCGTTAATCAAAGGCACGGTGCAACAGCCAGTCAGTTTCTTTTGACACAAATGCAAGCTATGTTTAACAAGTTCATGGTTACACCTGCCGAAAATGTTAAGACTATTGCTACCACTGCAACAGCACCTCCACCCCTCCCCCCCCCCCCCCCCCCCCCCCCCTCACCCAATGACAAACGGATAAATGACTTGACTAAACAAGTCAAACAACGACAAGGAGCAACAGCTAGTGCAATGGCTGCCTATGATCAGCCTTCTGGTCCTCCGCGACCTTTTCAGCCACGAACAGCCCAACCGACAAATGGAGCAGTTGCAATGACAAGTCTCGCGTTTAGAACAAAACTTACAACGCTATCAGAACCCTAGGCGCGCTGATTTCCGCTCATATTGACGTAGTTTTAGTAGTACAGAAGGGACTCGATATGCAGTTTCTGTAAGAAAAGTGGGCATAGTTGACGAGTGTGCCGACAACGCAATAGGGACCCACGATTGCCTAACACTAATCCAACTAGCCAAGATCGACAGGAATATTCTCGACCCCCAGGAAACCGCCCATATTAAACGAGTAACTGGGCTCTTGCTGGAGAAGGTTCATCCCCTGCAAGAGCCAGTGATCTTTCCAATATTTGTACATATGATTCGGGAGTAAATATCGATATGCATAATCATCTTACTCGCTATAATAGTATTAATAGTGATAATATAGGAGTCACTGGTTCAGATCTGTTTGTTGAGGATAATGTCGTAATACAAAAAAAGAGTAGCGAACTACCTTGTACTACCAACAAGATCTCTGGACAGACTCGGGGCTTTTCAAATGTGAAGACAAACCACTGCTGAAGTCCGTTCTCAAATTTTAATGGTTTTAATTCTCCAACTTTACAGCAATTCTACTCATTGCGGGTTGCTCAAGCTATTTTACAGTGATTGGTCATCAATGGCACCTGTCCACTCGTCTTGACTCATCAGATGTCAAACAAGCTCATTAACCCTATTCAGCCTGGGCTTTTTTTGAGTTCCTGAGCCTGGGGGGGGGGGGGGGGGGGTGGGGCACATTGTGCCCCCCCCCCCCCCTTCGTAACTTCAAGAACATTAAGGCTATGACAATGAAACCTAGAGGGTACATAGTACGTCCAAAACTGTCTCCTTTGCGGTCCGCACAATGGAACGATGACGTCATATGACGTAGTTATTAGGTAATTAGTTATACGGCCGCCATCTTGGATCCGCTATCTTGGATTTCTGAATTTTTTTAAAACCTCTTAAAAACCGTCCAAATTGACGCAAAATTAATCAAAACCAATAAATAAACGCTAAATGACGTAAAAATACAAAAGTTATACCAATAAACATTGTTTTTCTTCATTCAAAGGTATAAATATGCAAATTTAAAAAAAACATGGCTGTCAAAATCTTGTTGCCATGGAAACATCAAGTCACGTGATCAAAAAATTGTCATATGAAATTGTTGCCAGATAAATTTTAGGAAAAGTCACAAAGTTTGATGGCATTTCAACATATTAAAGAAGTTATGGACGTTGAAAGTTAGCGCGGGCACTTTGTGCCCCCCCCCCCCCTCCCCCAGGCCGAATAGGGTTAGGTGGAAGCATAGGCTAACGTATAATCGTTGCGCCGTAGGTTCTACGCAGAAACATGTCTACGTGTTGGGGCGATTATCATATTTCTGCTCGAGGGAAGTTTAGAATTTAGGAAAAACCCAAAATCGCATATTCATGGGATAAAAAGCGTTTGACGGTTTACTCGTTATTCCTGATTCATTCGTGAATAGTATTTTTACTGAAAATGATCAAATGATATTTTCCCCCGGTATGATTTCGGGCTGGGAGGGCGCCACGTACTGTTTCCCAGGAAACTTATCTTCACTCAAACTATTTTTCAATTGGGTATTTCCTAAATTACAATTGAGCTGCGCTGACCTTGGGATCAATTTGGATATTTTTACTTTTGAATCAAAGTTAACCTCGAATGGATATTCCGTTACTGGTTTTCTGAAACGTTATTTGTTTTTATTTGGAGACCGTTTTTAGCGCAAAAGTTCGTATTTTCCGCCGAGATCATGCATGCTATTTGAGATATTTTTTTATTATCACCCAAATTTATTGTATTTCACTGAGAAAACACTACTAATTGAAAATATTTCTGGGTTATTTTGGTTGCCCAGTTGTGTTTACCATTGCCTTGATTTGACCTTGTGTTACTAGGTCAAGTTTTTCTAAGCGCTCTTCCTGGAATTAGTTAATTTGACTAGCGTTACTTATTTGCAGTCGACTGTCTTATTTTTCAACGAAACTTTAACGATTGGAGTGATTTTTACGAACCTTGACGGTGAAGCCGTTTAATTACATATGAAAATTAGTCACACTTCACACAAAGGCGAAAGTCTTATTGTTAGTTGACAAAAAAGTAGAGTTTGCTCCGTGAGACACGTTCCATCTCGAAAAACATGTTGCAACTATATAATCGTATGCAGAAAAAGGCGAGATTAAGCTAGAGTAGGTCGGACTAAGAACCGACCTATCGCAAGCGACACCTCGACCTCGTATTACTTGTAGGCCACGGTAATCTTTAATCGATATTTTACATGACTCGTGTTTCTTTTAGAAATATAAGTTTTAAAACTATAAACATGTTGCTTGTAATTTTTATATTGCTCAGGTTGTTTTATTTTGATGGCATACTCTGATGATAGAGGAGGTCGGACTAAGAACCGACCTATCGCAAGCGACGAACGAAACCTTGACACCTCGGCCTCGTATTACTTGTAGGCTACGGTAATCTTTAATCGATATTTTAACTCGTGTTTCATTTAGGAATATAAGTTTTAGAACGATAAACATGTTGCTTGTAGTTTTTTATATTGCTCAGGTTGTTTTATTTTGATGGAATACTCTGATGATAGTCGTGAAAATTTGACAAGAAAATGATTTTGACAATGTTACTTCCCTCCGAGCAGAACTATGATAATCGCCCTATGAACACGTAGACATGTTTCTGCGCAGAACCTACGGCGCAACGATTACGTTAACCTATGGCTGTTTCATAGTAAAAGGTGCCACAAGTGCTGACTATCGGACGGAGTTTGAGATTTTCTATCGTGATTTCGCCAGGGTTGTTACATTTGTGGGTTTTGACAGTCCCATAAAGGAAAGAAAGTTGGTCAGAAGTTGGTTTGATCTTTTCCAGAGGCAGGTTGATTTGAAGTTACGCGTCAGGAAGTTGTGGAAGGTTCTGAGGCCTTTTAGGGTGTTGTCTTCAGTTTCGTTGTACTTCCCATTGGCTGGCGCTTGTATCATAGCTTCCAGTTTGCTGACATACAGTAAAAACCCACGTATAAGAACCTAGATTTTTCCAAGTCAGCTTAAATAGGTTCTTATAGAAATGGTATTTAGTGGGATTTTAGGCTACTTAGGTTCTTAAATAGGTTCTTAATTTGATAGGGGCCTACTACAGAGCATATATGATATGGAATGCCATTGATGCATGACATAGATGCAAAGAAGTTTCAATGTGCTTCAAAAACTGTGACTTTGAAAATGAGAGAGACACATGGAACTGTATTCTTGTGTAATCCAGTATTGGCGCAGACATGATACGGTTTTCATTTTAGTCCATTCTTTGAATCTTATTGACTTAAACCCAGACTAATTTTTTTTCTGTATTTTCATCTGTGCCTTCATTTTTTTGAAATAAAAACCTATTAAAAATTTTAGGCTTAATAGGTTCTTATGAAAAGGGGGTTTGAAATGAAAATTATAGCCTAACAGGTTCTTAAATTTTAGGTTCTTATACGTGGATTTTTACTGTAGTCGTCACGCTGCATGATGACAACGGACGATTCTTTGGCACGAGAGAGAACTGCTATGTTTGGATCAGACGCTAAGTTTTGCGGGACTTTATAGGTGAAATCTTTAGTGCTGAAAATTGACCTATGAACTAAAGTACTTTGAAAGGTAAATCCAGACAACAGTGTCTGGATTCCGTCGCCGCAAACGTGAATGTGCAAGCATACAAACTTTATTTTTGTTTGCCGGATGATTTCATGAAATTAATTTGTTCAAACCTAAACCCCAGTATAATTTTGTTAGTTTCATTTTCTTCTTGCTGTTTTGAGAAACAAAATTGATCATCCTTGCTTGGAAATAATCACTGAATTAAACTGTATCCGCTAAAAGAGTGTACTCTATAGAAACTCGAAGTTCTCTCAAAAATAATACTCACGATAAAGCGTAAAAAGAATCGGCGTAAAAAAAAAAAACAAAGTAATACTTTTAATTCTACTGCCGTGAAATTCCGACTTATTTATAAGTTATCTTAAGGCCCGTTTACACAGGCGATCTTTTGTGCAATTTTTGTCGCACTTGTCGGTGCAATTTTTGTCGCGAGCAAGTTGCATCTTCAAATCGCGTGTGTAAACGGGCGGCGATTTCAGTGCGATTTGGGCGCGATTTGTCGCGCGATGTCGCAGACTGTTTCGAACATGTTCGAAACCTGATGCAACTTGGCGGCGATTTTTGGGTTGTCACAGCAAATGTCGCACCCGAATCGCACAGAAATCGCCGCTAGTTTACACTTGCGACAAAAGTTGCATTGGAGAGCGCGACAAAAATCGCATCAAAAATCGCATGTGTAAACGGGCCTTTAGGATTCATTGTAGGCACATTTATAAACCTCAGTCGAATTTTAATCGAAAATTTCTTCAGGCGGTTTACGGACGTTCGCGCGAAAATCTTCTATCATTGATTTTTTTATAAAACGTTTGCTACAGCTAGGTTATGCCGGTCATTCGTGTCAGAAATGCAAAAAAATGGGGGAGGGGGTCACCGACTTCGTTTCCGAGATAAGATATCTGAAAGGCGACCGTAATTTTGAAAAATTGGTCTTCCTTACTGGATACGACCCCAATCTCTGTTAGTCTAAGAATATTGCAAATGAATCTCTAAAATGCAACTCAGTTCTTTCCGTGACCTTTTTATGCGAGTACGTCTGGAAATGGAAACAATTTAAACTTCCTACATTGATTTTTTGTTCATTTTTTCACAATCTATCGAGAATTGGCAAAGAAAATTATCTATAATTGGGGGTCACCGACCATCTTAGCGAGTTAAATCTAAGCAAAGTAAACGCAACGGTTTCCAGCCTTTGTGCTTAGATTTCTTCTTTTGCGCGCGCGCTCAGGCACTGGACGTAGCATGGCGCATGAATTGCGTGCGTAGTAAGGATGCACATAAACAATTAGCGCGAACGTCCTTTTAAAAGAGCCATTGTTTGCTCCTCGAGATCCGCTTTGAGCTTTCTATTAAACCTTAAGCTCAGTGAACTTATCAAAGTTAGGATATTGAGGTTGTTTCGGGTTGTCTTACATCACTGGATGGCTTTTTAAGCCAATGTTAAATAAAACTGTACTCCTGCTGTTGATATCAGTTTTAAAATAAGCTTAGTGTTCTTTTGTCGATAAGCATTTACTGCTTTCGTGTTTTTGGTTAAGCTAATTTAGTCAAGTTTACTCGTGGGAAAGTTTTGTATTAAGTTTGAGCACTGAGCAACTTATTGCCTTATCGGGAAAGGGGACCGACTTTGTTTACTTTATAGTTTCTCTCACGCGGTTTTCTGTGAGTTTACCGGGCAAAATAGTCAATAAGTTTTAGACCAATTATAACGTTGGTAGTATGACAATTATATAGAGCAGTTTTCAATGAGTGTCGTAAAACCAAAACCAAAGTAATTACTCTGACCAATCACAGCAGTCGTAAACAATCCAATGAACCAATCAGAGCTCGAAGCAAGTACATGTCGACGACGCTAAGCGCGGGAAAACCCGTGCGAGCAAGTCACGATTGGTTTTGGTTTTACTTCTGATTGGTCGAGAAAGTGGCGCGAGATTTTTGAGCCAATCACAAAGCGTAGCAATGCAAAACCAAAGCAATTGTGTAATTACTTTCGATACTCAATTGAAAACTGCTCTATACAGTATAGATTTGTTGAATGTTCCTTTTTTTGGTATTTCTTAACAATAAACGTTACCATGGGGACCAGAGGTTCGGTCGCGGCACGCCTTTCGTCTCGTTCAACGTACAAAGGGTGAGCTTTTGATCATTATCAAAATATCTTTCACTAAAATTGTGCTGCACAATGAATTGATATCAAAGTACTTTACCGAGCAGAATTCCAGCAGAATTTCTTTGCCCGAGCAGAATATGCGATGTTTACAAGCATTGCCGGCAGGCAGAAAAGCCGGCCTTTTCCGAAACCGAGAGCCACGATTTCCAATAGGTGAAAAATATTGTATGAACTGAAAAACAGAATCATCAATATATACCCCATACTAAATATAACAAAAATTTAAAGTTTCGTAGAGATCTGCTTCAAACTTAAGGACATTTTAAAAGTAAATAATTGCAGAATATTCTCACGTGCAATACACACCCGGAATACATGACCCTACATTTTCTTCTAAAATCGTGAATTTCAATTTTTTACATTTCCTTCAGTTTTAGCAGATCTCTTCTCTTCGTAACTTCACGGCATATTTGTTAAATTCGGTATGGGGAATCTATTTATTTATCCTGTTTTTCATTTTTGAAAAGGGCTACTGATTTAGCAGAATTTATCAAAGCCTATATTGTGCAAGCATTTTATGTCAACTATCGATTTCTTTCGCCATCCGTTAATCATAAAACTTCCTGCCCATTATACATGTCACGAGACCCAACCTCTATAGATCATATTACTAGGCTTGCCCCGTGATCAACTGATTTTCCCTCGTGCGTTTTCTCTCGGCATCGACTGCGGTTCCTCGGATCATTAGGGAGAGCCATCGATTAAACTCTGTACGCTGTGGTGAAGGAAAGGGAGACTTCTATATTAAAGGTAATTTTTAAGGTGTTTAACTCGCTATATTTTAAGCTAACGAAAGGAAGTGCGCGTTATATACGCAGATATACATTGGCAAAGACCGAAGGTCCTTTGATGCCGACCGCTACGTAATTATCTGCGCTAAAATTAGAACTATACTCTTCGTAAAGTTCAGTTTGTGCCCTTTGGGTCAAGAAAAACAGCAAGAAGAAACATTTCATCGGCCTGGACTTAACTAGAAAACCACAAACTTCTAATGTGAAGTGTTTTGGCGAAAGGAAATGACTAAAACAGTCTCGCATTCATGTGCCGCAGCGCGAGGAATTTCTCATGCGCCTTTTTAGTATCATTCAGCAATCTCAGTTCATGAATATTCAAAAGTAGGATGGCGGAAGTCTCTGTTTCCTAAGTCAAAACGTTCGCTTGGTTACTGCTGTATATTTTGGCTAGCGGGCTAGAATGTTGAGTTCCGTGATTCATCTCGCACTTGAATTTCAAAAAGTTAATAACATGCAATGAAATCGCGCGCGATTCATCCATCAAACGAGTCTCCTGACTCTCGTGCCGTATTGATAGTCGGTGCGCGTGAAAAGGTCATCTTTCGCAAAGAAGTGTGACAACATACAAGCGCTTAACTAATTTCAAGTTCAGTTTATTATGTCGAATAGATTTGACCTAGTAGTTTTGGTCAGACGTAGGGCAAATTTTCAGACAATTGAAAAGTGTGCAAGTCCGCGGCGCGGATGCAATGCAATGTAGCTATTTGATATCATTTCAAATATGACAGTTTCAGTTTGTGTTTTGACAGTGGAATAACATGCGAAAAACTGTCATGATGAAAATGCGTCCGTGCTTATCCCGTCCTCATTAAATTAAAAATAGGAGACTCCTAGCCATGATATCGCGTTACACAATTTTCCTTCTCTCCTGTCATCGGCAATATTACACTTATGTGAAAAGTGATCAATTGATTTACTTGGTTTAACATTACCTCGCCGCCCCAAAAAAATCGTTAATAAAAAGCAGACACATGACAGAGAGAAAGTTTATACGCCTTTGAAAATCACAACTAAAGATAAGAAAAGAATGGCTTGTCACGAAAATGCGTTTTCATTCTACATGTGTAATTTGCTTTACATACAAAGGATTACCGAGGGTTTTAGGCTAATATTAATCCGATTATAAACTGGAAAAGTAATAAGTATGTACTGTTATAATTCGGGGGAGGGTGGGGGTGATTATTTAAGTGGGGTGTTGGGGGGGGGGGGGGAGGGATTAAAAGTAAAGAGTCAGAGAGCAAGGCTCCTCACTGACTGAACCACAGGCAGCCCAAGCTCAAGCTGTGAGTCATTGGAGATGACATTGCAAAATAGCGGTCATGGCGAAAATATAAGAGTTTTTATGGGGGTATTTACGATATGCTTTAGAAAACATAAATACTATAAAATTCTCAATAAAAATACCTTAACTTCCATGGTGTATTACTTTCTGTTCTGTGTCCTTACTCCTGATTTGAGGCGATTTTAGCGTGTTTTAGCTCCCTAGGTTTTCCACTCTAAGAGAAAAGACAAGGCTTCACAGTCTGTCCTTTCCCTTAGAGTGGCAAACCTAGAGAGCTAAATCGCGATATCATCTCCAATGACTCACAGCTTGAGCTTGGGCTGCCTGTGACTGAACGAGTAACTGAAAACTTTGTTTTTGCTTATCAGTTTTGGTTATCAATAAGCATTTGTAATCTGCTAGCTGTCTTTGTATCTCTTCTGTGGCATAAAATTGCCTGGGTCTACAAAGCAAGTTCATTTTAGTGGGATATTTTTTACTAGTAGTTAAATATTTTAAGTGCTTTGACCCAGATCAATGCTCTACCAAACTGGTAAGTTTCGTGAAAATAGTTAATTTGATTTGTGCTTAAAATGGGTTGTACATTCGATTGAAAGCTATTGATAATCTCATCAAGTTCTTGTGGCTTTGTTTTGTTAGGTGAGTTCAGTGAGTTCAAATATTTTAAAACTCTCTAGTTGGATGAAAACCCGAAGTGTCCCTTGAAACAAAAGGCTGTGATAGATTTATATTCCTCTGGATTACGCTTTTTAGAGAATGTCTCATTTATTCTTTTGTGCCAAAAAAAGATAAACGAAAAAAACCACAGCTTGTTTTTACTGTCAGAATTTAGAGACGAATTTTGTTAAGGGTCGCGTATCATTTTTTAAGGGTCGTGTATCATCTTAAAAGCATAAAAAGAAACATCAAGTATCTCAAAACGAGCATCATGGTCGACCGCCAAATCTTATCATAACACGTTCGGGCCCAAAATGTCTTCATGCCAGGACGTTGAGACTATTTTTGGCAAACATTTTGAAATATTCAAAAAATCCATAATGTTCAATCCAATGTTGTGGATCAGTTTTCGTTGTTAACAATGGTGGATTAATTTGCGGTATGATGGAACAAAAATTTGACGTTAAACAGCAGGCTACAAATGTGGAATTTAAGAACCTGAAACGCCAAAGAAAAAAGGCAGGTCTAAAAACAAATTAAAGATTTAAAAGCTTATTTCAACAGATCCAAAAAAATCGTTCTTAAGTTCGAGATGTATCTTGTGGAATTTTACCATTTTGAGATTCGGTGCCAGGTTTTTAAATACCAGTCGGTGTTTCACGCGATATTTTTGTGCACAGTTTTGCATTTTATGACCTTTTGTGGTCAATGACAAATCATTTACGGTTCAAATTTCTTCTGGAGGTAGAGAGGAAAGAATTTTCGTTTTAAAACCTTGGTATCTTCGCAACGGTTATGATGCACAAATATAACGTTGTTTTTTTCGAAAACCGTGAAAGTCGATTGCGAAATAAAAAGCCTTCAGGGCCCGGTTGTTCGAAAGTCGGTTAACGCTAACCCAGGATTAAAACTTAACCGAGGATTGAATTTCTCTTGTTAGAAGTCTTTTCAAAAACTTATTTTAAGCTACACGCGAAGACAAGTCAAGGTCGAAACTGAAGGGCAAAAATACTTTGGTAAAATATCCATCGATTAAGTATTTCACTGGAATCAAAATTGACGCTAACCCTGGGTTAGCTTAATCGTGCTTTGAACAACTCGGCCCTGAACTATCAAGTTCGCTGAGGCATACGATTTAAAAAAAAATGATTTTTAAAAAAAAAAAAAACTATCGAATGGCCACAGGAAACGAAATAATTTACTTTTTTTAAAATATTACTGCTTTTATCTGATTGTCACACCTCGTAATTTCTTCCACAGCCTTAAATTAAAAGTCACAGTCATACCAGTTTTGTGGCTCTTATTTTGGCCCTGGCAGTTTTCGAGAAGTTTTAAGACAATATTCAGAAAGTAAAACAAATCCGCGATATAATACACTGTTTCAAGATAGGTTTTAGCAGTGCAGTGTTTTTTTGTGTGTGGCGTCTTTGAATCTCGAATTTGAAGTATTGTTTTTCTTTTAACCTTGGTGCGGCCTGAAAAAAAAGGGGGCGTCTAAAAAGTTCGTAGTGATTTCCTGCACCCATTTTTTCTTGTACATAATAACAGTTTCAGTTTTACACTTGGCCTAATGTAGAGTGGCATTTTGAAAACACTCACGGAGGTGATTGTGTTGATTGTCGTAATAACATTATCCCCTCGACTTTGAACTTGGCCTAAACACCTTAATATATTCCTATATCCTTATCAAAACTCGTCAATTTAATATCTTTGTGACTGTCTCGGTTGTACTTAATAACTGTTTCTTTCTTTCCTTGTTTTTATCAGAGTACACCGCTCTTATATGCCGCCCTTTACCCCCCCAAGACTGGTGTAAATAAAATTTTAGAGAAATTCCAACTCCGGCAAAATATTGAAAAATATGCACTTTAAATTAAGATCAATAATTATTTTTGAGAAAAGTTTTGATAATGAACAGGTGAAATTATTCCATGTATTTAAAGATTGTGTCGGCCGCTTGCATCTGTTTTTGAGAACTTTTTTATGCTGCTGTTTTCGCCACAACCACAACCAAATAGTGTGACTTCTTTCCCACCAAACTTTGTGTAATTTAGAAATCTCTTTCTTGAACTCCTTGGAATTGTCCCTTGTTTTCAGATGTCATCGTAGAATAGGTTATAAGATGAAATGATGGCAATTCATACCACATGTTGAATAACATGTTATTTTTTTTCCCCAAATTAAAAACTTGCGCGGGAGAGGCGCGGAAGCGATACTCGCCATATGGCGAGTACATATGGCGATACTCGCCATATGTACCGTGAATCTCAGACGGTGTGAAAACCTCACAAGTGACGACATATGCCATGTGACCTCAGTTTAATTTCTTTTATTCATGTTAATAATAACCCGTTTAATATCGTGTCACTAAAAAATTGCTCTCTTTATCGTCCTCAATCCCCTAGACAGTTATTTCGGGAAATTTTGTAAGGAGCGCACGCCCTTTTCCGATTATAATTTCAAGAAAATTAAACTTGTAGACGAGAAAAAAAGTGATAGTTTAAGTAATAAGATAAAGACCGTTATTTTTTAATCCAAATGTAATCTTTAAGTTAAGTATTGTAACACACTATACATACCTGCTTGAACCCTAACATACCACCGACCGAGACTACAACCAAACAAACAGCACCACAGAATTGCTCGGTAGCTTTTTGATAAACACTACACTTCAAGGGGTTATGTCACGTATCTTTATCCGACCTGTGACGAGCCCAAAAACCATATTTGTATCAACGGAAACTGCTGCCAACAAATAACGGACCAGTTTTTAAGAAATGTCTTCAACTACGCATGGCCAGGATGGAAATGGATTTCAACTTGAAAAAAAATGGCCATTTTTTCAAGTTCTTCCACCTTGTGTCTAAGAAAAATCGTCTTAGAAAAATTTGGTTATGGTTTGTTCTCGTTTTAAAAAAGATCGCTTGATATTTTCCTCTCACAGGCTGTTCTAGAAGAATTTTTTGTATAAGCAAAGGTGCTTATAGTCGAATATTTTAAAATAGTTCTGTCAACACCTACAAAATCTCCGCTACATTGCGCCTTTAGAATTTATTTATCCAGAAAAAATTATATTCAAAAGTTAAAAGCCGGCTTTATTTCACATTTATGACTTGTGACCACTTGTTTGTTTACATAACAGGATTTCAGTGCAACAAGGAAGTGTGCGGTAAATATTCGATTGCGTAAGAGTCGAGGAAAATTCTGTCACGATCTTCACTGATGTGCAATTGAAAAGCTCTTTGACCCAAGCTAAGTGGTATTTCCTTCTCAGCGAACTTGGGTAATTATATATTGAGATCATTAAATGTTTCAACCTTTGGCGAAACTTGGTGAAACTTGATTTGACCCAAGAGTGCTTGTTAAAACGATATCTATTTATTATGCCTCGTGAATTTGCAACACGATTTCAATCAACAAACACTGTTTCCAGTTTTATTAGCAACGAGCCCGATATTAGGTTTGTTGATGCTAATATGTCCATGCGCGGAGTTTTAGAAGTTGAATAGCAAACGATTGAGCACCGTCGTAATGAAATGGAATTGACCCGGAAATTTGCACTGTTTAGCTTATGTCCTTGTAAAAGTACATGTTCCACGCTATTCGAACCGCCCAATCGAACCCATCAATAAAAATAATCTGAAATCTGTGACCCTATTTATAGCCTGTCAATAAACGAAACGACAGTTTTTATAGATTTTTACGTGCAGCACCAGACGAAAAACGCGTTTTTTCCGGCAGTTAATTGCAATGCCCTTTCTAGATCTTTCTAGAAACTAGTAAAATATGAACTGAAAGCGAAGAAGTAGGAAAAATTTTGGCGCTTAATATTTGGTTACTTTTCCTACGGAAGTTGGGATCTAGTTTCGCACGTGAAACAAAAAGAATAGCCCCCGCCCCCTTTGGCATGTCAAGGTTAAACATAATTTTGTATAAACACAATTCATCAAGCTGTCTTTTAGCTATTATCATCAGCTTTTAGTGTTTTTATAATTCTGCAATTTTATCCCCGCGAAATGCGCGCTATTATAAGAATGCACCGAGTCGGCTCTTTGTCTGGTTAACGCTTCAAGAATCTGACGCAAAAAAATAGCGGTGCGCGTGTAAAATTCAGCGCGATTTAGGCACCCAAACGTGTTTTAAAAAATTCTAACTGCTTTTTCCTGTGAATATGGGTCATTTACTGGTCGGGGTCGTTTAATATAATCCCCTGAAAGTGTTACTTCTAACGGTGAAATTTGCGTGACTGGATGTAATTATATTAAGTTCTAAGACTAATGATTGCGGGCGGTCGCTTGAATTCAGTAAACATCTTTGTTTGGTAGTATCTACTTGGTATTTCTCGCAGCTTAATTATGCAAATTATCTCCAAATCATTTTTCTCGTATCTTTAAAATAGTAAAAAATGTAACTGTCGACAAAAATCGCGTTAAGTCGAACGGCGGTATTTTCGCGTTGTTTCTCGACTTAAACCACTCCTAGATTCTCAGTGGGTCATAGCATTAATTTACATTTCAAACAATACATTGTATAAATGCTTATGTAAATATTCAAAGGTTGCGTGTCCTTGCGTATGTTTTGGGCAAAGGGAAAATTATCCATCTTCAATCTCCTAGATCCGTTATCGGGGCTTGTCATGCCGGTCGATGACAGTCGTGTCTTATCATAAGACGTAGGTCAAATGGACATTTCTGCTTCTTTCCTGAACAAAGACCTTGAGTGAGGGGCACGCTAGGGGAGAGAATATTCGCTATTGTATCTTCTGGCGTGACTATCAACAAATCAAGCGGCCTAAGACAACGCTCGAGGAACCCGTTTATCGCCGCTTCAAGTGCTTCTCTTCCGTTTTTACGTTTCGTGATCTTTTTTCACTCGCGCGCCGAGGTGTTAAATTGCTGTTTACTCAATAAAGCTCACGTGTCTCAGACATGCGAACTTCCTTTTATGCTAGCTGCCGAGATAATGTCTTAATCTCACTTGTAAATTGCTTTTCATTGGAGCCAAAATCGCCCAGGGCAGTAGTTATTTAACAGCCTGAAAGGCTTCGCTGCGCGCAGAGTTATAATTAAACTTTCTTCGCTGGCGCACAGACAAAGTGTTCGTACACGAATAGTTTGACCAATCACATTACATTCGTGACAAACGGATCCAGTCAAGCAGAACTCTTCTAAGCCCCGGGGCAATTTGTGAGTCACAACTTTTAAAGAGCCCTTGAACCTCCATTTGACAGGCCTACCATATATAGAACGGTCGCCACGGAAACCCGACATTTTCAACAGATTATGTCAAAGTTCAGCCTTTTCAGACATGACACGGTTGATGTTTTTACATAGCGAGTTACTGTTCAAAGCTTGTGTACGCTCCCGTCTTAGCCGCGCTACAATATACATATGCCGCTTTGCTGCGTGAATTTAGCATTCGCGCGAGGATTTTAAGTCGAGTAAGTAAACGCGGTTAATATGCCTTTGGCAGTCTCATTTATGGCTCCCAGGTTCCAAAGATCCCTCGCTGTTGAGCGGTCGATCACGGAAACGCAATCCGCTCACGCGCGCTGCTCTTGAATCCACGCTAACTCTGTGCTTGTAATTATATCCACAGTCGTTAATTTGCCGCGTGGTATGGCCGTGTCACCTACCTCCCAGCCATGGTGCACGGGGAAAACCGAACCATTAGAAGAATCGACGGAAAAAAATGTGCAGCAAGTTGAGTGTGCAGTTTGCGGCGACAAGTCTTCGGGGAAACATTATGGAGTATTCACGTGTGAAGGGTGCAAGTCTTTCTTCAAGCGCAGCGTTCGCCGGAATCTTAGCTACACTTGCCGCGCCTCGCGAAATTGTCCCATCGACCAGCATCATCGGAACCAGTGCCAGTATTGTAGGTTGAGAAAGTGTATCAAAGTCGGAATGAGACGCGAGGGTACGGGTGAGAAATTTTCGTTAACAATGTGAAATCAATGTTTGTCACTTACGCTTGTTAGTAGCTTGCAGGTATCCCCTGTGGCTGCATAAGCAACATGTTGAATGAACCTTTTCACCTTTTCTCGACAGCCGTTCAACGAGGTCGAATCCCTCCTACTCCAGTACCGCAACCGAGTCCGCAACATTCAGCGCTCAACGGTAATGATGTTACCAATGGCCATTCGTTCTTGTCCGGTTTTATCAGCCTGCTTCTGCGAGCAGAGCCTTACCCCACCACAAGATTCCAACAGGGATTGAACATGCCTTGCGGAATCATGGGGATCGAGAACATCTGCGAATTGGCGGCTCGCTTGCTGTTCAGTGCGGTCGAATGGGCCCGAAACATTCCCTTCTTTCCTGACTTGGCTGTTACAGATCAAGTGGCGCTTCTACGCTTGGTTTGGAGTGAGTTGTTTGTGCTAAACGCCGCCCAGTGCCCGATGCCGCTCCAAGTTGCCCCACTTCTCGCCTCCGCCGGCATCCACTCGAACCATATGTCGCCGGACAGAATGGTTACGTTTATGGACAACGTTAGAATCTTCCAAGAACAGGTCGAGAAGTACCGAAACCTGCATGTGGACGCCGCCGAATTCGCTTGCCTGAAAGCCATTGTGCTTTTTACATCAGGTAAGGCAATCCCTAGTCCTATCGTAGATTTTGCTCGGTGTTTAGTGCTCAATGTTTGTGATGTATTTTTTAATATTTTATTTATAACTACCTGTGAACATTAACAGCGTTTGATCTATTGCGGTGAGTTAATAGTAATGCTCTATTGAAGATTGTGTGTTTCTCCGCCTATCGCGCAACCAACATTACTTCAAGTTGATGCCAATGTCACGGAATATAATTGTGTTTTCACAGATGCGTCCGGTCTCACTGACCCCCAGTACATTGAGAGTCTGCAAGAGAAGACACAGTGTGCTCTGGAGGAGTATACAAGAAATCAGTACCCCAACCAACCGACTCGCTTTGGAAAATTGTTGTTGAGGCTGCCCTCTTTACGAAGCATCAATTCGTCCATAGTGGAACAGCTTTTCTTTGTTCGTCTCGTGGGTAAAACTCCAATCGAGACTTTGCTTAGGGATATGTTGTTGTCCGGAACGCCAACAAGCTGGCCTTACCTCCCTTGCTCATAGAGAAACAAAGACAAGCGGGGATTTTGGCGATTCCGTTGATCTCCATGCTGGCTTCAACAAGCTATCGCGTACGTTCTTCAAAAGAACACTAAAACCGTTTCTTCTTCTTCAAATTTTGTTAGGAAAATATCGGCTTCAAGCCTTAAACCTTTTAGTCTTACTTTAGGTCCCTTTTTAGGTAGCAATTTATAAAGGATATTTGTTGTACTTTCAATAACTCACAGTGTTTTATAAGTATTTGCAGATAGTACGACAAATTGGAACCCACCGTTCCAAAGTGAAAGAAATAGGTATGGTTTTGATATAGCGACTGTGAATGTTCGAAGTAAACTCCTTATGTACATAGGGTTGGTTTGAATTCTAGACGCTCACACGATCTTCTCGCGAAGCTCGTTGTAAGATAGAAGTTGTATAGAATAGTTATTTTTACTACACAGCTGTGTGAATCACGAGTAGCTTAGCTATATGTTAAAGTATTTTTTTCTCCGTCGAGCTGTAAGTTCGATCTGTGTTTGATCAATTTGTCTATGGGCCAGACATGGTCATGTTGCTGAAAGCAACAGGTTTGATTGTTCCGAGAATGTTCTGCGCTGTGTGTATCAAGAAATTGGTGTCCAAGACATCTTATAAAAGTGAAATAATACGAAATTAAAGAGACATTTTCAATAGATGTGATGTTTTGCTGTTTAATATATCGAAGTTCGGGTGGTTGATTAATGCAAGGAGCAGAACTTTATTTTATTTTTTTTTTCGCTTACAGTAGCTAATATAAAATCTAAGCTATTTAGTTTGGGGCGACACAGGTCAAGATATATCTTCTACCTTGTAAATAAGAAACAAATCAGTTATTTCTCTTTGTATTATACACCTTGATCGATGCGATTATGCCAAATTTATTGAAGTTCTTTTGACTACGATAAAAATACACGTCCTCAGCAGGAACAATGTGGAAATATAATTATCAGCATCCAACCGAATCTTACACGTTTCATTTATTCATCGAAACTCTTATCTTGATATACAAGGAGGTACTTTCTTTCATCTGAAATTTAACTGGATTAAATGAATAGCAAGAAATTATTGCGAGCAGTATGACTGTGACTGTCCACAAGTTTTTCTGAGGCGACAGTCGAAAAGATGACTGTGTAAACAGGCTCTTGTTTGGGAAAATATTTAGGTGGTTAACAATGCTCAACCCTTGCATTCCGTCTGCTTCTTAGTTTGTGGCGTAGTTGTGTTGTTATCGTCGGTTTTTGGTACACAGGTGTTGTGTAGCAATGAAGTTATTTTTCGGATACAATTCGACTTTGACAATGTTGCATTTTTATGCATTTACGTCAAACTACGGAAAACAGTGTATCAGACGTCGGTTTTGTAAAACAGTGGCGAGTGTATAATTTGAATAATGAGAAAAATGCAAACCTTATTCCAACATGCAACAGTGAATGTAAATTGTTAAGCTTGTTATTTAATCTGGCCGTTAGATTCTTTCTTTGCTTGTACTTTTTAAGTGTTTAGCGATGAGTCTCGAGAGCGAAGATTTATTCGTGCATATATCGCACGAATGACCTACGTGAATAATTGCTTCGACACGGAAATTGCATCACCGGCGTTATATTTATTTCATAGTGCCGTACAAACTACAGCTCAAAGTGTTCTAATTTCGAACTTAATTTCAAGGTCAATGAATATAGTGTTTCGGTGATGTCCCATTGCGTCGTTGTCTCTCATCGAGTGACCTCTTGTTGTACGAGAAGGAGATTGAGTTCTTGCTGTGCTAGATCCGCGGCGGTACTTCTGCATTGAAACGAAAACTGAAAGACCTGATCTCTATACATGTAGTCCCACTTTGTGAACCTTTCGTTATCGCAGCTAACCTGATTATGGCCTTCCTGTCTCGGGTACAAACATCTATTTGCTTAAGACAATCGCTGTGGAGCGAACCTTGGCTTTCAATACAGGATCTAGTAATCAACATAACGCATCAAAATGACCTTTGAAGGCTCATTAAACATTAAAACAAGAAACGACAACATTAACCTCGTGAACCGTTAAAACGTTCTGTTTATTGAATCATACTGATCAAGAGGAATATTTAACAGCATCTTCAGTAACGCTACAAAACGCCGGTAACTTCCAAGGCCATATTTGCTAACGATTCTTCTTCCACGATTACATTAAATCTTCTTAGACGAGAGATAAACACTCTCTCTTTTAGTGATTTTAGTTTTTAGTCAAAATAAAGAGCAATGTTTACTCAAAGTCACTTTGCGCAATAACTTGCCACTCAAAACAGCTTTGATGGCGAAGCGAAACAAGCTGAGAAAACGAACGAGAGAAATACTGTTTGTTTTTAATTTTATTAAATTTTTCACTACGTCTGTTGTTAAATCTTCCTTTTCCGAGCTATTAAACTGCCCAGATTTAATGTCGCGTGATAACTTGGCCCTCGGTGTGTCAGTTTGATGTTTTTGTGGATTTGAGTTGTAACAATACACGCTATTCCACTGGAGCGCATTCTGTAATCACATTACCCGGCTACAATTATCGACCTATCGACCTCTAGTATATCTTTTGCTTAGTGGATTCTCCCCGTGTGAAGTGGCTGCACTTTATGAGGACACAGGAATTCCAAATCATCTCTCTCGTGACTTTGAATGTAAAAAGGGGCTTAAAAAAGCCATTTAAAAGTTTGCGTGCAAGACGGTATTTCGCGTGTTTTAATAAAATTCAACAATGTCTGTTGTATATGTATATTAGCTAAAGGTAATTTCATTCGATTGTTCAATGTCTGCACTTTCAAATTCTCTTTGTCCGAGCTTTTTTTAAAAAAAAATCCACGCATGCACTTCCAAATGTATTTCCTTTATCAGCGGTGTTGGTTCCATTTTACAGAAAAAACGTTTTTTGCTTTGCAACAGGCTATTTTCTTTTCTAACCGAAAACAAACTTCCTTTCGAGCAAATTTTTGCTGATAGAAAAAGGAAATGGATCAATTTCCATTCCAGATGTGTGTCAATAACTTACGGTGAAATGAATGCATTAATGAATTCTGCTTGGTTAGACAAAAACCGCACGAGAAGATTTCATTGAACTGCGGTTACCTGGGTAAAATCGATAAACCAAACGTATGCGAGAACTTGTTTCTTGCTCCATCTTGAGAATAAGTGTCTGATCATGACGTAACCTGGGCACGCTGATCAGACAGCCTAATACAATTGCCAGTGATGTTTTTATTATATCTATCTATTGTAAGCCGTAACCTCTTTGTGTAAGATACGACAAAGAAAAGCCATTCAGTACTTGTACATATAATCATAAGTTGTTGAACTTGCTACAGAAATGGGACGCTGGGGGATTGCGTGTTCTTGTAGAAATGATTATTACTGGATTTTTTAATCATTATACACAATTTGTAGATGGCATCTCTGATTAGCGAACGACCGTCGTATTTTGTCTTGCCTGTCTTGTGTTTTGACTGGTCGCCGGGGTAAACTCGTCCTTATAGCGTCATTAACAGTACACTTCTGCTTACTAGAGCTCACGTCAAGTTTTTGTTTTCAGAACTACCACAAAACACAAACTAACTTGATTTATTTTCTTTCAAAAGAAGCAAAATATTGATGGTTTTTAACCATCGTGTGACCAGCTCTCACACGTAACTCAATTAACATTCTAACCCGAGGCATGAACAGATGAAATCTTTATTTCAAGATGGCACGCATTCACAAGGAAATTATACCTTATCCGCACGCGAATGTTAAAATTTGTTCCAACAGCCATAAATCATTTTATATGTGCCTACATTTTTTCGAAACACAACAAACTAAGAACATAATGGCGGTCATTGGGGTTAAACCTTTAGACAAATACTCAAGTCCGTCTAAGATCATTGTTTTTCTCTCATTGACCCAGTTTATCACTTTCTTTTGTAAACTTTCGCGAATCTATTTCCACCGGTGATAAAGTTACGATGGGTTGCGCAATGGAGTTGTAACACAAGTTAAACGGCGTTTGTATTGTATCACTTGACTTTCCGCGCATAAGTCGAGCGACTGAAAAAGACGGAAAGAAACCCGTAGCGTTTTTTCATTGGGTGAGTAAATATATTCACTGTTTATTTTGTCTTTCTGATTCTGTAAAAAATCCACCCTCCCATGAAATTAAAAGTAATTGATTTCGGCCTCCCTTTTACATGCATAACCCAAAATACTCTTAACATTGTCCCTTTTCTAGACTTGTTTACTACTTAACGCGGGCTGAAGTAGCAATTAAAATGCGCCTAGACATTCAATATCATGAATTGATCAGGCTTCGATAAAGAAAGGCAACTCCGACATGGTAGGTGTGCCCGACACAATGTCGATATTTTGGAAAATAATCACGGTTGGACAGAAAATAAAGAACAAAATTGAACAGATGGCTCACTGATCTCAAAAATTCCTTTTATTACACAAAGTACTTAAATAAATCTCCTCGTTTACATTTTGTTTCTGCTCAATATTTTTAAGTGCCTTCTCTCCGTGAAGTAAGTAATAGATAAAATATGACCGGCAGAAATGTATGAATATTTACAATGGCAAACCGCACGCGAGCCATTGTAAATATTCATACAGTTCGGCTGCGAATATTTTAGCTATTACTAAGTGATAAAGCTTATTAGCATTCCTATTAGTATTTTGCATGGATGATACGATAGATACAGTATAGCTGTTCTGTATCAGGATTAATTTACAAACCTTTAATAACAACTACAAACATCCATTTTTAAGGATTCAAGTAGGGGCATGGCAATCAAACTCATCGAAATTCTACAAAATAACGTGAAAATAACAACAGTCACCCGAGGTACTGTAAGCTTTTTTTCTGTCAATTGTACGCACATGTTTCTGGCGAGGAAAAAAATCAACCTATTCAAGACCATTTACGCTCAGCTTCCATAAAGTGTTAACAGTTACATGAGCAAGTCATAAAAAGAAAGTGGTAAAATCGACGCTTAGTCAGAACAGATGAGTTTGCTAGAAGAGTCAGACCTTTAATATCGATGACAGTGAAGATCTATACGAACTGATCCGACCAGCAAACTGGTCCGTTCTGTTTACTAACGTTTACTATAAACGTTTTTTATCCTGCTGGACAACGTAAAAAAGCAATTGCGTGGAAAATGAATTTACACGAGGAGCTCATTGATTGCTACCTTGTTGAGGTAACCGGCTAACCATGATTTTCAATAGTATATCGTAAAATAAACAATTTTACGTATGAGCAGACGGACAACAGTGCAATACCGAGTTAAATTCGTATATGAAACTGAAGGGAGATTAGGAGAACCTATAGTGCTAAAACATCAGACCCTAGCTTCCCCTGCGTGGTCCTTGTGTCTCTAACTTTTGAGTCTGTGGATGAAATTCTAAAGTGTGCAACCATTAATATGAAAGCTACTGAGCAGTACTTTCCTGTGGTACTGTTTATTATGCTGTACAAGGTGGTTCTAACTTTTGAGTCTGTGGATGAAATTCGAAAGTGTGACCATTAATATGAAAGCTACTGAGCAGTACTTTTCTTTGGTCGATGTTTATTATGTTGCCCTGTACACGGTGGTTTTAACATTTAAGTCTACATAAAATCCTGTTGGGACCCCCGGGGTGTGACCATTCAAATGAAAGCTACAAAGCAGTATTTATAGTTCTGTTTATTATTCTTTACAAGGTTTTAACTGTTGAGTCTGTAAGGTAAATCTGAAAATTATGAAAGTAAGGTCATTTTTCGGATGAAAGCTATCGAGCGGCACGTTTCATTGGTGCTGTTTATTAAAGCTGCGAAAACCTGAGAATTAAACCCTAAAGTGTAACCATTCAAATAAAAGCTATGAGCAGGCAGTACTTTCCTGTGGTACTGTTTATTATGCAGTACACTGTGGTTCTAAATTTTGAATCTGTTGATGAAATCCTAAAGTGTAACCATTCAAATAAAAGCTACTGAGCTGTATTTTGCTGTTTACTGTTTGTTATGTTGAACGAAACGGTTCTGTCTTAATTGACGGTCTACGAACTAGTGTTACCATTCAAATAAAAGCTACTAAGCAGTACTTTCCCGGTGGTTCTGTTTATTATACTGTCCAAGGAGATTCTAACTTTTGATTGAGTCCGTGGATGCGATGAAACCTTCAAGAAGTGTGACCATTAAAATGAAAGCTACTGAGCTGTACTTTCCTGTGGTACTGTTTATTATGCTGTATAAGGTGGTTCTAACTTTTAAGTCTGAATAAAACCCTGAAGTGTGACCATTCAAATGAAAGCTATGGAGCAGTACCTTTCTTGCACATGCATGGTTCTCATGCATGATATATAATTCTATACAATAAAGTTCGAACTTTCAATACCGTGATACCTTTTATCATTATCTAGTGATATCTAAATGATGGATTGTGCTTTCACGTCTGTGGCCGGCTACAGTTAAAATAGAAGCTTTCTGCCTTCACAAAGAAGCTTTTTCGAGGGCAGTATCTTTCTTTAATTATCGCTGTACAAGGCTCTTACGTTCGAATCAAGTGTGGCCATTCAAATGAACATTCGACTTCAGAGTTTTGATCCCGGCTGTTTAAAATGCTGTACAAGGTGGCACGTCTTAACGTTTGAATATGTGAATGAAAACCCAAAAGTATCATTCAAATAAAAGCTCTTATAAGAATGTTATTGTTGTTTATTAAGTATACTCGGCAAGGTGAATGTAACAGTGAATTTTTTTCAGGTTACCGAGACTATTTTGATTTCGATGTACTTCATAAATTTGTCAGGCAGTCGAATTGCTTCTTGCTGTTTGAAAATACGTTTTCATTAGCTTATATAAGGTATGATTTAAATCCAAATCAGTCAAATACAATACTAGGCTCGAATGCTAGAGCTAAAGCACAGAGCAATATTTATTGTCCATTCCAAACTTGAAACCGGTCCACTGTCAATATTGATATCAAAATGGCTGAAAAAGGACAGCTAAACAGAGCTTTCATCATTTGGCTCACTCAGCTACGCTTTAGGATTGTAACAAACGAACCAAAAGGTGTGAATTCTAGAAACCGTTATTCCGCCTACAAAAGAAGGAACTATAATACGTAAAATTACTCCACAACGAAAAACATCTTGATAACTTAAATTATAAGTAAAAGCAAGAAAATCAAACAGCACATCGACTTAAGTTAGCATTTAGTTTGTTTTTGCTTGTCTTTAATTTTTCTATTATATTATGAAATCTAGAGCGACATATTGACTCTGGAGGTTAAAGTGCTAATCAAGAGAAAGGAGATCTTAGGATCTCAGTTAAAAAAATAAACATCACAGATTATTATGCTTTGCCATCTCAAAAACTCTGCAGACTCGTAGACTACAGTTCAGTGGACACTGCTGAACGAGACTGCTTCTCAGCTACTTCTCTGGGATCCAACACATGGCTGGCGATCGAGGGGGCGCCCAGCAATAACTTTCATAGACCAATTAGAGAGGGACACTGGACTGACACGACAGGAACTCCCAGTTATCATGTCTGACAAAGGGGAGTGGAGAAAACTCATTAAATCGGTGCGGGTGTGCCCGAAGTACATAGATAGATGCTTTGCCATTGGATACTAGCTGATACTGAAGGACAACGATAAATGAACTTAAGAAGAGCAGGAAGGTTGAAGAATTGTAAAACGTTTTCTAGTATAACCCCATGTTAGGTTAAAGTACATTAGCAAACCTAAGCAACAAAGTAATATTGTAAGCACTGTTGGGACCGAATTTCAACAACAGTCAAGCAGATAGGGGATCAAAAGCAAGATTATATTTTGATATCATAGTTCCGGTATGTTTCTTAAGCTTTTCACTTCTCAAATTGTCCAAGACAGAAATGTAAAATTCAGAATCCTTTAGTCATAAAATGTCAAGAAAAAGACAGCACCAAATGAAAATATTCAATACTCTGTAGCTTTTATATATTACTGTTGGGATTTACTGTAGTGTTGGTACCAACAATCAGCTGAAGGAACTACCTCAATCAGTATTCAGTGAAAAGAGGACATTATTTTTCTTCTGCTACATCTCACTTAATTTCCTATAACCTGCCTTCGTCTTCAGTTGTGTTTTGCACCTTAAGAATCACTGCAGTTATTTTTCTCTTACATAGACCTAGGGATATATCACTCTTCTGTCATGTGATATATCACTCCGCTGGTTTTAAGATCTCGGATCTACTTTTGGTGCTTGTCAGTCTCAGTTCTGCACTAGAGTTTAGTCTCTGCTGCTACCAACGGTTTTGTTGTACTATAATTAAAAGCTATTACACTCTGGCTCAGTTTGCAGCGAGTTCAGTGTACTAGCACTGCTACTGCTGCTGCTACTGCTTTGCCTCTGTCATCCAGATGATGTTTGATTTGACTGTTGCTGTTGCCTTTTACTTGGGCCTTCAGCAACTGCTACAGCTACTATCGGATCTTTCAGCAGCCAGTTTACTGTTGCTGCTGCCATGCTGCCTGTGATAAAGCTTCTGCTAGCAACACTCTCTCAGTCCTAGTTGCTAATGCTCAGCTGCTTATGGTATTACCACTAATGTTTCTGATCTCCTACTTCAGTTTACTTCTTCTATACCGGCACTCTCCCTACACAACTCCCTTGCTGTTTCTCTCCTGATACTACAGCTCTACAGCTCACTACACCTTACTTGTCACTCTCTTCTATACTACACAATCTACTAATCTATTCAATACTACATCTTAACTATTTCTCCTATGCCACGTTTTACTACTCTTTCCTATACTACCCCTCTTTACTACTCTCCCTTATATTATTACCTCTACTACCATTGCCACTGCTGCCTGATGTACTCGCTGTGCTATTCTCGCTCTATCCTACTGTTTCTCCTCCAACTGTTGTCTCTACATTTTATCCTTCAACAGGAGCCTATTAATAGGACTTAAACTACTACTACCTACCATCTGATTGCATTCTGCTGTTACCACTGCTTCTGTTGTGCTACCTTCTACCTCTGCTCTTGGTACTGTTACACCCAGTCTTTCCTACTTTTATTGGCACTCTTTCACATGACTCTACGTCTACGGCCAATGTCACTTTGAGAAGGACCTCTGGCTCTCTCCTTTCCCAACTTAACTATACACGACTACTTGTACCATCTCTATTAGTGCTATTGAGACTGCAGTGCCCTAATCTCTTCTATTATCGCCATTTCCTCGCTTGCTAGGCCACTGCCAGCCCACCATGAGTGCTGTAGTACTGCAACCATTACCTTCTGCAGCACTCCACCTAACTACCCTTTGTACAGGTGCTAAGTACTTAACAACTGTCTCAGTGTGCTCAGAACCGCTCTCACACTTCCACTAAAGTCGCATCTGATTCTGATGTACTCACAGTGTGCCCACCAATACTACTCATATGCTCTAGGTATACTGCAACTGCCACTCACTGCTCAGCAGAGCTGGCTTCACGAGCAAAGATGCTAGGGCTGTTTTGTGTTTCTAGTAGCTGTTTACCCCTGCTTTTCAACTTCAACTTCAACTTTCAACCTAAAACTTTATTACTTTCATCACACCTGAATAATTTACAATTTTTGTTTTATAAGCTATAACAAATGTGATGGGGAGTCTACGGGAAGCCGTTACAAGCTTGAATTGGTGGACTCCTTCCAGTCACTGTTTATGGTTTATTATGCACTTAATAAATTTTAACAGTATAATATGATAACCACAACATGATATAGCATTTTGATACTATACACAGCGTCTTCAACTACACTAGAGTTATCACTGAGTAGGTTTCCCAAACAAGTTAACTACTACATACTCTAGACTAACTACAGATTTAACCAAACAGTCTTTCGGGCTTTCAAGCTCCGGCAAAATCAAGATCATGAAGATAATGAAAAACAAAATGCACCATTGGAATGTACACCTAAATAATTTACAATGTTTGTTTTATAAGCTATAATAAATGTGATGAGGAGTCTACGGGAAGCTTTCAAGCTTGAATTGGTAGACCACTTCCAGTCACAGTGTCTGTGGTTTATTATGTATACCTCATACTTTTTAACAGTATAATATCATAACCACAACATGACATTTTGATACTACACAGCATCTTCAACTACAGTTATCAGTAGGTTTCCTAAACAAGTTTGCTAGTCTCAGTCGACTAACTACAGATTTAACCAAACAGCCTTTCGCCGCTTTCAAGCTCAAAATCAAGATATTAAGATAATGCACCATTGGAATGTACTTCTAAAGAGCTTTTATTTGAATAGTTACACCAAAGGATTTTATGCGCAGACCAAAAAAACACGACTCGCAGATTGACTCCTATGGGCCGGAGTGCAAAGGTTCTCTCTCTGCACTTAATACAGTTTTTATGGCTGTGCATTTCATACAACTCAGCATCAACCACTAATATTCAAAGTTTATGTACTAGTTTCGAAATAGATAGCAATAATATCAGTTGGGTGTAAGGAATAAAACGTATCATATATTTAGTCCCTAGTCAAATACACCTACAGATTATGTGGCTCTGATCGTACGACCAGGCATGCACCGTCCATGTCGATCAGTCAGTTGTGACTTCTGATTCTCCTCCCGGCGCAGTCACTCGCTCTCGGTGATCTACAAAACAAAACAGTCAATGATCAAAATATAATCTCACCTAGGCTTATATCGCGCTATCACTGATATTATATCGCATACCTTGATAGTTACTTTGTGAATGACATGGAACTGAGCAAAGCGAAAAGTGGATTTTTGTTAACCTCGTATCGATTGCAGACTGATTCACAGTGGAGTTTTCAATTTTTAATAATTTTTATTGATGCAAATCTACTGATCGACGGAGGTTAAGCAACATATAAATCAAGGCTGATTCGCTTCTCAGAAGCCAACCTTGAATAGTTAACAACGAAATCCATCAGAAATACTGCATTAAGTTGTATTTAACCTTCCACTCCGAAAGTCAGACGTCAAATTTAATTAACGATCAGGTTTTCCTTTTGGGTCGGCTGTGGATGAAACCCTTTAGTATCGCAATTCAAATGAGATGAAGCTCTTCAGACTTGAGCAGTACAACTTTCACGGAGGTGTACCTACCGCCAGTTTGTTTTTCTAAGTATGTTGCAAAATTGCATTAGGATCATTGATATTTCGCAAGTTTGAACTTCGGCGACTACCATGGGAGTCGTAAATTAGTTGATAGCTTGTTTATTTCTAAATAATATTATAAATCAAGGCTACATGAAGATTATAGAATTTACAACGAGTTCTTTAACTGTAATTTCTTTGAATATTTAACAAAACTATAAGCATGTTTTCTCCTCTCAGTATTGGTAATCTAAATTAGCATTAAAGGACCCTATTTACAGTATCAAACTATCAGTACGTAAAACTTTACGAAATCGTTTTTACATCGGTGCAAAACTACGACAATCATCAGTTTATGAAATGAAGTTCTGCTCGGTAGTGGCAGGCAGCCTTACCGCGAAAATCGCGGCCTGCACTGCACTGCAGCATCATAAAACCTAAAACCTAGGTATGCATGGAACAATGCATTTTGTTGTAAAACATGGTAAAATACGTCTACTGGAATATTCGTGATCAAGCAAATCTGCCGCACAATTCATGCTTCACACACCTTTGCCTTATATAAGGAAAACTGTAATACTTATTGATACCTAAATGTACGTGCAACCGTTTATCTTAAAACACACAATTCTTAGGGCTTTTAAGGCAGACAGATTGTTGGGTATTTTTAATACTTAAACAAATATGTGTTTAATATTGGCCGTTTGATCCCGGCGTTTGATGGCACTAAAAATCAATGGTGTCCACTTTCCTTCATGTAAAACAATAAAAAGACTTCAGCTTTAGTTATTTGCTTATTAATAATGATTGTATATGATCTATTCCAAAGTTAAAAATCACTGACACGTTTTTATTCATATTAAAGGAAACGCAAAAATGTCTCGTTAATTTATTGATTTCAGTGCATTGAGGTGAGACCAAGTCGTGTATCGTTGTACCGATGAAACTCAGTACACCTCCTTGAGATCAGAGGGCAGTTCATTGTCAACTTGCCTACACAGAATATTCAGACTTTTACTTCTTCTTAATGCCCAGATATTTATTCGAAAAATTATACAAAATCAGTTTTCACTTGAGAGAATGTAAAAACCGAACACAACTGAACCGCAGTAAAACCTTGATCAATAACATAGTTGTCATGGATGTCTACACTAAACATTTTATTCGCGTTGTTTTTAGATTAGTTAGAACCTCATTGAAACCACACTGAACAACACTGGGAAGGAAGGCAGGTCAAGAATTAAAAAAAAATTGGGTTAGAAGTTAATTATCACATGCGCTGAGGCTTAATCTCGTAACCACAACCTTAAAAACTGAGCAATGTAGGTGTTTATGTCATAAATATATCTGCAACATTCACAGCTATTTTTACTTTGATTGCTGATAAACATTAATTTGCAATTACTAATAGTAAAACGGATGGCATTGCCTCTCGTGTCAAGATTCGAGAATAAATTATTCGGTAAAAGGTTTACTTTTCTGTTTCGAAGAAAATATTCGGCGACATCTATCTCAGAATATTAAGCAGACTTGCATGACTCGCTGGCTCGCACATTAGGCAGACCCATGTTTAGACAAGGTCACAGTGTATCGATTTCAGGCTGAAACCACAAAGATTTATCACTAAAATCTTGACTGCTGTGGGTCAAGGGGCGGCAAGTGTGCGCTACAGACTCAAAAGTATTTGCGCGCAAATGCACGCAAGCTTAATAACCAGGAGTTTTTTAATAAATGACATAACAATTTACAACAAGGGTGCAACAGATGCAATGTTTTAGCTATAAGAGTTAGCTGCCTCCATTAATTCCGCTTTCCCAGAATTTCTGTTTTACTAATATCACGCTTGCTCTAGAAATAAGATTATATCTTCGATCTTTCATCGACTGGCATAATAAAATATTTGATGCAATGACACTGCTTAGAGATATTTTATATCTCATTATACGGCCCTCATGTTACATACCGTTACGTTACATCACGGCTATATAACGAAAATTATTTTAAAGAAAAACTCAAGATAAAAAGAGTATTTATAAAAGAAAAGAAAAATTAACAACTTTTCTTCACGTCTAATACGTTAATAAAAGGAGCAATCGATTTGGCTATTAGATTATAAGCTCACTGCATAGAAGAACGCCCGGAGTCCATTATCTTTTAATTTACAGTATAACGGTAAGCCGCGTTCCTTGTGGAATGCAATTGTTTCAAAACTTAAACAGGAAAGATCAGATTAACGTTCATAGATTTAAAACTTAATCACTTTATTATCCATTCAGCTTCATGTGCTTGACAAGTCCTACTAACTAATCCGCATCACTAAAACAACTAAGCAGTTGATTAACTAATTTCATAATTTAATTGTAGTTGGTCTATTCTTTCTTGGAACTATACTAAAACAATACCTTGATTACCGAGTAAATGAATAAAGTAATAAATAAATGTACAATAAAGAACTACTCAATGATCCGATTGTTTAAAGTGCCCCTGTGATCAAATTTTTGATTTTGAATTTTTTACATTTTCGTGTACTATTAGACTTTCTTACTTATCTTGCCAAATTTCAATTCATTACGAACATCAGAAGCCATTTTATTTTAACATTTATTTCCGAGAATTTACGGCCGCTATTAATCAACCGTGTTCCAAGGCTTGGTTGCGAATTGGAGAAAGTGACGTCAAAGACTCAAACATACCTCACGGGTTGAAATTATAATAACAATAAGCGTAGAGAATTGCACGAAGAACAAGTCCAAAGTTTTTGTTGCTTTTCGCATGATTTTCAATACTTATTGTTATTATAATTTCAACCCGTGAGGTATGTTTGAGTCTTTGACGTCACTTTCTCCAATTCGCAACCAAGCCTTGGAACACGGTTGATTAATAGCGGCCGTAAATTCTCGGAAATAAATGTTAAAATAAAATGGCTTCTGATGTTCGTAATGAATTGAAATTTGGCAAGATGAGTAAGAAAGTCTAATTGTACACAAAAATGTAAAACAATGAAAATCAAAAATTTGATCACAGGGGCACTTTAATCTCTTCCATATCACTCATTCTGACTAAATCTCTCAATTTCTCACATTTTAATTTATATGTCATGCATAGCCAAGGTTTAATCCCTATTATAGCTAGACTAACAAGGCGTAATAAGGAAATTTATCACATCCAATCACTAGCTAATAGTAGATCAATACACGCATTTTGGAGAGTAAGGCATAATAACGACATATTATTACTATTACTATTATTCACTCAGCCGTCACTGATGCCCAACTGAACAACCAGGTTAGCAGTGAGTCTGTATGTCAGTCAACAATTAGTCAGTGTCTGTTTGCCATTCAATGAATCAGTACAATACAATACAATATCCTTTACTAGTTTTCCCAAATGGGATCTTCCAAACTAATTTACAATAAATAAAATGTAGAAATGAATTCTCAGCCAGTGAAACAATCAGTGCGTAAGTGAGTCAGTCATTTAGTCAGTCCGTCAGTCAGTGAGTCAGTGAATCAGCGAATCAGCGAATCAGTGAGTCAGTGAGTCAGTGAGTCAGTGAGTCAGTGAGTCAGTGAGTCAGTCAGTCAATCGGCCAGTCATTCAATCGGTCAGTCACAGTCAGTCAGTCAGTCAGTCAGTGAGTGGTCAGAAACAGTCAGTCAGTGAGTCAGTGAGTCAGTCAATCAGTCAGTCAGTGAAACAGTCAGTCAGTCAGTGATTTAGTGAAACAGTCAGTCAGTCAGTCAGTGCAACAGTCAGTGAGTCAGTCAGTCAATCAGTCAGTCAATCAGTCAGTCAATCAGTCAGTCAGTCAGTGAGGAAGTCAGTGAGTCAATCAAATATCAATCAGCTAATCAGTCAGTCAGTGAATGAGGGAGTCAGTCAGTCAGTCAGTAAATCAGTGAGTCAGTGAGTCAGTGAGTCAGTGAGTCAGTTAGTCAGTCAATCAGCCAGTCAATCAATCGGTCAGTCAGTCAGTGAGTTGGTCAGTGAAACGGTCAGTCAGTGAGTCAGTGAGTCAGTCAATCAGTCAGCCAGTGAAACAGTCAGTGAGTCAGTCAGTGAGTCAGTCAGTGAGTCAGTCAGCGAAACAGTCAGTGAGTCAGTCAGTGAGTCAGTCAGTGAGTCAGTCAGCGAAACAGTCAGTGAGTCAGTTAATTAGATAGTCAATCAGTCAGTCAGTCATTCAGTCAGTCAATCAATCAGTCAGTGAGGAAGTGAGTGAGTGAGTGAGTCAATCAATCAATCAATCAATCAATCAATCAGTCAATCAATCAATCAATCAATCAATCAATCAGTTAATCAGTCAGTCAGTCAGTCAGTCAATGAATGAGGGAGTCAGTCAGTCAATCAGTCAGCGAGTCAGTCATTCATGCAGTCGGTTAATCAGTCAATCAGTCAATCAGTCGGCGAGTGAGTCATTCAGTCAATCAGTCAGTGAGTCAGTGAGTCAGTCAGTAAGTCAGTCAGTCAGTGAGTCAGTCAGTGAGTCAGTGAGTCAGTGAGTCAGTCAGTTAGTCAGTCAATCAATCAATCAGCTAATCAGTCAGTCAGTGAATGAGCGAGTGAGTCAAGGAGTGAGTCAGTGAGCGAGTCAGTCAGTCAGTTAGTCAGTCAATCAATCAGCTAATCAGTCAGTCAGTGAATGAGCGAGCGAGTGAGTCAGTGAGTGAGTCAGTGAGTGAGTCAGTCAGTCAGTCATTCGCTCAACCCGTGACTCAAACAAAACTCAAACAGTCAAACACAAAATTCCTAACACTCGTGATAAACAGGAACCTGACCATACTGTTTTTGAATTGCCACCCAATACGCGCCCAAAAAGTAGCAGTAAACAATACCCATATATGTATGTATTCAGTATTCAGTAGTTCTTCAAATTGATTTCCGTCCCTGATGGGGGTAAATAATGAGGACAACAAGTACTTATTTTGAAAATCGCTCACCTGTGGCCCCTTTGAGATCAGAAATGCACAGATTAACCCTTTAACTCCCAAGAGTGCCAATCATCAAAATTATAGAAAAATCCCAAATTTCATTTTGTAAGATATTGGAAAACAAATGGTACCATGCAAAAGTACTGCTGAAGAGGTTTCATTTGAATGGTCACACCATAGGATTTCATCAATAGACTCAAAAGTTAGAACCTACACTACATATCTCCATAATTGACTAAATTGCAATCTTTTTATGGTTTTGTTGTATTATGTATCTGTGATTTGCTGAGCAATGGAAAATAAGAAAAATGTAGGCGCCACTCGGTCCAATGCATTGACAACGTTCTTACAAAAATAGCAACCACTCCAATTTGTTTGTCCAGCCGGACAAGATCAGGGTCGACAAGTGTCCTCAGAACAATCGACTCAAAATGAAGAATTTTGCGGTTGTCTTTCAAAAAGTCAGACCGCATTGTTTGTCTAAAAAAACCTCTTCTTTTTATAGACTCGTTCATTGCAGTTTTTTAGAATATCTTTATAATGAATTGTTCTCCTCTCGAACCACAATTTTCGGGCAATGTAGCTGGAAGTAACTCGTGATTATGTTCAAATTGGTTTAACTGTTAAGTAAGATTATTTATTAAATTCGACGGTAAACGGCTTTCTAAGCACAAGTACACATAAGTCAGATAAGTTAAAATTATTGACATTGAGCAAGGATTAATAATGGCCGGAAAGCCTTATTAAATTCGAGTTCACGTGGACATTCTTAGTTTCCGAATGAATAAAGAAAATGAAAGGATTTAATATGACTTCTATCACTTATCATTCTAGCTTGTCAACCTTTCCAACTGAATATTAACTGGTACATAAACTCCCCGAAAATCAGAATTTTCATATTTCCAGTTCACCTGCCGGACTAACAGTTAACTACACCAGACGTGAAATGACCATCACTTGTTAGAGATATGTTGTGGTTTTTGCCTTGTATACGTCGATATATGACTGACCGATTAAACAGCCTTCACTTTTAATCCAGTGCGAATGTTTTATTGCACAATAGTACAGATTGTGGCTTTAATAAATCCGTGAATAGTCTGGTTGTACAAACCTGAGATTTAACTAATAAGATGTAAATGAATACATCAGTGATTGTTAGCGCATTTACATTCAAAACGTACTTAATCTTCAAAGCCAGCCGAACGAAATCCTTGTAACACTGGATAAATCAAATTGCAGTTTCTATTACTGCTTAGCAAACATATTCACAACAGCTTTCTTAAAGAAATAAATCATCCTCTAGCCCTTTTCCCTCCCAGATCTTCGACCAAAAATGTTCATCAGTCTAGCGTGCGACTGTTTACGTTCAGAACTCCAGCTTGGACGGCTTGGCTTACAATGACGGCAGGCAAGAAATCGTTCTTGCTCGTCAATATTTCAGTTCTTCTTTTTAAGGACGAGATCAGGTCGAGGGAATTCGGCGTAGTTTTTGACTGGCCTGACAGTGAATAATGATCAAGTCCTTAAATGTTTGCCACTTGGAATAAAAAGTATAGTAATGAGCGATTGATTGGGAAGATTATTAAAACGAGTGGTTTACATGAAAGCGTAACACTGCTTCTAAATTGTCTAAACTCCACCTTAAGGGTTGCTTATTACTCGTTTATTGACGCCTTCTTTAAGTCAAGAACCATTCGCCAGTACTGACAGATATAAAAAGACGTCTAATAGCTTAAAATATCTACAACATTTTGCCAACACTGATTCATACCTTTGATTTCTCGCTAGTGTCTGCCATATTGTCGAAGAATCTACCATCTTCCTTTATAATACCTTCGCTTGCTAGTTGTAGAACTGGAATAATTTTGGTATGTGCTGCGCGCTAATACGATCATCAGAAGACAGGCATTCCAAACAAATGGCGTCTGATCTTTTTATTAAATATGGAAATGATTTTCTTTTAAGTCACTGAGTATAAGACAACGAAGTTCAAGGGTCCTATTTTTTCTGTCTGGGTCAACAAACGGACAAACAAGCTTTAGGATTTTTCTCCGATACTAAAGATTAGTTTCTTCCGCGCATTAGTAGTTTCAAACGATCATCAAAACTTGACAGCGGCATACGCGCAACTTTTATTATATAACGGCATATATCAACATTTGTTTATGCTGGAAGTGCCATTGCAAGGAGCAGAGGAGTGTTGAGGGAGGTGTTGAGAGGGGGGCAGCTTGTACGGGGCTTCCATTCTCCCCTTTCCGTAGGATAGCTTGTGTGCGGCGTTGAACAAACCAGGCCATATTATGCGCTATTCAAGTACGATTTTACTTGTACTAAACATACACACTCGTCATGTGATAAATAGAATGCTCTTATCAGGGTATAAATAATTTTACCTCGTGCTAAACTAACCTGACAGGGGCTTAAAATCGCCCGGGTATGACATCGATGCGAAGTATAGGGTGGCCCCCTCCTATATTATTTTGTGTTGATATGCACTGTTCCAAAAAGGTGTGGCGTTTTCATTATTTTGGTCTTTCGAGAAAGTACAGTTGGAGCTCTTGTGAGATACCACGACGGGATTTAGAGAAAGTCAGGTCGTAACTCGATGCGAGCTGGTCACTGAGAAGACAGAAGTCGGGCGTCTAAGAAAAGCTTGCGACATGATATGCAAAAGGGATTACGTACATACAGTATTTCTGATAACAGCGTCAATTTGATGAATGTACAAAATGAAATGTTTTTCCTTTATGAAATTAAAACGTCTTTCAACCAACTGTTATTAAAAGGTGAACGAATTTGAACCAGTAACAAGAGCTGAACAAAAACAATGAAAAAGCCACTTTTGAAAATTTCAAAGGTGCATGAGCGACCACTCCCTTAAGCGACCGCGACCACGACCACGGGAGCTTTTATTTACAGAGTTTTACAGAGAATTAAACAGGATTCCACGAGGGTAGCCGGGGAGAGGGAGGGGTCGCTTACGAGAGTGCTCGTAAGAAGAGCTTCATTTTTGTCCATTTTTTTTTGCTGTAAATCCTTCGTTAGTCAACTTAGAGCTCAAGCAAATCCAGGAACTGATGCCCGACGCACGTTATGTTATGTGGGTTTTCTTTGTTTTATGGCAATGTTTATTTCCATTCATCCTCATCACTGATTTCCTCTACAAAATTGCCTACAGATTGATATTGAAGGCATGTCCCACTTGATATGTATATGTTTAGATCCCAGCCTCGCTTTAACCCTTTCACTCGGCCCACAGTCAGTTATGCAATATAAGGACATGTAGTGTAATTCTTACTTTTGAGTCTGTAGACGAAATCCTATAGTGTGACCATTCAAATGAAACCTCTTCATCAGTACTCTTGCATGGTGCCATTTGTTTTTCAATATTTTACAAAACGAAATTTGAGATTTCTCTTGAATTTTGATTTTTGTTGGCACTCTTGGGATTAAGCTAAGGTCAACTGTAAGCGCAAACAAGTGCGCTACCGACTCCACGCCCATGGTAGACAGCTCCGAAATTTCTTAACGAGTGGTGAATACTCCACAAGGGCTGAAAGATGCCAGGGATGAATGCTAATAAATGATCAGCTCAAAAAAATGTAAGATTCTTTGATTTAATCGGGATCAGCTAAAGCAATATCATTCATTAGCTAGAGGTTGGGATTTTAAGTTTAGAGCTCGAAATAAGGTGAATATTTAAGATTTTCTAAACTCAAGTGTTTTTAGCTGAAAAATTTAACAATAAAAGATAAGCGTAATTCACAAACAAAAGCAAAACGTGACTTGAATCATTAGATCTGTTCGGCTTTTGTTTGAGATTCAAGTATTAAAAAAAATAATAATCATTGAATGAAGGCATCTAGCCAAATACGTGAAAATATTACAAGAGTGTTTAACAAAAAATGATGCGTAAATGGAAACCGTTTTATATTATCTTTTTAAAAAAAACCTCATTATTTTCTGGGTAAAGTTAAACACGGACCCGCGCTATAAAAGGGATAGCTCCGCCCCTCTTTGTCACATCATCACTGCTTCAACGGCTAATCAAAGATGGCTGACACTGCAAGCAACACAGAGGAAGACCGTTGCCCCAAAAAATAGGTCTAATTCTACCTTCACCAGTTCAATCTTGTATAGGATTTATCTTTCAAGAAAATAAAACTAAAAACATTATTTGAATTAATGTGCCTTTTAGGATGAATATAATATTTTAGCTTGCCAAATTCCCATGATGTGGGTATGGACCTGCACACTGAAGTCAATACATTAACAATAAACATGCAACAATGACCTAAACACCAGCTAGCAAGCAAGGTTGTTGCCACATTGGTCACAGGGCCAAAAGCTGAGGAATTAAGAAAAATCTATGAAATAGTAAGTGTCACAACAAGAAATTTAGGGGCCCAGAGTGATTCCTTGGGCATTTCAGGGTATAGGGCTCAGGTTAGGCAACAGCCTTGGCAAGCAAACTAATATTTTTCTGCCTCTACTATTAACCAAATTTAAATTCGGAATGCACAGTGGATGCCCCAAATGGGAGTGAGATGCCATAAACTGTATTTAACAATACTTTATTTCCTCAAAATATCATATACGTCTCTGATCTCAAAAGCAACAATTGCTATTCCAATGAGATTATTTTAAGAATGTTTTATAATTATATTATTGCCAATTTTCTTCAGATGCCATCATGGGTTGTCTTATTTTGAGGAAATACATTATTGCCATAGTTACAAAGTTATAAACAACCTAAATTTACTTACAAAATACTTATGAAAAAAAAGTCTGAAAGGATTGTTTTCCATTCAGACTAAAATAAAAGTAAAACAATACCAACCATTAATTGTCAATGTCACAAATTATAAAGATAACTACCTTAGTGAATGCATCACCAACAGTAACACAAGTTGCCCGACCTATCTTGGCTCGAAACTTTGGTAACAGGCATGCCTTCCTTGCAAAAGCCTTTGATCCTTTCCTAGCACCCAACCAATTTGCTCCTCTCCGGTCAAAAGCTTGTGGCTTTTGTGCTTCTCTTACAATAGTCTGAGCTGCTGGAAACTTGGATGTGCCACTTTATAATATAAAATTGAAGCACATTCTTGCTTGAGGCTTACAAACCGCTTGAGGCTTACACACCGGCTCATCCGAAGCGCTTGCAATTTGCAATGGGGAGCGTTTTACCCGCGATTGAGAATCATTTGGGTTGTTTGCGGTATGTTAGCCCTGAAACCTGTCACTAATATTTCGGTACATCCCTAAAAGAAAGCCAGAGTACGTCCGCCATTTTCCTTTTGATCCATAATCCCTTTCCTAAACTTGTTACCAGGTTTCGTCCAACTTTTCAACATGTGCCACAGTCGGCACCGCGGCAGAACGTTTGCGCATGCGTAAACTTCAAGCACTTCCGGTCCGTTAAACACAACACTTCTGCATGAACCAACAGACCTAGATTTTCTAGATGCAATGATGAAAGGACCAAAACCGAAGAAAATTATGCTACGTACACGATCGGTTCTTGCATGAATACATTTCGAGATGGAGTGAAGACTTGTTTTTTGTGAAAAAATGCGATGCAAAAATTATTTGTTCATATTTCGTTGTTGGTGCAAACACCAAACCCCTTGGTGCAAACGCTTGAAACTTGAACGATGAAAAAACTTTTCAACGAAACAAACTTTTTCTCTACCTTTGTTTTATAACTCTTACTTTTTGTTTTCAAACTTCGCGGTACGGGAGTTTTATGTTGTTTATGTTGTAGTTCATTTTTTATTTCAGGTAATTTTTGTTTTTCCTTTGTTTCAAATTCATGAGCATATATTACCATACCCAAAAACAATGGAAAAATAAAAATTACCCGAGATAAAAACATTAACTACAACATTTACATGGGATTACAGTATGTCACCGGAAATGCGTAATTCACCGGATGCTCAGTTTTCTACTCATGCGCAGTGCGTTCTGCCGCGGTGTCGCCACAGTCCGGCCCGTGTCGTTTCCGTTTGATCGCATCGAAAAGTGCTCTCAGTAAACTTGAGGCCCCATTAGGGGGGGGGGGGGGGGGGGGGGGGGGGGGGGGGGGGGGGGGGGGGGGGAGGGGGGAGGGGGGGGGGGGTCTGGATATCCCGTATCCCCTTACTTTTTGGCCCAAATATCCCGTATCCCATTAATTCCATGACTTGGTATCCCTTTAATTCCAATTACATCTGATTACGTCATTTCGTGTAGCATATCTGAGTACGAAATTACGTAACAAAGTACTTTTTACTTTTACCAGATTTGTTCCTTTGTTCTTATTGAAATGGTAATTGCATGTACGTATGATACGTTATTAATTGGGATCTTAAGTAGCAAAACTTTTTTTTGACAGACTTTTGTAAGGAATAAATTGTCTTTGAAGCAAGATGACAATCTTTGTATTACGGTTCACTACAATTATTTCACCTGCACACTTGGGTAGAGGTACAGTGGTCTAATGGTTAGCGCATCATAAATTCAGTCTTGGTCTCTGCCTGGGTACCGTCGACCGTAATGCATGGAGGCTTGGTGGTCTCGTAGTTAGCATGCTGTATGAGCTGTATTTTCAAACTGAACGTTGGTAGTCAAGGCGTGGACTCTGCCGTCATGTTCTATCCTTAAACAAGGAGCTTTGCTTCACATTGTCCCTATATGGTTAAAGAACGGGTGCTGAAGATAACACATAAGATTTCTTGTTATCCATTGATTCTTATGGTCTTCATGCGTAGAGTAACCTTGCAGGGAAGAGTAATGAGTCCGTAATAGATTCAGGTCATTCAGATGCCGAAGATGTGCTGTGATGGTATTAAATTTTAGTCGTAGAATAAAAAATCTGCTTCTCTTGGGCGTCTTGACTTTCTTCCAGATCTTCTGGTTGGAGCCCTAGCGTCTTGCCGACATTCATCCTCTTCCATTTCTGATGCCTCTCTACACATTTCTTCTGCAGTCTCCTTTGCAGTCAATTGATATCCGCAATCCAAGCATTGAACCACATAACTGAAATATTCTTCTTCGTTGAATACAATCAGGTCGTCTTCAAGAGAAGGACTGGAGACTTCTGCCAAGACACCAATCATATCGATCGTGTAGAGGACTTGTGAATCATGAAAATGAAAGGGCAACAATAAGTCTTGGGTGTAAATAGCGACTTCTAGCTGCCTTTCTGAAGGAGGCACGTTCTTTGTGCATCTACCAACATAAAACGGGGCTTGTGGAAGAAACGTTGGTTGATAACCGGGCTTGATAATCATAAAGGAATGTTTTTTAAATAACGGAGAAACTGAATGACTGACAACCTTCGCTTCTCGTCCTTTTCTGAGGATTTTTTCCACAGAGTCTCGAAGAACATTAAATACTTACATATCAACTCATGCTTGTCCTGGAGAAGCAGCAAACACGTCGCAAATTGTTCATCGGTATCTATTGCAAAGACTCGACCACGTGGAAAATCGGGTTCCGGCGTCAATCGCTTGCACTGAAGTTTAAGTTTGTAATCCTGAATGCCAAGTTCTTTGGCTCGTTGATCTATTCCAAAGGCATTTTTAAATGCCTTTGGAAGAAACGACTTTAAGTCTTCTTTTTCGATTTTTGTCAAAAATGACCATTTCATGGCATGCTTCTCGTCCTGTTTCTTATAAACGCAAGCTGTGACTTCGTGCATAACCTTCTTCGAAGCCATGATCGAAGCGATGACAGATTCCTTGACGAAAGCCGCTCAAATTTCGCGGCAAATCAAAAGAGGACCAAAGAGCCCTAAGGGGGGAGGGGCAGGGCTTTACTCGGAGGGCCACGATTTGACGGGAAAATACAAACAAACCAACAAACGCATTTGTTAGTGTTTTTGACCATTTTTCTCACTTTCTAAGTCTTTCATATTGATCAATGAACCTATTTTATATCACTGAAAAATATACAAATTTGATGCTCGATATCCCATAATCTATATTCTAAATATCCCGTATCCCTTTAATTTTCCCCCCAAATATCCCGTATCCCTAAAATTGTTTACCTAAATATCCCGTATCCCCATAACCCCTAATGGGGCCTCAAACTTACCTGGAATTCTGTAGTTGATACGAGGTTTCTTGCCGCAATACAATCTGATAGCCAGTCAATGATGACAGTGGATACCGTGTCCTGGCAGTGATATTGATGTGCTTTCAGCTTGAATATTGCGTGACTTTTGCCAGACCAGCGCGTTTCTTGATCACGCGATGTGGTTAACTTTCAAGTCACATGATCAAAACAGTTTCTTGAACCTTGGCAGCCATCTTGCTTCAAATGGCGAGTCTCTTTTTCTAGCTTTTCTGCCAACAGCGGAACAACTTCAAAGTAATAAGGCGTTTTACAAGAAGAGTCTTGTCTTGCAATTAGAACAACAGGGATTTTTTGTACTTGCTTGGCTCTCTAACTTCAATTAATCTGTATCGATTTGGCTGGATGTGTGGTCTTTGACTTTAAAATAAGAAGTTGTTGGTAGACGAACTAGACGAGATGGTAACTTTGTCTTTACCTGTCTGTGATGGGTAAGCGTACGATTTACTCAATACATATATAAAAGCACCTTTATAGCGTTACACTTTTGAGCTTACAGTCATGTAACTTGCAGAATGTAAGTTTTAAGCTTACCAAAAACCTAGATGTATTTTAAAACTGGATTTACTGGCGTACATTTATTTCTGAGTGTAACACTATGGAGTAGTTGCTAAAAGACGTGACAAGGTTATTATTGGTGATTACATCTCTTATTCTTGTGATCTGTATGTCTAATAATATTAAATACGTTTGTTTTATGCAGAGAAATTTGATGCTATTACTTGTAACCGTTGGGGGTTAAGAGGGTGGTGAGTGGGTGGGATCAATGGGGAAATTGTTTCGTAGAAAAGAGAATTGGGGGGGGGGGGGGGGGGGGGGGGGGGGGGGGAGGTAGGGGGCAACTTCCTGTATGCTTAATATAGATTTGCCACCTGTAGTACTTTTCATATTAGGGACCTGCAGATCAGAGTATGAGATAGAGTGTGAGTAGTGCTAATGCTTTAGATTATCAAATGTAAAAACCAATCTTGTTTCTAGAGCCTCCTTCTCTACTGGGCGACACCAGGGAGAAGCGAGGGCTCTGGGAATATGACTGGTTTGAAATTCGAAAGTCAGTCATAGTCAATCTTGTACTTGTACTCTGATCTTAAAAGGCCCCTACTGTAATGGAAGGTTTGGAACAACACCATAAGGACACATCAGAGGATTATTATAACAAAGTCAGTCCAGAAATAGCAACGTTTATCATATTGGGTTAATTAAGGTTGTTAGGAATTAAGCGACTTAAGGCGACTTAGGGCAACTTAAGGCGACTTTAGGCGACTTTAGGCGACTTTGGGCGACTTTAGGCGACTTTGGGTCCCAGAGTAGGCCTAAATTTGAATTTCGCGCCGGTAACGATTCTCCATTGGTGAGAGGATGCATGTGATGTTGACAGTTCGGTGTCAAGTGTGAAATGACTGGCGGTTTGGCCAGGCCAAGGTTCCTTTTATAGCACGGGTCCGTGTTTAAGACTGTTGTCTGCATAAGACTGGAATTTTTTAATCTCATATAAAATGGCAAAACTATTGACCTTAGTAGAAACGAAACGTTATCTAGAAATCTTTAACCTTTAATTTTCCTTATGTCTCATTGAAACCCTCTTGTGCAAGTTAATTAGGAGATGAATAGAGATCCGCCTTCAAGAAAGTCCTGGTAACTTTGCGGGCCCGAAAAGCTATTTAAAAATTTTGTTGGTTTTGATAGCTAAGTGATAAAATTCCAAGTTGACGAAACAAGTTACAGAGGTTAAAAGTTACAAAAGGTTAAAAAGTTGCTGTAATGTTTGAGCCTGTTTAAGCAAAGAGATAGAAAGTTTCAATTAATTTCCCGACCGCGGGAAGTAAACGTCAACAATACGCTACTATAGCAACAAGAATCCAAACAGAAAGGATTTTTTTTTACAATGAATCAAATGACGCGGTACAGAAATATTAAAACACCACTCAACTGAAGCCTGAACTGATACTGACAATCAAAAATAGACACTAATTTGATAATTTTGGCGGGAAAATAATCATAGTCAAATAACAGATTTGCTGCCCGCTATGAATGTTTATACTTTTACTATCAACTTTAACTTACACCTGAAGAAAAGAAGTGTTCATATTTTTAACAATTGATTCTTACCTTTTTCACCTGTTATAGTGTTTCCTGAAGAAGTCGACGCTGCTAAAAACCAGTCACACTTTAACTGTAACTGTGCCGAAAAACACATTCGTGCTTTTCGCGAATAACTTTCTCTGGAAATCCGGTGTTGCGAGGCGTAGAACGAAGATATAAAAACTGACGTCATAAAGGATGACGGAGTTGATTGCGTGCGCTTATTATATCGAACGTGTGATGTAAATTATATAGAGCCTGATTAAAACCTGCTAATTTTTTTACCTTCACAAATAATCAAGTATTCTAGCCTCTTTACTTATTATAGCACATTGGTACTTACCGCTACTTACAGTTAACATGATAGTATCTCTAACTGCTAAAATTATGGAGGTGTTCAGTTGCGGCGTGCAAATTTAATTGCCTCTCGCTACATATTACAGATTACAGTTAAAACCCGCAAGTAAGAACCAAGTTTTTAAGCACCTGTTAGGCTAAAATTTGCCAGTTACACCCCCTCTTTACAAGAACCTGTTTAGCCCAAAATTTGAAACAGGTTCTAAAATCTATATAAAAAAAATGTGTAGAGTACACTTGGGCAAATAAGAGTACATGTATATAATGTTATGTTCTGTGATCAGTGCTTCAATTTTTTTCTTCAGAAAATAAGAACCTATTTAAGAACCTAAATAGCCTAAATTTGTGCTTATTACTGTTTATGCAAGAACTTGTTTAGGCTAACTTGGGAAAATGTAGGTTCTTACTTGCGGATTTTTACTGTATTGGTAATAATTTGATACTACATCTGCTAAGCTTGTGGAGTCATATTAAGGGGACGTCGACATATTCCCCTGTTCCCCGCTTAACGTAACGAACGGAAGAAGATGACGAAGAAATTGTTTCGTGGATTTCATGTGACAATTGTGAGGCGTGGTACCACTGTAATTGCATATCAAATGCACACAACTTGCCAAGTGAGGACGCATTCATAGAGGAAATCAGCTGGGTTTGCCATCTATGCATTAATTTGGTGTTGAAATTTGAAAAAAATCACGGTTCACAAGCTGACAGACAAGGGGATGTGTCCAGGGATGTGTGCACAGATATAAAATGTAACTGTCACGAACGCAAAATAGTTTAAAGTTGAAAACCTGTAACGTTCTGTTCCTGTTTTGTTCATGGCAAGCTCATGAACGTGATTGAGAGAGGACATCTGGCCGGTTTTGTATTATCTTTGTTAGAGACTTTATGGGGATTTTTTTTTCGTTTTCTATTGAACTGTTTTAATATGTTCTCTTTATGTACTGAATTAAAACATAAAGTATTGAAACTATTTTCAGCTTTCTTAAAAAAAGACATCATTGTGTGAGATTTGGCCCAAATGCCCCACACTAACGTCCAAAACTTGACTTCTTCTTACCCCCTGCCCCCCTAAACGTCCGGTGGACGCTAAGCGGGGAGCAAGGGAATATGTCGATGGCCCCTAACCCTTTCACTGTTAGAGTCAATTATGGAGCAATGTAGTGTAGTTTTAACTTTTGAGTCTCAGTCAACGAAATCCCATGGTGGTATTTAAACCAGCAGATTCACTAGCAACCTTTATGGGATTTCTGATGTTTGTTTATGGGATCCCAAATACATGGTTTCCCAAATACATGGGATCCCAAATACATGGGTTCCCAAATCCAAGTATGGGGGGGGGGGGGGGGGGGGGGGGGGGGGGGGGAATTGTGTATGTATAGGTAGGGTTGTGGGATTAAAAAAAAAGACATTTAAATAAGAAAAACAAACAAACAAAAAGCAAAAACAAAACAAAACAAAACAAAGGAAAGAAAAGGAACTATTAGTAACAACATTAAAGAGACCAATTATGGAGACATGTAGTGTAGTTCTAACTTTTGAGTCTCAGTCAACGGAATCCTATGGTGTGACCATTCAAATTAAACCTCTTCAGCAGTACTCTTTCATGGTATTATTAGTTTTTCAATATTTTACAAAATGAAATTTGGGATATTTTTTATTAAGTTTGTTCTTTGGCACTCTCGGGAGTTAAAGGGATAACAGGGGCAATGCCACAGGGATTTTGCTCTTTTTGGTCAAAACTGTAATGAATATTTTTAATTCCACCGGCTTTGCTCACAAACTGTTCTTAGAGCATCAAGAGAAAAATACTAAGTGATTCCTCGAAGAGAAAACAAACCATAAACAGATTTAAAAAATTTCTTTTACGACACAAAAGAAGAACCAATTTTTTCAAGTTGCAATCCGTTTCCAGCCGCGCCAACCGCAGTCAAAGACAAGCCTGATAGTTTCAGTCAGGGACTGGCATCCTTCAGTATAGTACTCGTTAACAAAACTTGAGCATTATGTTAAGATTCCCATTGATATAAATACGTTTTTTTATTCCAGATTTTGGCCAGGAGCTTGCTTTAAACTTACTTCATTATCTTGGAATTGGAAGAAACCATCGCCAAAAGTGATAGAAGCAAAGACGCATGAACTAAACTGACAAAGTAACGGCTAGAAAAGTCAATATTTCACAAGAATGGCAGGTTTGGGCTTAGATCTCATGGATATACACACAGTGATTCCCCATTGTTATAGTCTTTGTTTGTGATCTATTATTTCCGTGTAGTCTATTGTTTAGTCTTTGTTTCACGGTCTGGTTAGTATATCCATGAGATCTTTGCCCAGGTTTGATTTCGTGACCGCCTGTCAATAAATCATATTTCATGAACTGTAATCCACTTCAATCCTTGCAATCCTGCACTTTATCTCCAAACTGCTGCATGCTTTTGTTTTGCTCTATAGCTAGAATCTTTTTATCCAACTAACTTGTATATATTTGGTGGCATTTGGCGATAATAAGCGAAATTTTACTATTTCGGCTGGACAGTGTTCCTGCGTGCAATCCTCGGTAGGAAAAAAGATGGCGACTGGTACATTTACCCATAATTCTTAGCGCATAAAAACCTTAACAACGTTTATAAAAGTGTAAAGAAAAGTTATAAAATCTTCAAACCTAGTCTACACATTGTCCTTAGTACTGGAACAAATATTGTAAAAATTTGGCTTTCTTTGTGTCTCATGTGCTGTGTTAGGTCCGCAAGGTATTGTGGTAAAATGAACAGCCGCCATCTTTTTTCCTACGGTGGATTCAGTTATAAGTTGTTTCCTTCACATTGGTTTTCTTTTGTTAGTACTGTACATTGATATTGATTTAAAAAATATTTCGGTTAGTATAGTTACAGCTTACCAAGTAGACTTTCTCAAAGTCCCTTCCAATAAAAATTTTCGATAAGTTACCTTGTTACATGAAATTTTCGCGACACGTTTATTTCGCGATTTTGAGGTGCGCATATTTCGCGACACTTAAATTTCGCGATTTTCGAAAATTTTAAATTTTGAATCACTTTAATTTCGCGTTTTTGAGTTAGACACAATTTATTTCCTTGGCAATGTTATTTAACATGTCCCGAATTCGATTTTTAAAAGACTTTATGAAAGGTGCAACGTCAAACTTAACAAAAATGCAACGGCGGGACTATATGTCAACAGTAACAACAAAGCAGTTCAGGCTCACAGTGTCCACAAGCAGTTAATGCTTGTACGTGAATTATTGGTCTTGAGTCAATTAACCACAATATCCATTTACATTGAAAATTCCTTCCTTAACGGACTCCGAAGAAAAAATGATGCCGTTTAGAAACATATATGCAAGTCTCGCCAGTCATTTCATATATGGAACAACAGGCGGTAACACTTCTCTTCCAGTTACTACACCCTTTATTCCCGCTTTCTCCCATCCTTTCAAAACAGGAACCTTTCCCTGTGGGCTGGTGAAAAAGTTATATATTTCCACCAACCAAGTTGCATGAATTGGCTTCAAAACCGATAGATTTTAAAGGTCGACATTCACATCTTCAAAGTTAACAACACTATCACTTGCTTTTGGACTTCTGCCGAATACCACGTTGCGAACTTGTTCGTGCAAAATTGATTATTGACATAATGTGAGTCACTTAATTTTCGCGTCATGTTATTTTCGCGACACTTATTGTTCGCGTCACTTAAATTTCGCGATTTTTTTTAAAACGCGAAATTCGCGAAATTAACGTGTCGCGAAAATTTAATGTAATAGGGTAGTTTCTTCGTAATTTCTCGCTTATGTTAACTCTGACTCTGAAAAAAGCGAAGGTCGACTTACGGCAAGTCTACTTACCAAGCAACACCGACTGGTAAAATTATGAAGATGGTGATAAAGAATTGAATGCGATGTTCAAATATTTGATTTATTTTACTTATTGTAGTACATTTAAGTAATAATGGGCCATTCAGATAAATTAATGATTTAAAAGCTTTTTACCCTGGTTTTAACTTTCTTCTTGTTAATACGTTTTTATTTTAAGGGGAAGTATAAACTAGTAATTTTTCTAATAAGTCTGTTTACACGACTTTACTTGAGTGTCGTAAAACCAAAACCAAAGTACACAAACAGATGCAGACAATCCAATGAACCAATCAGAATTCAAAGAAATACATGTAGCCGGCGCCAAGCGCGGGAAAACGGGTGCGAGCAAGGTTTTGCTCTTGATTGGCTGAGAAAGTGGCCCGAGATATTTTAGCCAATCACAAAGCGTAGTAATGCAAAAACTAAAGAAATCTAGAAATTACTTTCGACACTCAAGTGCTATTCATGCATAAGAGATACTTTACGCTTGTTTTAAGATACTTTGGTCTGATGCACTGGACTCAAAACAAGTCTGATTACAGTATAAGTAATAACTAAAATATATTTGTTAAACCTATGTGATTCAAACAATATTAAAAACGCAAATTAAATGTCCCATATTTCAACTAGTAGCACTATATATATATAGGTTAAAAGTTACAAGTATATGACAGCGTATGAGAAATCCTGTAGCTACCGTGTAGCATGAAATTTTTGCGGGAATTTTATTTTGCGGATTAATTTGGCGATTTTTTGTGTCAGTTGCGGGAAAACTTTTTTGTGGTTCGAGATGACTGAAATTTCTGCTGGGAACTAACTTTTGCGATTTCTTGTTCAAGCAGCAGAACATAAACAAGAAAGTAAACTTAATAGTTTCAATTTTTATTACTTGTTGAGTTATACAGTACACTATACTTAGATACATTTCATTCAATTCGACCATTAAATCTTCGGAGTTTTGTATTTGTATTTTTTGTATTTATTTATTTACTCCATTTTTTATTGTTACAAACGTTTTAGGAGCTAACAATGATAAGAAAAAATGGAGAAGGACGAGACTATAGATATAGGTAAACTAATTAAATGCCCTATAAACAAAATTGCATTTTTTTTTAAGAAAAAAAGAGAAAACCCTCTACGAAGAAAGGAATTGAAACATAGAAGTAATATAGCTGTTACAAGATTGGTGAGACAGTGATTCATACTGAGCAAAATAATCTTCGGATGTGATACACCTCTACAACAAAATCAAACAAAAAGTTTACCACTGCCCCCATGCCCACCCATGACATGCTCAAGAAAAAAAAAAACTGTTATTACTAAGCTATGGCTGGTAATATTCTATTACGATAATGTAAAATTTTTATGTTAATAGTTCTTATTTACGTCCGATATCGTCCCAGTAACGCAAGTTTGCATTTAAAGCAAAGTTTTTCATTTGACTGAAGGGAGTAAATTTTTGTGGAGTATTATTTTGCGAGACTGACTTTTTTTTCTGCGGGTACTTATATTTGCGGATCGAGGGCAATCCACAAAATTCGCAAAAATTATAACCCGCAAAAATTTCATGCTACACGGTAAGCTGTAACAAGATATATGAAGTTTACATATTATCCTTACATTTTGAATTGCTTGATCTACACTTAATTGACGTTAAAGTTACCACGAAATTTATCGTAGCGTCGAGTGTTTCTGTGCATATGCATTTTTAAATTTGTTATATGTGGTATTATTTCATTAGGAAAACTATGTACAGCGATCGAGTGGCAAACTACACAATTTGTTCGGTATGGCCAGTAACTTACACACAGAGAAAGAGAAATCACGGTTGGGCCAGACGGCCCTAAAATGGGTCAACAATTTTAACATGAAGGCTGATCAAACAGCTGAATTTGTTCGGTTTCTTTTGACTGCCCAATATTTCGGTTAGAAAAACTAACCTTTATCAGGGGCTAAGAAAGCTAAGTCAAATGAAGCGGTTAGTTTTGTCTTACCGAAATATTGGGCAATTAAAAGAAACCGAACAAATTCAGCTATATATTTGATCAGCTTTGCATGTTAAAGTTTTTTTTATTTAGTTCATTGCTGATCCTGATTTATATCTGCTCAAAGATCCAGCTACATTTTGCTACTGTTTGTTCAAGTGGTCCTTGCATTGCTACAGAAGTCACTAAAATGGGTCATTTATAGGGGCTGATAAACTAATTTTGCTTCCTTCGCACATTCCCTCACAAGACTTCGCTCATTCACATGGATTGCTGTCCAAAACATGTCAATGGTAAAGAAATGTCAAAATTTCAAAATTATACAAAGTTTCTAATTTCATACCACCAACTATATCATTTGAAAGAGCTTGGCTAGGGGACTGACATACCGAAAACTGACAGTTCCTCACTATGACAAATATTTCACGAATTATGACGATTTGAAGTAATGTAAGTGCCCCCCCCCCCCCCCTCCCGGAACTTTATTTTTCCTCCAAAACCAACCCCTGTGATATTTTTTCTTCAGTGTTTTTCATGTAAGACTAAGCATTTGATATAGTAAAGTGCTTAATATTAATAAAAATCGTATCATTTTAGATGTTTGGTTTTCGGCTTGAAAACGATAATTTGAGCATTGAAATATCTGATGACGTCACGATTTATGACGTCACAAAACTAGTTTTTTGCAGGAGCTCATTAGCTCCTGGTTTTTGGCGTTAAAAAATGGTAGGAAAAACTTTTAGTCTGATTTTTTCTATTATTCATGTTTTGCTCATCAATCTGCAACATAGAATTGCTGGCATAAAAAATCAACTCAAATTATGATATATTTATTTAGGGGGGACACTAGTACACTCTTTTCTGGGCATAGCATTCTTCAAAATTCAAAGTGCCATATCTCATCTTAAACTATTATTAATGATATCGACAAACGGTTTTCGGCGCATAACTTCTCTTAGTGTCCTCTCTGGAAAACACGAGAAAAATTGGAAATTAAACATAACGTCATCAACTGTGACGTCATAAATTGATATCTCCTGTCAATCATGACATCAAAATAACTTGGCTGATGTTCTCTGTTCGCTTGCCAAGTGTGGAAACGAAATGCTCAATACATTTAAAGTTATGCTAAAATAACCAGAAATGCCCACACCTTGATGGCCCATTGGAGGGGTGGTTTGGCAGCCGCGGACGTGCCGACTTCTTCCCCGCTCGAAACAGAGAAAAGTCCTTTGCGGGAGGGGCCCAGGGCGTCCCGGCCCACTCCATGTTTATCCTGTTTTGGGCCCCACTCTAGTTTGTTGGATCTGTGAGTGCTTTGTGTAAAGTTAAAAGCTTCCAAGCCAGAACTGATTCGTGGAATTCATCGAAGAGGTGCAGCGGAAAGCAGGATTTCGTGTACCGTAGTAACCGAAGTTATCTTCATCATCAACTTCATGAGACTGTGCTTCGAAGTCACAACCACTCCGCGAACTTTTCAAATGAAGGAATTTCTTGTAGTTGTATTTCGTCCAGACTGTGCAGTTTTCGCATTCATTTCCACGGACATTGACAATTTCAGAGAAAAGACAAAAAATTTGTTCATCAGGTTCTTTAAACAGATTCAAACTTTGCAGTGACACTCTCCAGTAATCCCGGTAATCCACGCCATCGGTTGGAAAATTACATGTGGCTCGCCAGTGAGTGGAAACATCGCTGACAGAGTTCATACGGGATAATGACAGACGATAGCTGTTCCATTCAGGTGCATTTCGGTTGATTGGCGTGTTGTACAGGTAAAACGGTTTGTCCTTGATTGCATCATTGTTTTCCAAGGAGTGGGACTGGATCAGGGTCCATGCTGCGCCAGGTTCGGAACCAAAGTCGCAGTAGACTGGGAATGAAATTTGGTTCTTCACAATATTGTAGATTCCATTGCTTGTCACTTTTTTAAACTTCACAACATCATGACAAGATCGCGGTGGAAGTTCCATTTGACACTTGTGCCCCGTGAAGCCCGGCGGACATGTGCAGCTGTATCGTCTTTTGCTGACGTCACACACTTCACGACACGTGCCGCCATGTTGACAGGGGACGGAGTCACAGCATTTGTTATGACAAACTGGATCAGAACAGGTTTGACGAGGAACTCCCTGCAAAGCAAGATGAGTTTATTACAAACTACAGTGTATCAGAAATTTAATAAGTGTCTTTATTTTAAAAATACGGGTTCGTAATTTTAATTATATATGAGATAACATCAAGCACGATGAAAAGTGTTTCATCGGGGTTCTAAACACCGAGAAGTGGGTCAGTGAAAAAGCTAAGCGCAGCCGCGTGTTTTTTTACCCTCACTTCGAGGTGTTTGGAAACCTGATAAAACACTCTTTCGAGTGTTTTGGTATAGCTTCTCAAACTGATCATTAAATACAGTGCAAACGAAGGAATAAAATCCCAAAAATGGGTAGATCGGGTTTCCAAACCACTTTTTTTTGTTCAAACTTAATGAATTATTAATGAATTTAAAAACTTTATTTCACAGTTGTTTGAATTCTGCACCGGTGTAGCACTGATATACTTTGCATAAATATATTTTTGACGTCCCAATCCGAACCGGGTTTGTCAAGCAACAAAATTGCACGAAAGTTGCGCGAACAAATTGCTTGGTACATTGTTTTATCTTTTTTTCATACAAGAGTGCTTCTTAAACACAAGTAGAAAAATAATTTGAAGGTCCTTGAAGAAAGAACAAACCATAATAAAGCTATTTTCCAATATCACACATTCCATTTTCTGGACTACTATTTTGGGGGTTTGCATTGATGCTTTTTCAGATGCTGAACGCTTATAGTTCTAAATGGTTGACACAGGATCACACAGGCCCTAAAAGAAAAAAGTTAACTAAATATCAATAGTTGTCCATGATAAGAAATTTCGTGTATGCATGAAGCAATCGAGAAAGTCTAAACACTTTCATCGTTATGGTCTCTGTTTCCTAGAGTATTTGAAATCTCTTTCCTTGAAGAACCACTGTTACATAGCTACATCACAGTAAGTATTACTAAGCCAAAAGGAGCGTGATCAGTGCACTGTAGTAAAAGATGCAAAGTAAAATACTCACATTCTTGTCATAATAAATCCTGACTATTTCGTAATATACAACACCCTTTTTTGAGTGAGCTTACATGAAGTGTAATCTCACTCTATGTCATGGGAAGTGTCCGTAAGTCCGTGGTAGTCCATTCTTCGGGTTGTCTTCGGTATCACGGCGCCTGGTCTCGAACAGATATTGTTTATTTCCGCGTACGAACGATGATCCTCAAGCAAGTTAAGGCATGGTTTACCTACTTATTTGGCATAGTTTCATTTGAAAAGGAAGTCGTCGTTCAATGTTCCTAATAATTTGCAAGCAATATTGTTTCAGTGGCCTTAATAATATGAAACATTCGTGACGTTCGAATATCAGTCACGTGACCTGTTATTGAACGTTAACGGTTAAAATCTTCAGGGTAAAATGGGGAACATTAAATCAAATCAAATTAAAACTTGTTGAGCACCAATCTTTTGCATCTTAGGTGCTGGTCATGGAATAGCCTTGTGCGCATGTCCAAGTTTAATAGCCATCACGTAATTAGGGTAAATAGGTCACGTGACTTTAGAAATAGCTTAATAACTTCTAATACAAATTACAGATACCACCTTACAAGGCAGAATAACAATGCTGATACTCTACTGGACAATTTAGTAGCACATATTTTTAAAATTATATTACAGAACCTTTCCCCATTTTAGAAAACGCATTTTGTGACGTCACTTACAGCGCATTGTCACGTGATGCTAACTTACACTCTCATATGATTAACCAAGTCAGATGTAAATCCTACTATTAGCATCGAACTTTGAAGTTAATTGTATTGATCAATAATAAAGGATCTCTAAATTCGTCGCGGGGGGTCGTTTGAAACGCCTTAGTCATGCCTTAACTTGCCTGAGGAGAGCACGAACACGCGAATATGAGCGAGGTTGAACACGAAGTGCTGCGAACTGATCCCGGATCATCCCGGATAACGAACGACGTATTTTCGATATCAAAAACACGGAACGTGGAAGCAACCACGTTTTTTCGCCGTTGGAGAAAGAGAGGTAAGAGGCTCGAAATTTACGATGTTTTCGTGTTATATTGCACCAGTAATCAGGCACAGCATTCAAGCAATGTGTCTATTGTTTTCACGTAAAGAGTTTTTCAGATGTTTTGAAGGTGTAGACAAAATCTTCGCCAACAAAAGGTTCCCTAAATCACCGAGATGTAGTTTTAAAGACAGCTGTGATGGCCGCCGAGTGACTTGTGCAGTCCAGCATTGCGAATTGCTCCATGTACAACATCTGGCAATCCATAACCCTGTCTCAGGGTCATATAATTCCCTTCTGGGAACAAAATATTTCCTTCGGGAAACGATGAATTCTCTTCGAAGAACAAATAATGTCTTTAGAGACAAAAATCTGGGTTAAGTGCAGTTACACTAAAACGTTGAAAAGTTATTGTTTGAAAACGTTGATGTTACTAAGTTTAAAATGTAAGTTAACTATACTTGTTACAGCTACCTACATTCCAAAAAAACTTGAGAATAAATGTTAATGTTTTACTGTTATTGTTGGCAATGCTGATACTGTATGCAAACAGCTACATGCTATAAGCACCAACCAGGGCTCAATTTCATAAAACTTTTACAGCTGTAATTTACAAGTGTAGTTATTGTTTCAGACCTCTGAAACAATAGCTACAAGCGTAAAAGTTTTATTAAATTGATCTTTAAATTTATATATTTTGATTAAAAGATAACATTGCCTGCCTTGAGTAAAATGGTGTCAATCTTTACTGTCAGTATGGGGTTTTACCACTCCTTACATGTGAAACCCGACCACGTTTGTTTGTCAGACATTGTTTCAAATAAACACTTATTTCAAAAAGGCACCCATCCTTGTGTAAATCCATGTGCGGTAGATCTAGAATTTTGTTTATGTTCACAGTTACAGTAATTCCTCTATTAAGTGGTCATTTTTCAAAAACCCAAAATATGTATTCACCAGTCCTTTACTGGAAATGGTTCTCAAGGTCCTGAGGGTTTCAGCTTAACAGAGGGACTGCTGTATATGATTTACATTTTTTTCAGAAATTTGCTAATATGATAACTTTGATGATGACAATGATGATAACTCGGTCCTTGTAGTGACATTACATTTACAAATTAACGAACAATCTTCCAGTCCAACAAAACAAAAAATCATCCTCGACAAACCAAGATACTTTTCCAATACAGAAGCTCTTGAGACGTTAAGTTGCAAGCCACAATGGTGCTTGGTGGACATGTGTTTTTATCACATCTCTTGGACTTGGAACACTTGCACCAGTTATACAGTCAATGAACCATTTTTTGAGCTATTTTGAAAAAAATAGCTCATTAGCAGGCGCAAAGGTTGGTTTGTGATGTTAGTATGTTTGTTAGTTAGTTTGTTTGTTTGTTTGTATGTATGTCTTGGGTTATGTCACACCAATCAGATTGCCTCTAGTATGTACACCGTGTACGATGTCAGCCAATCAAATTTTCGCTTCTAAAATGGTATTACTGAAGGTCAAAGAAGGGCACTTGACATGAATTGAAAATCAGCCATCTTGAATCTCCGCGATTGTTGCCGCAAACACTAAAAGTGTAAAGTTTTGAAAATTTGTTGCTTGGGAACTGTTCTCTAATCCCGACTGGCTTGCTAACCTGGCAATATCAAGGACATTTATTCAGAAATACTGCCTATAATGTGCCCTATGCATGAATGGTAGAATGGTCTGCGGGGGATGAGACGTCCAAAAAATGTGGACTGCGGTTACGTTCATAGGTGAGCTTATACTGAAGTATGAGTATAGTTTTATTGCAAAAACGGCAAGCCGATTTCAAATAATATGATGCGGAACATGAATTGCATGTTTCAAGCCTGGGTTTCAAGAGATTACTATTTAAAATTGGATTTTTTTTGTCAGACACGCTGTCTGCACGTGAAAATGTTGAACTTTGTCCTTATAGAAACTTGTCCGTGATGCATGGAGTTCAACAGAGAACATGTAATGCAATTAATCTACAATTTACAGTATGTAAAACGTTTATCTTTCTTTGAATTAATGTGAGCTGATGTGTATAAGCGAGAAGCGACTGTATTTTGTATGAGCAGTCACGTTGTGTGCACGTGCAAATATTGAACTTTGTCCTTATAGAAACTGGTACGTGATGAAATTCAACATGTTTTCGAGAAAACGTAATGTAATTAATTTATATGGTGCGTTAAAAAACGCCTGTTTAAAAATATTAGTTGCAATTTACTAGGAAACAAGCAAAATTCATTTTGGATGCGCTAAGTTTCTGCTGGTCGACATTACAGGAAAAGGTGTTTGGTTCCAAATGTTAACCTCAACAATGTTCGTGTAAGTAATTCAATTAGCTTGAGGTTTTGAGTCGAAAACAATTTAATCTAATTAGTTCTGTTTCTATTTGCACGACTTTTTTGTGGAGAATAAAAACAGTTGTTTAAATAATATTAGTTCCAATTTACTAGGAGACTACTTATATTCATTTTTCATGCGTTTAGTTTCTGTGAAAGACTTTTCTGGTTGACATTACAGAAACAGGTGGTTCAAAGAATTTTCGTGTCACTAATTTAATTAGCTTGTGGTTTGGAGTTGAAAACAATTTAATTTAATTAGTTTGCTTCTTCCAGGCCAAAGGAACCTTTTCCACGTGTCTTTTGTGAATAATAAAAGAAACCTTTAAAAAAAGACTAGATACAAATTTCCAGGAAATAATAAGCCTTCAATTTGGATGCATCAAATTTATGTGCAGGACTTTTCTGGTTGACATTTAATTTAATACACTCATTACTGAAACAAGTTGCTCATTTCACTGGGACCGTAGTTTCGTCAAAAAATAACTCTGGAAATCCCGTGAAAAAAAGCTAGCCGAGAAACGAGAAACGGGACCCAGTTGGTTATCTCGGTATTTTTTTTGGTAGTGGGCGGGCCGGAGGATTTTAAAAACGTATATCTGCAAGCGGTTATTTGTGCGAGTTAACTTCCGCTGTTTTGTTACTTTCACCATTTCATATCATTTAGGTAATTTTCAAAATAGCTCATGCACGCAATGCGTGCCTATGTTTTAAGTTGTGCTTCCATACCTGTGACAGTACCACATTATATCGTTAAATAGTTTTTCTGAAAAATCAGAGGCAGACAGCCTATGGTGCATTTCTCATTTAGCTTAATATCTTTGATAGTAACATTTTCGACATCACAAATTCCGTCTCTAGATATTTCCGTGCAAATTTTCATCGTAAGCTCACTCATGTACGCATTGCGGACCTATTTTTTCGTTAAGTGCTTCTGGTGTTAGCTTTGTGTTAGCATCGTTTAGCTCGAAGTTTTCGGTTTTGTTGACCTCGTTGAAGTTGAAAGAGAGACACTGGCAGTTTCTCACGCACGTATTGTAACATTCTTCCCAGATAGAAAAGTTTAAAGTCTGAAAAACGTAACCATTGAGTGAATGGTTATGTTTCGTGTTGGTTTTTAGTGACAGGGATATTTTCTCACACAATCCGTTCACACATTGAGAATACGAATTCGGTATTAAAAAGAGCAGCATAGCAAACAGCGATAGAAAATGAAGAACTCCATTATGAATAATTTTGCTTCGTTTCTGTCGACTCTGTAATCGCGATCTCATCGTATATCAAAAAATGGGCGGTCCATTGTACCGGCTTGAATTTAAACAGTTTTTCCACTTTGAAAATATATATACGTCACGTACTGCGCATGCGACATTAATAATTCATACTAGTAGTTCCATATTGGAAGTCAGAAGTGCTGCCTCATTGCGAGATGCTGGTTAAGCTGGATAAGAATATTGAAAACGTCGGGTTGACATAAATCAAATTTACGCCATCGCCGTGGAATTGGGCAACAATCCTTTAGTTCTGTGCATTCCGAAAGGTCTTAGATTTTTCCCACATGTAAATAATCTATTTGTTTTGATTTCGTGCCGGTTATTTTCCCGATTCTCGAATCATCCGCGTCAGATTTTATAGACGAATACATAGCGTTTGTTTAATAAAAAGTGAACACTGGACAGAGAAGGAAGAAATATAAGCGTGGTAGGAATCCCAATTTATTTCCCTTCTTTCGGTTGTTTGCCTTTCATGAATTTTTATAGTCGTGAAGTTGGAGGAACAAAACAGCCTCGGGTGCAAAAATTCACCGCCGATGAAGATGCAAACAGTGAACGTTTCTTGCGAGTTTCGCTTGCGCTAGTGAATGTTTCTCGGGCGAAAATAACCTTATAAATGCGATCACGTTTTTCATTTAATTTTCTTTTCTATGTTTCGGATACGGAGGAACATAAAAAATTGGATATATTTTTGCAAGATGCGTTGCGTTACTGGGAAGGTTTCATATTACTTTTCACATTATGCAAATTGAAGCATTTTTACCTCAACTGAAAAAAATATAGAAAGGGCTAAATTTGTTTCTCTCCTCCTAAATTGTAACTTCTGTCGTTAACTTTGATTAAATGTATAAGTGTCATTCAAAATTTATTATTATAATGGTAGGAATACTTCTACCAAAACTGTCAATTTGAAAAGTTGTTTCGACCCCCGGTTCCGGACCAGACAAAATAAACTGAAAGATTCTGACACAGTGGACACTCTATTTGTGCGATCTCGCACGCTTGTGTCTTCTTGTTTTTGAAGGTTAACGCGCTTCTTTGTTAGCGTGCTCACACTATTCCAATACTCCCTATTATCAAATCGTGAACTAACGTGCATGTAGATTCCCAAGACATGAAAGCTTATTTTCCAATATGCCTAATACAACGACGCCCAAGTACATGTATACGCTCCCACAGCATCTTGTTCAACAGAGATCCAGCAACTACGTTGGCCCTGAGAAGAACCTTTGTCCATGTTCAACTGATTTCCAGCGTACTTTTAGACATTACCAAGTCGAATGGATAGCAAAACAGCTTGAAAAACCAGTCCAATATGGCGTCGAAACCGAAACAGCTTAGTCGTGCATCTATGCGCTGCTCGAGTCGGCTTGTCATTACTTTGTTTTGATTGGATGCCGAGGCTCTCTCGAGACTCCCGACGGTTTCGTAGTACATCTTGATTGGTTCTCGAACAATTCATTGTTATATTCGGAAAACCGAGACAGAGGCACGGACAGAAAAATTCTCCATCCAACGCCATTAGTAAACTGCCTGCGGCAGCAAATATAACATCGTAAAACAGGATTTTTGTATGGTGTTGTATGTATTATAGCATTTTCGTTTACATTCAATATTAAATTAAGGTAAGTTAAACAATTAATTTAGGCTTTCGGTATTTTCGAGAAGATTAAGCTCAGGGTTGTTTTTACTACGAGACCTCAGGAAGAATCACATACAATTTTGGGCTTATGCATTAACTGAACGCAAAACGATTTTTTTTAAGAGAAGGTAAACAACCTAGAATTTGATTAAAAACATCACCCAAGTGCACTGTGATGTCCTGTGTGTGTTATGAGCAATACTGAAATAAATAAAAAATTATGTCCGACATTCACGAGCTATGAGAATTCTGAATTGAAACGATACTTCTAAATATTTTGGGAAGTAGTCAGTAATGCCGACTGCAACATCATTGCATGCGCTGTGTTTTGTTCAGTTAAAAAACGTTTTTTATACTCGGAATTGACATTTCATTTCATTGTGCGAGGAGAGATTATTAGTATAAAAAAAGTTCGTCTAAATTATTAAATAAACTAACCCACAGTTTAATTAAACAATTTCTGGAACATCTGCGATCATTCACTTGCTTGAATTTTTTGAAAAGAATATGTAAGCAGGTCAGTCAATATCCCGGCCAATATAAGAGTAAGTATTTCCTTTGTTGCAGTTTGTGAATTTTTAATGTGCAGCTGTTTTCATGCGGAGTTTCTCTCTGCTGTCAGTAACTTACTCAACAATGTCAAGATCCACGTAAACTAGAATGACCTAGAATAGACCCTCGGAGTCAAATCGGCCATTTTGAAAGAGGGGAAAAAAAGGTCACGTGATGGAATACAGTGTTTGTGTGAGGAATTCGTCAAATTTGATATCTGAAAAATTTATGAATGGTAAACGTAAGATACTAAGTAAAAGATTTTTATGTTAAAATTTAAGCGATGTACCTGGGCTACAAAGTATATTTAAAATCTTCTAATTATTTTGTTGTTACCATGAGGTGGCACGGCCGGTCGTGTGCCACGTTTCTGCACTTCAAAGTTGTAGGATGACTAAATAGACCTAATAATTAAGTGAATTTGTAACGATTAAATGATTACATCATGGCCGGTTAAATAAAAAAATAATAAAACCAAAATAAAGTAATAAAAAAAAAGTCCGTCATATATCAACAGTTTCTACTGATCACCAACATTAGACCTCTAAAACCCCGTTGAATTTCGCTGAATAAAGGCTAAGTCATATAAACAATTCAAGTAAGTGCCGACAACTTGATGTAATAGCCTTCATGGATGGTATGCATAAAAAAATTTCATGTTGATGGAGTATGGTAAGCAATGCCTTTCCTCCTCCCCCTAACTCCTGCCCCTCCCCCCTCCGTTGGGTAGGGTAGAACGTACAAGCGCGCAATGATTTGTGGGCTATCTTTGGTAAACATGGCAGAGGGTGGAGGAGCTGAATCACAAAGTTCGGAAGAATCTTTGGGTATGAGAGCTGTTTTGATTGGAGCTACTGGCGCTATCGGAGAATGTCTGCTTGGAGAACTTTTGTGCTCTAAGGTTTGTTGTTTTGTTGCTATAAGTCTGTTACATTTACACGCTGCAGGATGCCTGAAAACTCGCGAATCTTTGAGCAAATAAGCTTAATTTATCAGATTATGTTTTTCACCTGTTTTCACGAAATTCGTGACTTTTTCTTTATTTTGAAAACGTTTGTCAACTTTGACTACATGTATATTAAACATCCCGCAGAGAGCAAAAGCTTATCAGGCGAGAAGTCAGATGGAAGAGAAAATATAATTGATACAAAATACAGTAAATATACAGAATTTATATTTATACAATGAACTGAATACTACGCTCTCTGTGATTGGTCGTTGCCTATGATCTATCAGAGTACAGACGCACGACTGACGTCATAGAAAAATTGTTTGCTTTGTTTTGTCCAACATGGCACACAGTTTTGAAAATGTTTGTGAGATTATTCTTGATTGAGCAAGCAGCAGGAGCTGTTTACGACTAAGAAAAAGAAGAAACCAAGACGAAAAGTGTTCTTGGTGACTTGAAAAATACCTAAACTTGAACAAATCTTCGAACAGTCGAGCGCTATGAGGCAAGTTCTGGCAATTAATTTAGAATACTCTTTTTACTTTTCTATTCATTGTATAAAAGAAATAGATTCCATTTTGCTGTGTGTCTGTTCAGTTTTAGATCACAGAAGACGTCAAAATGGAGGGTCCACAATAGGGTTCTCAGTTCCCGCCTTCCCGCCCATTTTTCCCTAGTCATCCTGCCATCCCGCCATCCCGCCTCTTTTTATGTCGAAATCCCGATCCCGCCGTCATTTTCTTTTTAAATTACCTGAAAGTCGATGCAGCTATACGCAAAGGATCCATTTGTGGACCTTCGCACGCTGACCAATTCAGTCAATTCATGAGGTCACGTTCAGATTGTTATCCCGTATCCCGCGATACTATACCTCACGATTCCCGCATCCCGACCCTCAAAAACGCGAAATCTCGCTCCCGCTCGTAGTTAAAATCCCGCTTCCCGCTACTATTTTTTAACTCGCATCCCGAATCCCGTCCTCAAAATAGCCCAGATCCCGCATCCCGCCAAACGTATTGTGTACCCTCAAAATGAGGTAAGAGAACATCAGTGAAACACTCGCCTTTTGACGTCATCTTTGATCTATAACTAAACAGACACATGGCTAAATGGAATCTATTTGTTAAATAAGTTAATATAAGCTTACTACTGGAAGGCACAGGGGGGCCTTACGGTGGATTTGCGTGAAAAATGATCAAGTGAGTCTTATTTTATGTGATCTGTGAATCGAACCCGAGCCACATTGGTGGCGGATTAGGCAAGCAACATTATTCCCAAGTTTTTAAATATAACTTGCTGTTTGTTATTTTAAAACAATAGTATAGTTGTCTGTTAATACAAAGCAACAATAAATGATTTGTTTCTTCAGCATATTTCCAAAGTTGTTTCCTTGGGCCGGAGAAATGCTACAGTTCCCACAGAATACTCTGTTGATCAAAAAGCTGAGGAAGATTCAGGGAGACTGGAACAACATGTTGTTGGTACATTGAACTATTCTTTTTTAATCAACTTACTTGGTTTCATATACTCCTGCCAAACAAGGGCTAATGCAGGAAACTCTCTAAGATGGACACCCCTGTAAGTCGGACAGTCATCTCCAAGACAAACATCAATAATTATTATTATTATTGGCTGGTTCTGGCTGAATTTCAATTGTTCATCTGTAACTAAACTCTCTTTGTCTGTTTGAAGCAGACACCTCTTAAGGCGGAGGGTTAGAGATGGTCCCTAAGGTGTCCAGCTTTGACAGACAGAGTTTACTGTTTGAAATCACCTGCCTTATGGCAAATCTGCATACAGATCATCAATTATTTGTTTTTAACATCAGATTTTGAAAACCTAAGCAATGAAACAGTTGGAGCACATTTCAAGGACAAAGATGTGTTTTTTTGTACTCTGGGTACAACAAGGCGTGCTGCAGGATCTGCTGTAAGTTTGGCTCACATCACGGCAAATTTTGTTTCTGAATTTAATTTATTTTGCTTAAACTATAATAGGCTTGGTGGTGTTAAAGTTCAATCTATAATTTCAAATCATCACTAAAAGTACATGCAAAGTGGCAAGGTAAAAATATCCACCACTCTTCACTGACATTGAGTTGAATAATATTGTTTGGTTTATATGTTGTGATTAAAATTTTTCTTTGGTTTGAAAATTTTCAAACCAGTTTTATTTTTAATTTCCTTTGTCTTAGATTGTCTTTATCATATTCTTAGACAAATGGAAAACAAAAATCAAACTCGATTGAATTTCAAACCAAAGAAAAATTTGAACCACAACTTACAGTTATATACCAAACCAGTGGTAGCAAGCAAAAGGGGAAAAAACTTGTACACAAATCTACAAGCAATTGCAAAAAGAGTTGAGACATTGTGTACTGTAGTGCATATCTCGAGGCTAACGTGGTTTTCAACAAGTCCCCACCCCCTCCCCCATTATCAATGTTGTACCAGATCAAAAATGCCATTCAAACTAACAGTCATCAACATTGAAAGGGGGAGGGGGGTCAGTAGCACATGGCATTGATTTCATTTGTGTTACGCGGTCGCTTTTATACGGAATTAACCTTTTTTTTTTGGAAAGTGTCTCAACCTTTTTGCAACTGCTTGTAGAACAATGCTGGAGGTAAATATCAAATGCTATTCCGAGTTTAAGTAGCCAATCAGAGTGTGCAAAAAACACAACCCACTAGCTGGCTTGTTACCACCTCTCGTGTCATTTCTCTCAAGAATCACTGAACACAAATTCTTGTGAACAAAGTCTGAAGCCGGTGAGTTGGCGGGCCTCGTCCCAATTCTGGGTGTGGAACTCAATAATTTCTGTTCACAGATATTTTAGCGAAAAGCTGGCGTACATTTGTATGTATCAATTCAAAGCTTCCACTCTGCAATTTGTTGCCAAATTGATTGGACCGAAAGAAGCAACAAAAAGTTTGATTTTCTTAGTTATTTATAGACCATTCACAAGGGTAAATTTTTGTAATTCACCGATGAAAATTATTTTTTTAAACTAGAAGTTGACAGTCTGTGGTAACTTAGAATTGAGCGGTACTGTATGAACTAATGTTAAAAAATATAATTGTAAGTTATAATTTTTGTTATAACATATTGATGATGATATATATGTTGTGGTTCAAATTTTTTCTTGGTTTGAAAATTTTCAAACCAGTTAAATTTGTATTTTTCTTTGTCAGAGAATCATAATCATAATCATAATCATCATCATAATCTGAGACAAAGAAAAAAAAAATTAAACTGGTTTAAAAATTTTTCAAACCAAAGAAAAATTTGAACCACAACATATACATGTAGTAAAGAGAAGCTGGGTGGAAAATAATTAAAACTAATAATATATTATTTTGTCATTTTAGGAAGCTTTCAGACATGTTGATTTTGATTATGTTGTGAACTGCGCCAAAGTTGCCAAAGAAGCTAATGTTCCACATGTGTTGTACGTCTCTTCACAAGGGGCCAAGTTGAATAGTTGGATTCATTATATGAAAGTTAAAGGCCAGGTAAGAAATTCATAAAATGTGTTGTTCCAGAAAATCTCCATACCCCTCCCCACAAGGAGGATTTTGGTTAGGACTCCCAACACCCCCCCCCCCCCCCCCCCCCCCCCCCCCACCCCTCTTGAAATTCCAATAATATTTTTGTAGCTTCACAGTTTCCTTACAGTCAACACACTTCACGTATGAACACACAATTTCAACTATTCATTGATTAGGGCAGTCTTCGATTTCATGCCATTCTTTGATAAAATTACTGGTTATTTGTATCTTATATTCTAGCTATATTATCGAATCATGCATTTTGTTTTTAAGATTGAACTTTGAAAGGATTTCTTCCCCATATTGACTGCACTCCCCAACAGTCAACTCTAAAATGATCGATTTGGTTTATTTGAAATTAATAAATCCTTGTCTTTGAAGTTACAGTAATCTAATTTAAGATTGGAATATATATGTTGCAGGCAAAATCTGGTCTCGGGTTGAATCACTATTCAATGTAGATTAAATACAGTGTATGTAGCCAGTATTCAATATAGGTAAGCTAACCTTAACCCCAGCACAAAGCTACATGTACAATGTAACCCTAAGTAACCTTAGGTAAATATGAAACAAAGCTAACCTTAGATAAGTTTAACACAAAGCTAACCATCACAGCAATAGGCCATTTGCACGATGATGTCATATGACTACAACTACCAGAATCCTTCAGTTTTTTGTTTTGTTGTGCAAATTAGGACTATTGTTATTTAAACCGCACTGGGATTAAAAAATTTAAATAAGAAAGGAAAAAACGAAATGAATTCTGGTAGTTGTAGTCAAATGACGCCATCGTGCAAATGCCCTATTATGGCGCTACATACCTTTGTGCTAGGGATGACGGTTAGCTTTGTGTTAGGGTTAGGGTTAGCTTACCTAGATTTAATACTGCATTGGTACACGTTTAACCTACACTGAATACTGTTTCAACCTGACAACGGATTTTACCTGCAACATATACAGGTAAAGAATGCAATCTTCATTATATGGGCGATCATGTGTGAAGTGTGTGACTGGTTATTTTCTGGAACCACACAATAATTAGAGATAATGTCAGAAAAAAGCTTACTGCATTTCATTATAATTTATGTTATTGTATATGTTGTAGATTAAAGTTATTTTAGGTTATTTTCCTTTGTCCCAGATTCATTAACATAACCTTAGACAAAAGAAAATAAAAATTAACCTAGTTTGAAATAATTTTAACCTACAAAATATATATGTTGTGGTGCAATTTTATCCTTGGTGCAAATTTTATTTTCCTTTGTTTTGGGATATGGTAATGTGTGATAATATATGATAATGAGTTTTACACAAAGGAAAATAAAATTTGCAGCAAGAACAAAATTGCGCCACAACATATATAATATTTTGTGACATTTATTAATATCCTCCTTCTTGGTATTGAAAAGATATGATTAACAGTTACAAAATTAATGACAGCAGGAACAATAAGAATGTAAACATTCTAATTCACATTTTAGAACCAAGTTTCTGTGCAATTCTTGTTGATTCATGTTAACTGACATTGATGTATCTGAAAAATGTTTGTTCACTATCTTGGCACTAAACATCATTAAATTCCAAATTATCCATTCCTCACACTGGCCAGTAAATTGAACAGCAATTTTTAAATTTCTTACAATGTAGTCTCCATTTAAAAAGATCTACATTATTTTTTTGAAACATTCATTTTTTTTTACTCCTTTGTGAATTATTTTGATTGATAATAATTAAAATGTATGAGTTTTTTAATGTCAGGTTGAAGAAGCCTTAAAAGAGGAGCATTTCCCCAAAACAAGCATATTTAGACCTGGCCTTTTAGACAGAGGGAGCAAGAAAAGATTTGCAGAGAAGGCATATGGTAAGGGATACAGCAGAATGTACAAATGTATTAATGTTATAGTCTTGAAAAAAAAAAAGAAAGTCGAGTCTTGAGAAATGTCCGAGGTAATCTTCCATCACACCAAATAATCTGATGCAAATTTCGGTTTTAAGGCATTCTTGTCCTCAGGGTTTAATCCAAAAGCTTAAACCTTCAGATCTTCTCTGGCAGAGGACAGAATATTTTTTGTTACCTAGAAGAAAATGAAGCCATGTTGGAAAGCTGTAAATTAAAGTGTTTTAGGACACATGCTTCTAGGACTTTAAGAACTTAAAGCATCACTTTGTTCCTTTCTCAGGCTGGATTGCGACTTCTATTCCTGTTTCAAAAGTTGCAAAAGGACTGTTAATTGATGCCGAGAACTATGCCAGGAGTAAAAAGAACGACAGTAACCCACAGGGGGCAGCTTCAATCACTTTAGAAAACTCTGACATCTTAGCATTACTGTCTTCAAGCTAGAGTAATCTTGCTATGAGGAATGGAAGTTTTACCTCATTACATAGTTTCAAGAGTAGAAATTATTTAATTTGCATCTAGAATTCCAAGTAAGGAAAATTGATTGAAAAATAATGCAACGGGAAAGTACACTGTACTTGTAGGGTTTCATCTACATATATACAAGAAATTCATATTATAGCATATGGAAACACAAGAATGAAAGCTTGATGCTATGAGGTAAAAGTCAGACGTCATGTCATAAATAATTACTTGCTGGCATTTGGGTTAACTTGTTCAAGACAACCAAACGTTTCATTTAAAATCATACATTGAATTATAATAAGACAACAAGTGTAACACAAGCTTATTTAAAGTTTACTTTTAATTTTATTCTGCGAAAATTCTTTCTGAAATTGTATGTCAATAAATAGAATGTCACAGGTCTCGCAGTGTCATATTTACCGGTAATTTTGTTTAAGCAGTTCTCCATGTTTCAGAGCCTTGATACTTTCATGAAGCGGCTTCAGAGTCTCTGTCTTGTTTTTTTTTTTTTAAGTAAGAGTCTCTGGCTGGCAGAAAAAAAATGCTAGTCTTGTTACATTTTGTGTAAGTCTCAAATTTACCATCCAGCACCCCTCAAAGAGATCTGCAAATAGCTCCTTTCCTTTTGCAGAATACACCCTAAGAGGTGTTTATGTTAGACTTAAACACACTCGGCAGCAAGTACAAACCATCAATTTTAACCCCAAAAAGCTGCCAGGAAAACTCTTGATACAAAAACCCTAAAACTAAGTTGGAAACTTAAATCTTTGAGCACAGAGTGCTTGCCAGCCGAGCAAGTGAATCACATCAGAGCCTTGATACTTTCATGAAGCAGCTTCAGAGTCTCTGTCTTGTTTTTTTTTTCTTTTAAAAGTAAGAGTCCCTAAGAGGTGTTTATGTTAGACTTAACACACTCAGCAGCAACAAACCATCAATTTTAACCCCTAAAAGCTGCCAGGAAAACTCATTGATACAAAACCCTAAAACTTTGAGCACAGAGTGCTTGCCAGCTGGGCAAGTGAATCACATAGCACTGAGATTTTACTTGCCAAAGAAGTAATTATTTAACTTCAATGAGAAAATCCTACTCGCCAAACTGTGCGTGTGATGTACCATTTATACTCCCCTGAAAGCTTTTTACCTGCATTGGCAAGTGGGCAAGGGCTAATTTCCAACCTTGCAAAAAGGTAGAATAACCCCTCACTGTTATTTGGGAGTCCCTATGCACTACCAGAACAACTACTTTCCAATCATATGAAGTTTTTAATCTTTTTATTAAATTTATTAACTTTATTTAATAAATAATATTAATGAATATCTTAACACCCATTTTACTTTTTTTATAAAATCATTTTGTTATTGACAAAGTTTACCTAATGCAAATATCAATATTCATAGTTACCATGTACTTAAAAAAGGTATTTTAAAAATAAAATAGGACTATTTCAATATATGAAAATTCTTACTTGACCCTGAGGCTTAGGGGAATAAAACAAAAAGAAATAACATTGAGATTTAGGGATGAATAATAATTATTAATTTCTTTTCTTTTCTTTTATTCCACTAAGCCTCAGCAAAGTTAGAATTTTAGTATATCATAATTGGCCTATAAGTACACTGTATTAACATCAATCATCACTAAGACATTGTTACACTGTTCAATGTTTCGATAGTATATAATTTATTTCTTTAATAAAATGATGATAGTTTTTTCAAATGTTACTGTGAAAATTAAAGCTTGTTTAAAAATCATCTTTTTACATGTTAATGTAGCATTAGAACGAGTGTATACTACACTCAAATGTTAATGTACTGCATGTCTATCAAATGCAATCACCAATTACAGAAACATTTAAGGGGGGTTACACCTGAATTGGAATGTAAATAATAATTACTCCTTAAGAGTTTTAGACTTAAGAGTTTTAAAAGGGCGATAGTTATGAAACACCAACAAACAGTTGATACCCACACAAGAGCACCCACTCTTACAATCACCAAAAAATTCACAAAACATTACATAACATTCATCTACAAACCAATGATGAATTTTTCAATTTCTTGAAACATTAACAAGATAATTCCATAAAACCAATCTCAAAAAGCAAAAGATTGCATGTAGGTGTAAATGCTCATGGAACACCCCCCCCCTTCCCCCCCCTTCAGCAGAAAATAAGAAAAATTAATAACCCAAATGGGAGTCTGTGAGCAACGCGTCAGCCTATTTTATTATTTTATCATACACCTGTACACTTGTCAGGATCCTGATTCTTGATGAGCAAAATAAATTTCTAAAGTTCTTTGCATTCTGCTGTTACCAAACATGTTTCAGTGGTTGAGTGCTGCAATTCATAATGTCGGCCATTTGAAATGGAATATTATTGTAAGGCCAGCAACACACCAGCTAGGCAATCTTTATGTGCTCATCACGGCAATCGGTATGGGGCGCCATGTGTTTCAAAATTCATACTTTTTCTCACAAAGTTGTTGAAATGAACACATTTTACGTGAAATGAATACAAAATGTATTGAAATGCCAATATTTGTAATGAAAAGTACTTGTCAATGAAGAATCACATACACATAGTCTGAAAGTTCTACTAGTCACATACACTGAAATCGTCAGGCATCAGCTCAAAATATACTCAGTTACTACTACAACTTTGCACAAGGAGTCTGACTTTTCTCCATATTCTCAATGCAATTAAATCTTGCAAACTTGTCACTGTGCTTTTCGCAATGAATCTCACGCTATGTTGTACATTAATTTTCTCAGTATGTGCAGTGAACACGATTTCAGTTTACCTTGCGAACAAATCTCAGCATGATAATACTAATTCAATTCAATACTTTATTTACTCATTATTTTTACAACTATATTTAAAAATACCTAGACATGCATTTTATTAACTAAGTACTGATAATTTAAATAGTTAATATAATTTTGAGCCTGGGAGCTAAATTAACGGGTGAGTTTTCTAGTTAGCCCCCCTATTGCTGTATTAGCATGTTTTGGCAGATTTACATGTATATTGCAAGTATGCACGAACAAACAATTTTCTGTGACTATTCTGTTTATTTTTATTCCAGAATACAGTCAATCAAATGCACCCTTAATTTGTATTGAACCAGACATTCCTCTAAATTTAATAAATAAAGTAAAAAGAGATTACTCGGTCTTACCAGGTAAGCAAGTAATTAATCTGAGTCATTATAACTTAACCCTTTTACTCCCAGAGTCAATTACGGAGATGTTGTAGGTTGAAATGAAATTCAGGTTAAAATGATTTCAACCCAGTTTGATTTTGAATTAATTTTGTAAATCAGAAACAAAGGTAATTCAAAATCAAGCTAGGTTGAAATCATTTTAACCTGAATTTCATTTCAACCTACAACAGAGACATATAGTGTACCGGTAGTTTGCCACTCTTGGGAGTTAAAGGGATAAGTAAGATATGTATGTACATATTAGAAATGATGATTAGTTATCTGCAAAATGCTATACAGTATCACTTTCCACTTGTCTTTGAAGTTTCTGGTAAAACACACTGTCTAGCTGTCTTTGTCTATACCACACCACAAAGGAAGAAGACATTAACCCTAAAAGCATCAAGCCCTGTCAGAAGAATAAAAAACATTCATTACCTTGAAGTCATTTCAGTGCTGAAATGGTCAGATTTGACTGTTTGAATAATTACTCCAGATATAATACATTCAAAACTTGATTACCCAAACACATTGGAGTGTGGTGGAATGGTCTGGATAACTAAGCATGTAATCCAACATACCAAATTAATAAGACATATTGGCTTTGCAAATTTCCCAGTTAGAAACGATTTAGGTGTTCCAGTAGCATATTTTCATTGTATGCCCTGGGACAATTCTGAGCCAATTAGAACCCATTGAATTGACTTATTGTCAATCACTTGCACTGGACAACATTCACAAGCACTGTTTTTGCTCTAATTGTGGTTTTACAGCTGGGTAGTTCCAATTTTCATGGGACTCTCATTCATGTAAATTTCTTAGTTTACTATTTAGCAGTCAGCTACTTTTAAGTGCTACACATTCAAAAAATTACATTTTTCTCAAAAGGTAGGTAGCTTAGACTTGCTGGCAATTTATGAGTTGTACAAATCCTGTGAGACTATAGTGAAAGCTCTCTGAGCGGACACACTCATGAGTGGACAGCTGTACTTATGTCCACCTTGATAAAACCTGGTTGAATTCTCCTCTTATGAGAATCATTTCCATAAGTGGCCAGCTCTGGTTGCGGAGACTTATTAATTGCTGCTTCCTTAACATGTCCACTTACGGGAGCTTTAACTGTATGCATATACAAACAAAATTAATGCGACTTTACCTCAAACATCCAGAACTTTTTTTCTTCCCATTCTAGTACATGTGGACAACTAGAAAGAGTAAACCAATAAAATTAAATTGCAAAATTGTTGTAAAACCTAGTGAGCAATAAATAACAGATTGAACAAAGATCAAAATTAATGTACATTGTACCTTTTATAAAATTTAACATTTGAAGAAACACAGAGTCCTTGCTGTATATTTCCAGTCTCTAAACATCCAGTAATTGTTTGCTGTAAAAATAAGAATGGCCTAAGAAAACAAAATTCAATTAAAGTGCAACTAACCCCCAACAATGTTTTTCGCCAAACGAAATCTCCTAATTGTCCTGATTACCTGTGCGAAAATTTTTTTACCGTAGCATTTTTCCTTGATTTTTTATAGTTTTTTAAAGTTTCAAATTTTGGCGGTTCTTTCGGCCAGTACCGAGCAATGTAAAGAATGGGTCCGAGCTTCGTTTGGACGTCTTGTGACGTCATCGAAGGAGATTGATTTTCATGATGCGAAGAGCAAAGGAACTGTGGGCAAACACAAAAAGGCATCGGAGTGCACAAAATCCCTTTTTTGGCTTTTGAGTAACATTCACGTTAAAATGCCTTCACCTTTGTCGCTTCGCAGTGATATGCTTATGAGAACACGGCAAATGGTCTCCTTTGATGACGTCACAGCAAAGTTCGTACTCGGCTCCCACAAATGCTCAGTAATGGGGCAGAAGCACCTAACTTCAAACAGCTGTAGAAATGCGGGGATTTTATCAATTACGATAATTTTTTCGCACAAGTAATCAGGACAAACAGGAGATTTTATTTAGTGAAAGAAAAAAATTGGGGTTAGTTGCACTTTAACATAAACAAAATACCACATTCAATACACTGTGTATGATTTCTCAAACTTAAAGAGCATTGATTTTTGGAAAGGGGTTCACAGCCACCTTAAATTTTTGAAAATTAAGGTAGCTCTTAACCCCTCCCCAAAGCTTAATCTTAATCTGCTAAATTACAATTTGATATTATTGTAGCATTAACTGATAAAGAGTGGTAGTATTGATCCATCAAAGCATAAGTAGTTGCAAATTACTAGAAACTGTTGGTAGTGTTGCAGCTGCTCGGAACAGCTGTTGAGAATGGATAAAACAAATAATAGCTTTTATTGTCGACTCATTCTATTGTTTTGTTTCTATTGTTTCTTGTTCTGTTGTATCGATCTTCCAGAAGCTGCTACATCACCCAAAACTGTTGTGAGCCATCTTACACCATTACAAGATGTGGGAGCCTTTTATTATTTACCTTTTCATAATCACTACAATGAATACATTCTCCAATAACATTTGTCTCCTCTTCTTGCCAACATTTTGAATTTGGAGCCATCTTTGCATTCTCTGCTTAACAATAACAACAACAATATTATTTATTAATAATGTCAGTGTATAATTTTAAAGTTAAGCTTATCCTTGAGACTTTTGTAAATGTGGATTACGGCGAATACGGCGTTTACGTCGCTTAAATTCACGTAAAGTCTTAGATTTAGAGACAAGGTATGAAAATAAAATGACGACAGCAAAAACAATTCTAGGATGACCACTCCACAAAATTAAAAACGTCGTATTCACACGTATTAAATTCCTGTATAGTCGATTATTACGTACACGTATTAAGATTAAGCTTAACTTCGTTATTCACTTATATGAATCCTCGCAAGTACATGTTCGCATAAAAATTCGAATATCCTTAATTTCCTTGACTAACAGTGTAATTTCAACTTACCTGAAAAACTAGTGTTGTTGTTTTTGGTAACTTTTGGGCGAACTGTGCTATTCAAATCAACAGATGAAGTCGTACTCGAAGATTTTTCTACATTTTGACGGCTTCTCTTCTTAATCTGAATGCTGAGGTGACAAAAGAAATCAGAGGAACGTTTGAGTAAAAGTCTAATATTTATCGAAGTTAAAAATAAACTTATATAAACGAACCTGAAATTTGCTATGAGGAGTAAAATTATCAAACCCATCACAATGACTACAATCCGCCATTGCTTCATTTTCCACTGACTCGATTCCAAGCGCGACCGTTTGGTGTCCAGACCTCCCTAGCTATTTATAGCTTTGACGTATAACCGCCAAATTTTTATTGGGTCGACAATTAAAAAAATACAAAGGTTATGTTGAAGAACAAAAAAACATTACCTTGGTCTCAAAGGTTTTCTGTCTTCTTACCCCGCAAACGATTTTGAGCCTCAAAGCGGAGACAATGAGGCTCAAGTTCGGCGGTTTTGTTGCCACGAAAAAACGTCTTGGACCAAGGTAAAAATTATAATTATGCTGTAAGACAATGCAATCTAAAGAAATATCTAAAGGAATAACTAAAGTAAACTAGGTTTGCAAATAAATTTCATTCGAACAACCCTCTCCTCAAAAATTGCAATCATAAAATGGCCGGTCCCCTATATAAATTTTTCTTGACCATTTTGTACAGGAAAAAAAACCTTTAAAAAGTGTTGAGGCTGAGAAAATGCTAAGTCCATACCAATTATCAGAATGTTAAAAACACCTTTATGGTGTCCACTTGTTTCTGCAATTTATAGCTCTAAATACAGTGCCTGAATCGGTTAGAAATAAAAGTTCAGTCCCCACCAGAATTAGACGTTCTTATTATAAAGAAGAGTGCATAAGTTAATATGACTAAAAAATTAATATAAAAACAACAGGATCCATCAGATCAGTCAATAAACAATCAATCATTCCAGTTCCTGGAAAAACCCTTTTGGCGCGTTTTTGTTGAAATGAGGTGTCACTCAAAATTCCAGCGTGCAAACTGCAAAGCTGACGAGTGTACGTAGCCTCCAAAAAGACCAGCTGAAAGTCTCATTTATTTTGAACTGTTTTCGCCGGTTTTCATAAAGTCAGAGCGTTTCAGAAACCGAAGACATGGATTTTATTCCTTTGCAAGCCCTCTTTCTTCGTTGTTGCTTGTTTCTTCTCTTTTCTAGACTCACAAAGTCATTGGGTAGGTAAAAGTACGCTTTAAGCTCAGTGTTGTTCTGTCAACATGTTTTTTATTTCTTACATTGAAGCAATTAATTAAATCCGTAATTAGCTTATTAAAGTTTAATTACTTTTAACGTTTTAGAGGTCAACTTGCTTGATGCTTTCAAGGTGGACTCCCAAATTCAAGGAGTTTATCGTGAAATGGAACTTGGCTTCACTGAATTTCGATTTACAGACGCCATTCCGAAAATGTTAGCTTCAAATAATGTGACACAAGAGGTCGCCACTCTTTTACAACGATACAATGAATTTATGATATTTGTCAACTTGAAAATGAACCCCAAACGTTCTGGCATGGACACCGTGTTTTCTTTAGAAGACAAGAATTCAGGAAAAGCAATTTTGGCTTTTTGGACAGACGCCAAGCGTCGCAAAATTGGACTCAAAATTTTGTCGGGTAGTCGCGAGAAAGGCGTACCTTTCAAACATTTGAACATTGAAACCGAGCAATGGTACAACGTCATTGCTCGTGTTTACCGGAAAAATTCCAATGACACAAGTTCAGCTGTAGAGTTGTTTATTAACTGCGAAAAGGTTGGAACATTGGACTTGCCTACAAATTTGTCAGCCAACACGCAGGGTCATTCGCTTCGCTTCCTGCTCGGGCAAAGAGGACGCGACGACAAGTTATCTTGGTCGAAATGGAGCGTAAGTTTATTTGAAATGTTTTGTATATTTAAAGACAGTTCCTTTCTTTGGTTTATTGTTTGTCTGCTAACCTTTCCGTCGTTTATTTAGGTTGAAACTTGTAAAATAAAAATGAACAGCGGCTGGTAATGAGCCTATTTTCGTTTCCCGCGTTAAACGCGAAACGAGAAATAGCGAGCGACCACATAAGAGGAAATATTAAAGAGCGCCTCTAAAATTGACGGTATTAGGTCTTCTTGAGAGAATTAAATGCAGAATTCTCAGAAGGTTTATTTTTATTTGCATCTTAATGAGTAAGAATAGAAAGAGCTTCATCTATTGTTTTTAATATTTTCCTATAAAAATATCCAAACGAAGTGCTCTGGATTTGAAAGATAGTATTCTGGAATCTTCTGGAATCCAGAAACCCATAAGTGGGTTTTCAACGCACTTATGAATTTCTGGTCTTGACGCAGAGTTTTATAACAAGCACTTTTAATTTTATCCCCCTTCCCCACTCCAATAAAGGTTTTAAACCAAATTATATCCAGAGCTTATTTTAGAATATTAAAAGAAAGAAACAACATTGACTAGCAATATCAAACATCAAACACTGGGCTGAGGTCAATAAAATGACACTAAATATCACTAAGACTTTTGAAATGGTTGTTAAAGGTAGAACCAGGAAGCCGCTCCCAGAGGAAACAGAGGGAATAGGGAGAAAGAGTGAGCTGAAACTGTTAGGGGTAACGTTTAATCAAGACCCGTGTAAGTGGGACACCCATTTTGAGTATATGCTTAGCAGAGCCAATTCCAGACTATATATCCTGAGAGCCTGCAAGTACTACGGCTACTCCCTGCCAAAGCTCACAATCTTGTTCGACCGTCTTATAATGTCAATTTTTTCTTATGCAATTAAGGTGTGGGCCTGTGCGCACCAGAGGAAATATCTTTCACAAATAGACACACCAACAAGTACACACCAATTACTGATTTAATTAACATCATGGGCAGACAATTGTGGAACAAGATTACAGCTATTGGGGCCCATTCCCTTCAAGACCTCCTTCCCCTTCAAAGAACATGCTCTTCACGAAATCGAGGCCACAACTACATCCTGCCACAGTTAGGACAGAGCGGTTCAAACATTGCTTTGTGAACCGAAGTTTATTTCATTTTATCTAGCTGTCCTTGTAAATGGATGCCTCTTACATTTTTAGATTAGTAGTAGTATTACTAGTATGATATTGTTGCTGTTATTGATTATTGATTTGTTAACTCATACGTTTGTCTGTGGGTTAGTAGCTGTTGATGATAAAAAAATGAGTATTTACAGGTATTATAGTGCTAATATGTCAGCGACTGAGGCACTTGTTAGTGTAAAACAATATTTCAGACATGACTTACAAAAACAAATGTTGTCATCACAAAATTCATACCACTATTTAAGTTTGCAAGAGAGAATTAAGTTTTGTATTTGATAATAATAATAATAATAATAATAATAATAAAGATGGGATAATTTTAAGTCAGATTTATGGATCAGTTGCATATAAAGTTGCTAGTTGCCTTTACGTTTCATACAACACTGACTTAAAAAATCCCTGTTATAATGATTTCTCTTCAAACTATTTACAAAGGAATTTGTTTATGCTTCATTTTCAGGGTAGTTTAAGAGATCTTCGACTAATTTTCAATAGAAATCACTCTTGGTATGTGAAACCATCACATTGCAATCAAGAAGTTAAGGCATTTTCTCGTAAGTATTTATAATTAATTTCACTTGGTTTTTTAATCCCAAAGAAAAGAGAATGAGAAATGCTCTCGCACTTGAAGCTTTCGTCAACTCTTATTTGACCAGTACAATATGTGTGGGAAATGTAGTCTTGTGAAAATTCTGAAAGCTAGATCAAAATTGTTCATAAATTAATATTATTGGGACTTTGTCCTTTAAAAAACATAATAAATCAGCTGACATTTGAATTCAAAGATGCAACAAAATAAATTTGAAAAACAAAGCCATTCTTTTGAACTACATAACTTCTCAAAAGCAATTTTCCCCATCGACATGTATTGTATTTAAAATTACATTAGTATTGTAATTTTTGTGCTTCAATATTATAGAGAATGCGTGGGAGAAACGCGTTGACTAGTTGTTCAGAATATATAAAAACATACCAGCTATAATCTTCAAATCCATTATGTGGCATCTTTGAGATGAATCAATGTAAAAGGTTTTAAAAGGAGAAAGTCAGAAACAGATTTTTGGGTTAAATATGTCCATACAACCCTTCAAATTGCTTGCAATGTTGTCCTGATAACCCACTTTAGACTTACAACAATTACAATTTTGCCTTTTTTATATTAAATTTTGCCTTTTTATTCAACAGAGTCGTTACATACAGAATCAGTGATGCAGTGTCGCAGTACTGGTGACTCAGACAAGCTCGATAAACTGTCAGGGATCGTGCAAGGTCTGGAGAAGGTGCTACTTGACATGAAAAAAGACGTAGCCTTGCATGTAAGACATAAGTATATCAGAGTAGGTATTATTATAGATGATGCAGAATGAAGTCTAATTTATCACTTCTTGTGTTGCAGTTGTTTTAACCAATTCTTCAAACATTTGCAAATGGACTCGAGATACTATCACTAGAGGGAGGGGATTTGGGAAGCGAGAGGAGGGGGTCCAAAAATGTTTTGTTTTCCTTTTTTTATTAGGGTGTATAATGTTTCGGAAAGGGTCCTTCTTCAATGTGGGAATGTCCTTCTATCTCTAACCAAAATATTAATTAAATAAATTTCTTTTTAGCCTAAAATCGTTTTTAAACTGCTATTAATTTTTTCTTCATTGTACACTTTACCTTTGCTGCGATTCCCGGCTCCATTTTTCATTTTTCCGTTTTGTTTTAGTCAACTGATTCTCAAAGCATCAGGCGCTACATGGAGGAGTGTGGTTACTGTAATGGACATAAGGGAGCTGGACAGTCGCTTCCAACCCAGAGACCAGTGGACTTTTGTGCTGAAGAGAATAACTCTTGTGACAAGAACGCTGACTGCATTCTAACTGAGGGAGGCAGAGCGTTTTTTTGCCGAGTAAGGTCTTGATTTTTTCTCCTTTATAAACAGTACCACAGGAAAAGTACTGCTCAAACGCTTTCATTTAAATGGTCACACGTTAGGATTTCATCCACAGACTTAAAAGATAAAGCCACCTTATACAGCAAAATAAAAAGTACTACAGGAAAGTACTGCTCAAACGCATTCATTTGAATGGTCACACTTTAGCCTTTATCGTCCGGACCACCACATGAGCAAAGGTTTGCATGACTTTTCGGGACACTTTGAGTAAAGATCAACATATGTTATCGTACTTCTCTGTATTGTTTATAAGTAGTAACCATTTTAACCAAAACAGACAAACATCTATTTCGATTGATGCTTTTTTTGTATGACAACAAAAATTTACACTTCTATCCTTTCTTCTTTTCTTTATTTTGATTTTCTTTACTTCTTTTCAATAGACCATATTCGTATTCTCGGTATTTAATTGGAACTGGTTTGCAGTCGAGGCTCATGTGGGGCAATCTTTTCACATGCAAATACAGTGGAACCTCGATTTAACGAAGTGCCAAAGGACTGGGGAAATTGGTTCGTTATATCATGAACCTCATTATAACGAATTTGCGGAAAAACAACCAAAATGTTCGTTATATCGAGGTATAGTTAACAATTGTTTTGTAACGGTGTTACGTATTTCCGGATCTTAACAAATAACATTTTGCACTTTAATGCCTGTATGAAGCTACAGTACACTGTAGTTACATATAACTACGACACTGGAAAACTGTACAGGTTATACCTTTGACTTTGAACTGTTGGTCTGTTCCGTATTTATCTTTTGTCGCATGCTGACATTTATTCGTTATATCGGGGTAGATTTTACGTTTGGGCTGCCGGATTGTTTTCGCTATAACGAGGTTCTGTTTCATACATTTTACTTGTAATTTTGCCGGGCTGAAGAATATCGTTCGTTATACCCAGGACTCCGTTATATAGAGGTTCGTTAAATCGAGGTTTCACTTAGTATTTTTTAATGATATTCCTGGCATGAGCCTCCATTGCAAGCTAGTTCTAGCTCAATAACGAGAATACGAATATGGTCTATTTGATGTTGTGTTCAGTGTAAAGTAGGTTATGGTGGTAATGGCAAATACTGTGGCAAAGACACGGACCTGGATGGCATCCCAGATGACAACTTATTACCTTGCCAAGATCGCCTCTGCATGAAGGTAAGAGAAAGGGCGCTTGACATTTGTCAGAACTGGCCGGACAGACCGCTCAGTCTGCAACGAGAATGTGGCTTTTTGATCCTGTCCCCGATACTCTAACCACTGAGCTACGAGAGACTCGTGGCTAACTTGGCCATATACTAGGTTCATGTATGACGCGCGTCCTGTCGAAAGCGTTATGTGTGCCCGGGGGTGGGGGAAGGGGGGGGGGGGAATTTTCGAAAAGCACCCTATAAGGTACCAGAATCTCGTTTGATGGACGTGGCTCAAAAGAAGTTTTACCCCTAAGAGGTACCAATTCTCAAACCACACATGTCACATTTTCTGTCATATTTTTTCGGCTTAATACCCTAAAAGGTACCGCGATAATTCCAACGGTGGTCATTTTGAATTTTAGCACGCTAAGAGGTACCTATGTACAAATTTTGACCCATAACAGGTACGACGAGCTCCCCCGTCATTTTTATATGGGAGTTTCCCCCCGGGCATGTATGGTGATAAATAAATAAAGAAAGGTAGTAAATGTTAAGCTCGGTAAAGAAATGAAAAAGGTGTAATCTTCATCATGTCAAGGTAAACTGTGCCAAAACAGTTAACTGTAAGTAAACGGTAAACTGTGCCATTTTCGGCTTTTGTTACGTGGAAACACTCGTTTGGTCATAGTTAATCGAGGGACTGGTTATGAAACCTTGCAGACTTCAATGGCAATAACAAAGGAGCTACAATTTATGTTGAACCGTACTTGACCGTGCACATCTTTTGTTTTTTGATCACACGCTGTGACTGAATAACTTAAAAGCACCATTTCTATTTGTCATTTGCTCGAACAAAAGTTAAATATCTATTGTGTTGTGCACGGCGGCCAAGGCAGAAAAAAGGATAACAAAAACAGCGAACAAAGGCATTTCTCAGGTTTCGTAACCATTGCACTTTATTAACTATAATTTGGTGTAGTGGTTGGTAGTTTAAGAACTTGGCTTCTCACTGGAGCAAAAATTAGGGACTGGCGGTTGAGTTCTCCCCACCACCTCTCATAGTTTCGTTCTTCCAACGTGCCCCATCTGTGGCCAACAATCGTTAACGCCATTTTCTGTGCATGGTCGCCGTGATATTAGCTTACTGACCGTTGAACTGAATATGAAACTGAATACGTAATTTTTTGTATCTGTTTAATCAGGACAACTGTAGGACCATACCTAACACAGGACAAGAGGACGGAGATGAAGATTTCATTGGAGACATTTGTGATCCTGATGCAGACAACGATGGCGCGCTTAACGACAAGGTTAATATTTTATAACTAACAAGCGAAAAGAGACCAAAAGAAACTTTGAACCACTTACCAGCTGATTACAATTATCAGTACAAAAGTCCAGTACTGTTTTGTTGATTTTTTTTTTGCGTTGGATGGCACAAGTCTTGGGTAGAAATCTCATTGGTTAACACTGACCACGAGTGTCAGTTGAGGTGCCGTCCACTCTAATGCGTTTTAGTTTAATTAAAAACGCAAACATTTTCATGCGTTTTGGCCTATCATTTACACTCAAGGTCACTTACGGACAAAAACACTGACGAAAACGGTTTCAAAAGACGAAGCTTTTTGTACATTTTAGGACAACTGTCCATTAACCGCAAATCCCAAACAGAAGGACAGTGATAGGGACTGGATTGGAGACGAGTGTGATAACTGTCCTTTTGTGTCCAATCCAAAGCAAGAGCTTATTTGTCTTGATGATAGAGATAATGACGGTGAGTACATATGTACAATAAACGCTTCCCCTCTGGGATCCAAATTTAGGGAAGCTGGCAAAACAAGTAGGTACATTGTTAAGTAATGGTCCTAGTAAGAAGTATGCAGCCTAACGGCAGGGAATACAGAAAGGTGTGAATTGTGATATTGTTGAAACCGTCCACCTCATTGGCTAAAACGTGAAAATCTACCATAACTTAACCAGGTAGTGCATTTATTTCTCTCTAGTTTACTAATTGATTCCCTTTAAGTGAAAACTATTCTGAGTTTTAATGTAAACAAAATTCTATGTGGGAAACTTGTAAACTTAGAAGCCTTTCTTGGCCATTGTTTTGGAGTGAAACGATTGGATGAAATCTTGTAGCACAAAAGAAACATCACTTTAAAATAAAGTTTCAGTACATTTTATTTAAAAAACATGTTGTCCATAGGTTGATGCATTCTCTTTCCATTATGTTGTATCGTAACTGTAAAAGAAAATACTTTCCTTCACGTTGTTTACAATTACCAGCCAGCGTCAGCTTAAATTGATTGATCGAATTAAAGTGGTTATAACTTTTGACCCTAAAATTGACGAAATCCTTAGAATCATGAAGGCACCAAACTGCAGTACTTTGTTATGGCGCTATTAACTTTTTAATAGCTTGCAAATAGAAATTTGGGATTTTTTAAAAAGTTTAAGTGTTAGTAGTTTTGGCAATAAACTTTCTACTGCAGACTCCAGAGAGCAGCATCCTCCATGGGCAGCGAGTTTGTAACATAATAACCTTCTTTTGTCGTCAAACACCAGGTATCGGTAAAAAGGACAATTGCGGTGATGTCCACAACCCGGACCAGAAGGACTGGGATCAAGATCATGTGGGAGATGCGTGCGATAACTGCAAATTCAGACACAACCCAAATCAGGTACCATATGTGGGTGGAGTTGTAACACTGATAGTTATCTAGTGGCATGGAGGATTCAGACCTAAAGAGGGGGGAGTGGTTATAGAAAACAGACCGAACTTGCAAACCCACAAAGTACAAGCCAAATTCTTATTCTCGCCAACGTATTTTACGATAAAAAAGATAAGGAAAGTTCAGTCCCATGTGTTTGTGGAGACTATTGCACTAAGTAGAGAAACTCACTCTGTAGGGAAAAGGTAAAATGATGGCAGTGGTGGATCTTGCAGGCTAACCGGCAGTTAGGCGACCGAGAGAGGAGTGTTATTCTCAGAGGAATATTTTGTCTCTGATGGATTACAATTTTATTTATTTTACCATATATTTATGTCAGCTTGTCCTTTCTTTTGACAGGTTGATATGGATAACGATCTCGTCGGTGATGCTTGTGACACGAACTACGACACGTGAGTCTCGTCGTTTATAACCTCGTATGTGCTGGTACAGCCCTAGTCAGATATGGCCTGTTTTGGTCTTCTTGGACACCAAGGGCAAGAAGAGGTTGGATATGTCGGGCGATATAGCAGCTCCAGGAACATCTAACCCAACTGGATCGATAAAATAGAACGAGAAAAAAGAGAGAGAAAAAAAAAACAACAGAACGGGTAGAAAATAAAAACTATTCTTTGTTTTATCCAATCTCGACATCTCTTCTGAGCAGCTGTTACACTACCGGATGTATCTGCGACCTAAAACTCCAAAAGTATTTTATATTAATAATAATAATAACATTTAGATAGAATGTAGAGCTTTCGTAAGGGGTAACTTGTCATTTATGACGTCACATGACGAAGGAATTGCGTCATGATATTCGAAATCCGCCATCTTGAAGTTATTTAAAATGTAAAAAAAAAAAATTTAAAAACCCTGCTTATCAAGAATTAGAAATATTACTGTTCTTGTCACTTAAAAATGGTTGTAGATACATTTTTGATAAAGTCATAATGTTTGCTGGTTATAAGTTAAATGCTGAACGGTTACAGGCGTTTTAAGTCTGCATGTACACTCCCTCCATGGTCTGAATAGGGCAAAGCCCCGACTACACGAGGGATAATTGTTCCTGGGAGAAGCAGTTGACGTTTTATGTAAAAGCTAAGCTCTACTGACTCAATTGTTTCCTGCTGATAGGGATGATGATGGCGTGCAAGATGACATCGACAACTGCAATCGGATATCAAACCCAGATCAGCTGGACACTGATGGCGATAAAATAGGTATTAGCTCCGAGAAATTTGTTGTCAAGGCTTTTTCACTCCCATGGGTTTCACAAGGATAACGAACTAGCTCTTATGTTAGAAGTAGGTTTAGTTTCGGTCGCTATAAGTTGTGTGTAATTCCCTGACTTTTGAAAATAAGACTGAAGAATGGACATGCGAATGGAAGAAACAAAGTTTTTTAAGGTTTTAAACTTTTCTGTTCCACTTTAAAAAGTGCATGGAACGGAATCTTTTAAAACTTCACACTGACAGAATGACATATACTCTTCTTTAGGATGGGAAATGTATTTGTCATATTCGTCTGATACAAATACGAAAATAATCATAAAACGAGTACAAGCTAATCTAAATTTGTGGTATGTTTTTTTTAAGTTGGTCTTTCGTTTTGAGTACAAGCCGGATGGTTTTGTTTTCAGGTGACGCATGTGATGGTGACGATGACAACGATAATGTTGCTGATGAAAAAGATAACTGTCCGCTGGTTTATAACCGTGATCAGTTGGATACTGACGGTAAAGTTTACTTATTTCAAGTATTGAAATTAAAGTACCAAATAAGATATAAAAACTCTGAATGCGGAACGCGACATTGTGTTTCAATCCACAGGTGATGGTGTTGGAGATGACTGTTCGGGTGACTATGATGGTGATCGTATACCAGACACACAGGACGCATGTCCTAATAACAAAAACATTGCTGGTACAGACTTCAGAGGGCTCCAAACTGTGGTTTTGGATCCTTATGGTGACTCACAAGTGGATCCAGAGTGGAAAGCCTTCAACGAGGTACTCTGCTGCGCTTCATTCTCTTTCTCTCTCATCTGAATCCGACCACGCGTTCCTATTCGCTTCCGCTTATAGTTGGACTCGCAAGTTTCGACTCCGCCCATAGTTACATGCGCGTTGCCCTTTGATCGCTATGTTTCAGTCACCATCTTGAATAACACGGCGAGTGAAATTTGTGATGAGTATAAAACGTTTCAGGGGGAGGGGAGGGAAGGGGAGTGTGATGTGGAGGAGGGCTTTCTCTTGATCCCGACCCTCCTTAGCCTCGATTGTTGTACCCTCCCCACATTTCGGCCAACTAGCAGAAGAAAATAGGGGAGTATAAACATGCTCGGTTTTAATCCTACTATATAAACATTTTACCTTTTCAACCCACAGGGCGCAGACATTTGGGCAATAAAGAACAGCGATCCAGGATTAGCTATAGGTAAGTAAAACATCAAACACGAAAGAGTGTGTTACAACAGGATTTCCAACACTGAAAAGAGAGTTGAAAAAACGACGGCAAGTGTTCAATTTGGAATGTCCACTATTGTGTTTACCAAAGTTCCTTTCACGGTATGTAATTACCAAAAAGTATGGAGAAACCTGATACGAGACCAGTTGTCCTACTCCGTGTGACGCCGGGTCTGTGTTTACAGGTAAGACGCGTTTTTCTGGTGTTGATTTTTCTGGCACACTGTTTGTAAACAATGATGACGATGATGACTTTGCTGGGTTGGTGTTCAGTTACCAGAGCAGCAGCGCATTCTATGTGATCACTTGGAAAAGAAAGCGTCAAACATACTGGAAGAAAACTCCATTCACTGCTATCGCTGAGCCAGGACTGCAGATAAAGGTCAGTGTCCTATGATAGTTTAGTCTCTTCCGTAAGCTACTCTAAAACTCCCACTAAAAAAGAAAGGGGCTTGCAGAGAGAACAAGGGATCGAGGGGTTTGGAGAGAGTATAACGAGAAGAGGGTTACTGGGGAGGAAAGACTCAGTATCTTCTGGAAGCTAAATTGTCTGCTAACCATTTTCAGACTTCTCGCTTCTTTTGAGCTTCCTTTGGAGGAAGGTAAGTACAACTATGCTGTGCGCAAAACAACAACAACAACAACAATAGTAATAACGAAGAGTGTATTGTATTGTATTGTATTGTAACAACAACTATTATTAACTCTGACTTATCAAAGTCCTAGCAAAGTTACCAAGGACAAAACAGCAAAAATGATTATGTGTGTACACTATACAAAGAGACTGCTTTCATTCGGAGCATAAATAAGGTTATACTACTGTTACAGTTGAAAGTCCTGTAAGCGGACACTCCAGTCGGGACAAGTTGGAGTGTCTGCTTGGGAGATATGTCTGTCTACCATAAGGACTGACCTTAAGCGGAGGTTCATCTGACGGCGCCATGTATTCAAAGCGTTGTAAATCAGCTCTAAAAGTTGTTTCTTTTATTTCTTGAAATACATTAACAGGTAGTGTATTCAAAGAGTGGTCCAGGTCAAACGCTAAGGAATGCATTATGGAATTCTAAATCTACTCCAAACGAGGTAAGTACACAGTGAAAAATCCCCTAAGACAACTGCCGCTTTAGAGAGGACTGTATGCAGATGATAGTTTTAAAATATCCTGTTTTTATGTGGCTACAACAACGTCCGCTTTCGAGACTGAGTTGTCAGTTAGTGGAGGCTCAACCGTGTCTCAGCCTATACCCATGCTTAATTTCTCACAATACCATTTTTTTTTTCGTTTCAGGTCAAAGTACTATGGTCGGATCCCTTGCAGACTCCATGGCAGAATAAAACCGCCTACAGATGGGAAGTGTACCACAGGCCTAAAGAAGGTCTTATCAGGTCTGCACTCCACTTTCTGTTATTAAATGAAAACACAAACAAACAAACATAATTTATGCGGTGATAACTTTATAAACACAAACAAAAGACTAATAAACCACTCAACTATCCTATGGCTAACGCTTATACATTTGCGTACAGGCGTTATTAAGGACCCCAATAAACATGGTCTGCATGACTCGCCCTCTCCCCTCTCCCTTCTCCCCTCTCCTCTCCTCTCCTCTATTCCTTCTCCCCTCTTCCCTCTCCCCTCACCCATCTCCCCTCTCCTCTCTCCTTTCTCAGCCTTTCTTTCTCTGCATGATGAATGCTCTTTTTTTTGCCAGATCTTCTTTTTCATCAGTAGAGAGCCTTTTTGCATATTCTTTGTGTGCCTCTCTTGATGCTTGAAGAAGTCCTTTTGTGATCTGAACATTCTGTGGCTCTCCACACTTCTTCACATGATCTTTGACAGAACGCAGACCATTAATTGTCAAGTCACCAAGAGAAGCCCTGTCTGGTGTTACTGTCTTCTTGTTTGCAGAAAGGCTTCGTTCTACATCTGCATTGCCATGAGCCAAAGACAGAAGGCTTTTGACGAGTTTCTGAAGAACAGGATACTTGAATTCACCCTGCTGAGATTTCTCTTGGAAGACATCTGCCCAGTAATGGTCAACCCTACGCGTGGTACTGTCTGCATCAACATCCCCTGCACTGTACACCTTCCACTCATCTGTGACCAAAGCAACTTCCTCTTCTGATATTGTTGGCATTATGACTGCTAGTCTACGAATAGCTTACGTGCCATGCTGACTAACTCTGAGAAGTGGGTGTAGGAAAGAGACATCTCTTAAAAGCTTGTTGTCTATTGGTAGATGGCCAATAAGATACTTTGTGGTGCCCACATAGAACTGTTTCATGCCGTGAAGAGCCTTCTTCTGTTGGTCACTAGGCAGCTTAGACAGGTCAGAGCGAGTTTTCTTTCCCACTTCCATCTGAGAAATGAACAGTTGGTTGTCTGGTTTGGAATAGTCTACTGTCAGCGGGTGTTTGCCCTCTTTGTCTTTCAGGGCTTGGCTATTGAGGAAACGACCCATAAGGGACTTTAGCAGCTCACACATTGTATCACGCATTAAGTGAATCAGTGGCCCTTCACTCTGGAAGAAACATAGAAACTTCTTAAAAATTGGTTCCACGGACAGTAGAAAAGTCTGTTGAGCTGGGAAGGACTTGTTTTGTAACTTTCTACAGATACGATTGTACCGCGCTCATTCTTCTCCAAAGTCTTGGAAGTCTTCTCCTGTGTAGCTAAATGCTTGGGCAATTCTTCCAGGAAGTATTTCTTGATTGCTTCCCAGTTCTTGACAATTCTGTCTAATGCTGGAATAAGCGTAAGCCACCTGCACTGTACATGCCGGATGAATAGCTCATCATCAAACCCCAGATCATTCAACACGTGGATGTAATCTTCCCTGCGAGAAGGTGAGCTTTTCAACCAATAGAAAAGATCTATGGCTAGTTCCTCAAATGCCTCTCCATATGCATTAATGCCTGCACGGAAAGCATTATGCACAACATGAATGTTGCAAGGGATGAATGGCATAAGACCAGGGAGTCCTTCATCTAAGAGTACGTTATTGACTGTATTCCAAATGGGTTTGTTGACATTTGGTCCATCTGATGACAAACTTATTAAGCCTGAGAGAGGCAGCTGATAGCCTGTTTCCTGAAGTATGTCCACAATTTTCTTAGCAACATCATGACCTTTGGCATGCCCAAAGAATAGTGTCTGCAAGAATCTAACACTGATCTCCTTTTTCTCTTATGACCAATAGCGTACCAGTATGTCACACTGCTTGCGGCCTTGGGAATTCCCTGTCTCGTCATACTGAATGGTATACCTAAAACCCGACTGTGAAATATCTTGACACAGTTTTTGTCTAAAGTATAGGCCTAATCCATAAGATATCATGTACGAAACTTTTGTTCTGCTCATTGTAAAGTTACCAGACACATCTCCTGGTAGACTTTCAATAAAGTCCTTCATCTTATATTTATAGCCCGCCGGACGAAGGACTTTTCACACTTGATTGGCGCCATTTTTAGCGACCCAAAAACGGGTCGCTGCGCTTAGACCAATCAGAGTAGCCGAGAGTAGCCCTTGCGGACAGAACTGTCAATCACAAGGTATTAGGCGCAATGAAACGTGACTTGTAGTTGAAATTCAACAATGGGGTCGGTTGCGAAACAATAATCGATGGCATTGACAAGTCACGCCACTCCCCATTTTTGGCGCGAAACGCAAATGAAAACCCTTCAAGCGAGACAAGTCGACCTCTTGCGACTTCGTCGCTCGCTCGGCCGCTTCGCGGCCTCAAAAGCTCGCTTCACTCGCTTTACTGTGAAACGAGGTCGACTTGTGGCAAGTCTAATCTCCTGGAAACATCTTCTGAAACAATTGTGGTGTACCATCTGATGATGCAAATGAATAGTCACTTGCAGCAGTTTTCATGGCCCAGAGAGCTTCAGCTGTAGTTACTTTCTTTTGCTGTGTCATATCTTGAATGGGTATGATGGTACGCCCTTGGTCTTTTCCCGTATTTTCACCACTGGTTGCAGAAAGTACAAAATGTCTTTGAGTTTGAGAAAACTTGGCTTTAGACATTTTCCTGTGCTTTTCTCCTTTAGCATGTTGCTGTATTTGAGCAATCCAGAATTTTCAATCGAGAAATCTTTCATGCATAAGGTACAGAAGGCCTTGTATTTTGTACTCTTACATGAGGTACACCAGTCTCCAATCTTGTGGCCATTTACATCAGTCTGATACAACCAGCTAGCTTGAAACTTAGTTGGACCATGCGGCATGATGTCAACTCCTATGTGCTATACCTTAACTGTAAACAGGAAAACACATTTTATTTTAATATTTCTATTTTGATGCAAGGGTTATATAATAATACATCATATAACAATAATAATAATAATAATAATAATAATAATAATCATAAGATAGATTGATTCAGTAACAATTTTAGTGTCAGAGTTTCGATTTTAAAAAGGTGGATGACATGAAATCTTATTAATAAGATTGTTTTTCCTCGGTGCTACTATTTTGAAACCAAAATTACAAAAGAGCGCCTTATAGTATTAGATCTGGTCCCTCAGTCACTCTTCACTGGGACATAAGACTTTGAACTTAATTATCTATGTACAGGTAGTTACATCAAACAGTGTTTGTGAAAAATTGACTTAATGTAATTATTTTAAAGCAGTTCATTGGTGACAAATGTTGGTATATTAAATAGCAGCTACACATAATGAACTTACCAGTTTACTCTTTGCTTGACCCACGAAATTTACCGCCTTTGTCACATCCACCAGTACAAAGTTTATGAGCTCAACAATAATTTTTCCTTTTTTATTCTGAATAAAATTATAGGGATTATAGGACATTTTTAACTATATAGGGAGATATAGGGAAATTGATAAAATATAGGAAATATAGGAAATACAGGGACACCTGAAGCCCTGAAGACATTTGTACATGTAATGAACAGTGCTTGTATAGTCTATCATGTTGGTGATATCGAAGTTGTCTCTACGTTTTACAGGCTGCGTGTGTTCAATGGTCCAAAAGTGATGGTTGATTCCGGTAATATCGTGGACCGTACTCACAAGGGGGGTAGGCTGGGTGTGTTTTGCTTCTCCCAAGCTAAAGTCATCTGGTCAAATATTCGTCACACGTGCTCAGGTAATATATGACTCACTGTTTAACTACAATGTGTCTGCCTGCCTGCCACTTGGTAAATATTGCACGTGGTACTCTTGGATCTTTTAATTAAACCTTGATTAATAGATTATTCCTTTTTGCTGGCGTAATCTTGAATTTCCCACACCATATCAACTATATCACATCATTTTGTTTTATTTTGCAGAACAAGTTCCTGAATTTTTCAATTTTGTTAAAAAGAGCTGAATACATTGGTTCAAATGATTGTGTTGATGTTCAAGTCTGTATTTTGCATTCATCACTTATTTGCACTTGTTATTCGTGACTTACATGTTCTGTTTTTGTGCAACAAATGTCCAATTCAATGGTTTAGCTATTAAGAATGATGTTTTCTTTGATACTTGAAAGAGCTCTGTACATTAAAATCAAGTTTAATATAAACGTTCAATTTAAATTGCATTCCAAAGCAATAAAATAAAATTCACAGAAAGGGAATCAGCGCTTAAAAAGATAAACTGTCCTTGTTTAGTTTGTGAGCAGATGTTGGCATTTTTTCTTAATTGGCGCTCTTCACTTTGGGTGTAGCATTGTTGTAATGGCTGTTGGGTTCATTTTGGAGTCTTACATTGTTAAATGGCGTTGATGTTTGGAATAATAGTACAGATATGTAGCTGCTTCTAAACATAATAAATGAGCTATTTAATGCGTTTAAAAGTCTTTTCATTGTAAATTCATTATTCCTCGCGAAGCGAGGTTAATAAATTTGTCGTGCCTTGGGAACTAAGCCGCGCGAATTCGAGCGAAAAATATATTTATATCCATATATAAGTGAAGATATCGTGCAGTTGCCTGGCAACAGCGCAACAAAGCGTGAATGACATCAGACAAACTACTTTATGTAAGCCTATAGGAGCATAGTAAACAGAGATGGTGAACGGTAAACGGTACGCCGCGAACCATCGAAAGGACCTTCTACCAACGTTTTTGGTTTCAAAGAAGACAAAGTGGAACGGCGAAAAGCCTCATACCCAAATCGAGGCGCCACCAAAGTTTTGACGGCGGTGTACCCTTCCTCGAGCTTCGCGAGGTTCTGCGAGACACGTATTGCTAGTATTAAATATACTTGAGAACATATTTCTATTAGCACATCTTTGAATGAACCGTTTCATCACTTTAAACGCATGTAGCAGCTCACAGTAAATAACAAATGAGCTATTCAATGGCGTTTGAGAGACTTATCATTATTAATTCAATTATTAAACCAGAGAACCCTTCTTTATTCATATTTTTAGCACACCGTCTTGGAAGGAACTCTCCCCCTCTTACTCCGTTTTATCGAGTTTGTTTTTTTCAATAGATGACACCTACATTTTTTGGTGCGACTTTCAATTTAAGTTCTTTCGGCCATGGGACGCTGTAGACACAAGTGTCCTTTAAAATAAACATACATCGGAACAGATCATACTAAACTCACGCCTGAGTGGACCAAAAGCCGCTCATCGGCCTTTTAGTCTGATGACATAACGATGGAATATCTGATTCCACAACTGGATATTTTCAAAATTTTAATGTACGGAGAAAAATTAGAATGTTTTTCAGACATTTTGAAAGTGATTAAAAATGTCTATTCTGCTCATACAAGTATGATGAGTGAGGTGATACAGATCTGTGTTCTGATTCACGTCAACCCCGCAACAAGTGCTTCTGGCGAACGTTCGTTTTCAACAGCAAGGCGAATAAAATCCTGGCTTAGAGCAAAGATATCTTAAGAGAGTGTCCACGATAGGACCAGGCAGGAGGTGATAATACTCAAATCACCGATTTCGCTCAAACTTGGTACAAAGATTGAGGGTCATGAGTAGATACATGTACCAAAATATAAGGTCAAAATTTTTTTATTCTCTCTGAGTTGTAGGGCACCCCCCGAAAAATGGCCGTTTGGCACAAATTTATGCATATTAATTAGCTAAATTTAGTCGAGTGGTAAGACAACAAAAATAGCAGCCTGGGAATAAAAACTACTAAATCGTATTCTATATTGACCAGTCTTGTAGCAAAATGTGTTATTGGAATCGGTTGCTTTGATTTGCTGCTTTCCCAATACCGAAAGTGAAGGGCATGTTTGGTCATTTTCACGAGACGCCAAAATTAGGTCATTTTAGATCTTAATATCTCCAATGGGCAACAAGCTAACAACGTAGTTTTAATACCAGAAGTAAGAAGTATCTTTATGCTTTCGAAAAATATAATAAAATTTTTGGGCAACTAAATACCTTTTTAGTATGAAGACATTTTTGCACCTCACTCAACGATTTCTGGCGATTTCATCAAAATTCGGTAATTTTAAAAAAAGTGGTTTAATTTTAATGAAATTGCAAGAAAAAGACAGCAAATGTTCAGCTAAGCATTACTCTGCTTAAAACAATGCTAGAATTAGCAAGAAAAGGTTTTTGAAGCACATTTCATGAGGTTTGTAAATGAGGGTTTCTGTAGTTCATACTTCATTTTCAATGCAAAAAACAATGGGACACTTCTCTCTACAGTAACTTTGAATTTTACTTTCAGGTACAATAAGGGACACAAAAAAGCAAAGGCTGATACATACATGTCATTTAAGTGCTTCAGACTCATTGTGCAGTAAGGGTCCATTGCGATCCGGCCAAATCCAGTATATTTTTTAAAAGTTCGATCTCCTTATTCAGCTTCTTCGTCGATATTTATCGTGCAGTTCATCGCTGTTGACTTTGCTATGAGAATATTCATTGCTCCTTTGTTGTAATAGCTCCAGTTTACGCCAGTAAGAGTGAGACAAATAAGTTATAAAACCACGGGAGAACCATAAACGCCATCGAAAACTGTCAACATAATGTTTGGAAAACATTCTTCGCCATTTTCAAGTTAAATTTTTGAGCCTGCGTTGTGGTCAGTATGGACAACGGACTACCGAATTACCGGATGGACCGACTACGGACTACGCATAATATATCGGATAATTTCTTGTAAACGCATACAGAATATAAAATTTGGACTGGTTAATTTTTAAAATTCTCTGTTTATAGTCAAAACTGCAGGGCAGAAAACTTTGAAAATTTTTAAATTGTTGAGTTATTTAAAGGCCCATGTTCACCCAATCTGCTTTGCGCGCTTGTGTTTTTGTTTTGAAACGGTTCAATTGTTCAATGTAGCGTTATGATTGGCTGGCACGTCGATTTTTCGATTTTCCGTCTGTGCCTTTAACAAGATTCAAAATTGACGCTAATCCTGGGTTAGCTTAATCGTGCTTTAATGGACTGGATAATTTTTTACAGTCGATTTCAAACATTGATTTTTTCGAACTTTAGAAATAAAGATTTGTGACCGCTAAAATTCAGTACCAAAGAGTCTGGGAAATCGGATGATTTCTTGATGACAGTTATCTTTTGTCTGTCTTTTGCTACCAAAAGTAGCAAAACGTGTAATGTTTCATATTTTACAACTCTACCAAAAACTATTTGCAATTTCCGCATTTTCCCGATAAATTTGAATTTTTAGTAGCGCCATAACCCAAAATATTTACCTTATCTTGTATAACACATCACAGGCTATGTATTATAGATAAAATATTTCCGAAATATTGTAAAAGCGCAAAAACCCAAGGGAGGAGTTGCAATCAACCCCCCCCCCCCCCCCCCTGCCTTTTGGTTGCACTTGGACGAGTTTCGAGTATAGAGTTAAAAGAAAAAGATTTTAGACGAATCATTTAAAAGGCAATCGACCTAACAAGTTATCTGTTTCCATGCCTGAAGGTTTGATTTGAGCCTATCATGTCTCATGCACAGTAAATAATATACAGGTAACAATAGGATCCAAAAAGGTTTTGAATTCTATTTAAATATAACTAACTAGATGTTTTTAACTATTATGTAGTAACATAGTTGTAGTATAAGACCGTATAACTTTTCTACCGATCCCTTACCTGGCCTTAACGGAGACGTGCGGCCCGATAGAGTACTTCACTACAAATGGGGTTCTTGTCTCTTAACGGGGTCTCGATTCCATCACTTTTTGTCTTAAACGAGGTATCTTTTCATGGCCTAATGCCACAATCAGGATAAGCATATATATTTAGTTATACAAACTGTAGGAACCTAATCGCAAGCCGATTTTGAACTAGTATTTTGTTGGCGCTGACTTCCGTTAACTTTGGCATTAAAAATGGCAGAGAATGTTTACTTCTGTCTCCGACCTTATGAGCTAGTCTAGATCCACCAAGGGCTCATACTTTGTTTCACCCACAAACCAAAATGAAAGCAAAACAAAAAAAACAAAAATAGCAACGAGAAACACAAGACAAATGTCGAATTATTTTTAGAGCGGTCAAGGAGTTATTCGATTTTCCAGACTCTTTAGTATTGAATTTTCTGGTCACAAATCTTAAGTTATGGACTGTTTCTGCAGTTCTAAATAATCAATGTTTGAAAATCGAGCGTAAAATTTAACCAGTCCAAATCTTATATCCTGTATGCGTTTTACACCAAGTTATCCGTTATGTTATGCGTAGTCCGTAGTGGTCCGTACGAGTTGTCCGTCGATCCGGTAATTCGGTAGTCCGTTGTCCATACTGACCACAACGCAGGCTCAACTTCAAAATGGCGAAGAATGTTTTCCAAACATTATATGTTGATAGTTTTCGATCGCGTTTTCTCCCGTGGTTTTCTAACTTATTTGTTTCACTCTTACTGGCATAAACTGGAGCTATTACAACAAGGTAGCAATGTATATTCTCATAGCAAAGTCAACAGAGATGAACTGCGCGATAAATATCGACGAAGATCTGAATTAGGCGATCGAATTTTAAAAAATATAAGCTTAAGCTTACTGGATTTGGCCGGATCGCAATGGAACCTAGCAATGAGTCTGAAGCACTTAAATGACATGTATGTATCAGTCTTTGCCTTTTTGTGTCCCTTACTGTACCTGAAAGTAAAATTCAGAGTTATTGTAGATCGAAGAGAAGTGTCCCATTGATTTTTTTTTGCATTGAAAATGAAGTATTAAAGACAGAAACCCTCATTTACAAACTTCATGAAATGTGCTTCAAAACGCTTTTCTTGCTAGTTTTAGCATTGTTTTAAGCAGAACGATGCTAGGCTGAACATTTGCTGTCTTTTTCTTGCAATTTCATTAAAATTAAACCACTATTTTTAATTACCGAATTTTGATGAAATCGCCAGAAATCGTTGAGTGAGGTGCAAAAATGTCTTCATACTAAAAAGGTATTTAGTTGCCCCAAAATTTTATTATATTTTTCGAAAGCATAAAGATACTTCTTACTTCTGGTATTAAAACTACGTTGTTAGCTTGTTGCCCATTAGAGATATATGACCTAATTTTGGCGTCTCGTGAAAATGACCAAATATGCCCTTCACTTTCGGTATTAGGAAAGCAGCAAATCAAAGCAACCGATTCCAATAACACATTTTGCTGCAAGACTGATCAATATAGAATACGATTTAGTAGTTTTTATTCCCAGGCTGCTATTTTTGTTGTCTAACCACTCGAATAAATTTAGCTAATTAATATGCATAAATTTGTGCCAAATGGCCATTTTTCGGGGGGGACCCTACAACTCAGAGAGAATAAAAAATTTTGACCTTATATTTTGGTACATGTATCTACTCATGACCCTCAACCTTTGTGCCAAGTTTGAGCGAAATCGGTGATTTGAGTATTATCACCTCCTGCCTGGTCCTGCCTGGTTTTCTGGTGGACACTCTCTTAAAAGCGCTTCAATCACCACAGGGAGCCCATACAATCTGTTTGTGTAACATAATGACCGTTTGTAATTTTATAGGAAATGTATGGGATCCCGGGGGGGGGGGGGGGGGGGGGGGTACTCCCATATATGAGCTATGTAGGTATGTGCCGCTGTGAAGGGTATGGTTTTCAGGCAGTTTAGTCTAGGATAGGGTATAGTTATCAGAGATTTTTGGTCTAGAATAGGGTATCATTTTCCGCTAAACTGATCAATTGCGTGAAGAATTTAGTCTAGACAAGGTTTACTGCCAAATGGCATTTAAAAATCGGTACGGTGGACAGTACGGCATTTTTGCTGACCCCTGTTAACTAATAGCTGTGATAGTGAACGAGTTTCTGGAAAATAGCGAGTCTGGATTAGGTCTAGGATAGGGTAGGGTTTTTCGGTGTTTAGTCTAGAATAGGGTTGCAAAATGCAGCTAAATGGTCTAGTATAGGTTAAGGGTCCCAGCGGGACACCCCCACCCAAACATTTGCAGAGTACCCCCCCCGGGTATGGGATTTACCTAAATTTCATATTATGGCGACGTATCGCCAAATGTATGTACTGATTAACGCTGTATGTACTGATTAACGATGACTAGTTATGTTAAACCAAAAACTCCTCAGCACACCAGTGAGTAAACGGTTCGACCTTACGAAAATGCCTATGGCTCCCCACCCTCGGTACGTATTTTGAATCGGTTATCGTTTTAAAATGGCGACCAATCAGAAAGAGGCAATCAGCAGGACGGTTTCTGGCTGGCACAGCAAAGTGTTGATACGAATATCGACCGCTTGGAAAGTGTGGGATTTTGATTTTCTTCGACGGCTAGCTCCGGGCCGTTTGGACGGATTTTCGATCGAGAGGTACGAGAAGAAGCGTGAATCTTTCGGCCTTTCTGTTGCCTGGTTTGAAAGCCGAGCGATGCGATTTTATGTTGAAAAATCGCCTCGGCGCTGGAGCCGTTCAAAAATCTCTTTCCACCCTTGTCCTTCTCTTAGACGTACAGTCAACGGCGAACTCAGAATCCTTCAAAATCGCTCAAAATATCACTTTTACGGCAAAAGGACGACAACACACAACAAATAAGGTAATTTAACGTTAATTTAGCGTTGATCAGTACATACATTCGGCGATACGTCGCTATAATATGAAATTTAGGTAAATCCCATACATTTCCTATAAAATTACAAACAGTCATTGCGTTACACAAACAGATTGTATGGGCACCCTGTGCAATCACGTGGCCTTGCTAAACACCCACAAGACCCGTACCGATAACTTACGACTTGTGGATGTGCAAACGAGTTTATAGCAAGAAATGAAAACAGGAAAAGAACGTTTGGTACTTTCACAGTGCAAGATCTTTTACCATGATCAGTGGGATTTGATTTTATCGTTACTTGTTACTGTTGCTGTTTTAACATTGTTCATGTTCAGCTGTTTATAGCGTATCACTGCTAAATAAAAACAATGAGCACTAGTTTCGACTCAAACCCTAACCTCACTTGACTGATTCCGAAAGTTGAGCTTCTAATGTTTATAACGCACTTCACCTTCTATAAATTCACGACCATTTTTTTACGATTATTAATTTTAAATGCATTTCTAGCGATTCTGGAAGCTCAAATTTTCAAAATTTTCCGGGGAAGCATGCCCCCGGAACCCCCAGGAAAACTCGCGTCTTCGGCGCTCGGGATAGTGCCCCTCCAATCTAAAACTTACTCCGCGGTCCCTGTTAGTTTGAGTGGTTGGTTTTGCTTTTAAATAATTGGCAATTAAGCCTGTGAAAGATTATCCAAACCAAGATGCACGGTGTTGACTATTTTCTGCTATGGTACAAATCACGACAATAGAACAACTGTTTACTTAAAATTATTGTAATTTTCCCCTTATTGTTATTGTATTGTTCTGAGAAAAGTCTCAATTCTTTTGTCCCTCAGTTTATTTTTAAACACGTTTGCCTGACTTGCATGCAACTGATCATTTTGAAATGATTATTTTTGTTTGTCCACCTTATCCTCCTTCGTACCGGAAAAAAAATTAATGAGTTGACATTTGACGAACTGTATTCAAAAGCTAAAAAGTCAATATTTTAAAAGAATCAAATTTAAATTTAACACTCCATGAAAGCAGCTTCCTTTTCAGAAACGTCTTCGCAAAAAAAGGTTTTATGTTTTCCCCGTCAAATGCCCCGGAGAAGGACCCTCGCGCCTTTGAGTCCCAAACACACGAAAAAAAAAAAAGTTTACTGGCTAGCATACGTTTTTTAAAACATTTGTTCCGACATCCCGTCCATGTCAATGGTTTGTTAACGTTTGATTTTGTTGATAAAATACTAAGGAGTGGCATTCAGATCCGGCATTCAGATCAAAACTGATAGCAAAATTTGTTTTCATTGAATTTTTTTTTCGTTTTGCCTAGACGTCATTTTGAGTTTTTTTTGGTTTGACGTTAGGAATGAAAAGTTCAGACTTGGTTTAACTTAAAATATGACCTTTCTGCTTAACATAAATAGATACGGGAAGAAAAAAAAAATTGATCGAAATCGGACTCAAGGAACGTTAACATTTAATAATATTTAGTTGCCTGTGCCTGGCAAAAGCCCATATTTCGTCTTTTCTTCGTGTGGTAATTGCAAGAATATATTAAGTAACTTGCTGTCTTCATCGATTGAGAATATCCCATTTAAAACGAGTCCTGTCAACATTGAAATCCAACAACAGCTTCCTTCGTATGATTAAAAATCTTACTAATTAAAAAAAAAATCTTTGTTCAAATGCATTCTGTCATGAGTGCTAAAACAATATTTTGAACTGGCTCTGACAACTTGCAAATTAACCGCATTGTCTTGGCAAACTTGTGTCAAAATTTTCATTAAATTGATTCCTTTTTTTGTGATCCTTTTCAATAAAATAATAATAATTGAAGGCCTACTTAAAAAAAGAATATGAAAAATAAATCCTATGAAAAACAGAGGGAGTTTAGCCAGCTAAACAATAAAATTAATTTGATTCTAAAGAGTGAATTTGGCATTGCTCCCCCAACTCAATAATAATAAAAATAATATCAAAGGAACATCCGTATATTTCTAGGTTGTGTGTCAAATAGTTATTTCTCATGAATTAATCTAATTTATTGTAATATGTGCTGTTTAAAACGAAAGTTCGTGCCGAAACAAAAGTTGGACCGCAGTTAAGCGTGGGAGTGTACAGTGTGGTGTAAGTGAAGTATGCTGTTGTTTCGAGCTCTAATTGGGTAACTCGTATGGAGTTGGGAGTTTTTTTATGTAAAGGACAGAAATAATAGCATTAGATTAGTTAAATAACGAAAACGAAAAGGAATTTTGCAGAATTGTTAAACTCATTGAAGTCTTTTTGGGGGGATTTCCGCCATAAAAGCAACTTGGAAATAAACATTTGAATGACCGTAGAGTAAGAATTTGAAGTGTCTTGACTGAATAACTTGAAAACGACATTCGGGTAATAGTATACCTCGTCACAAAGCAAACCAATATCGCATCACATCTTAACCAGTGTATATTTGACATGAAACTCCTGAAACTCGGCCTTGTTGTGTTAGCAACCAAACATATACAGATCGGTTGTTAGCAGACTGTTTGTGTGTCGTATTGTTCACCCGTTTCAATTTTATCTCCTGAAGTTTTATTTATTCATAGCTTGAACAGGTCTTATAGCATTGTCACGAGAAACTCATCTGCCGTCAATTTTATTGTTGGAAAGTTTCGCAGAATTGTAATTTCGCTATTTTTAAAGGGCGATTTTTTTTTTGCGCCACTTTTAAATACTATCGAAGCGAATTTTTTTTTTTCGCGTCACTTAATTTCCAAACTATTTTTCAATCACCATTATTCATGCCACGAAAATTTCCATCAAGATAAGGCATTTCATTTCGTTTAATCATATTACAAATCGCATTAAGTTAGATCTTCAGCTTTATAGGCGCCCTCAACATGACCCACATCATATCAGCTGAAATATTGAGTATCTTGAGTGTTGTAGATACGACCACGATTTCTTGAAAGCAGATATCGTTAAACAGTTTGTTTTACTACACAATGAAACGTGATTCCCAAAGAAAAAATAAAACGGAAATTATTCCAAATGGTAAAACAAACGCTCCGAGATTCACAGTTAACTGTGAAAGAGCATTCCTTGCCGTACACGTCGTTTTTTTCTAGGGAACCGTACCAGGGAGTGACACGGTTGGCGCTTAGCCTGCAGCACGTGAGCAACGTTTTGAACGTGTCGCGGAACTCAGCGTTCATGGATGCGTAGATTACAGGGTTAAAAGCAGAATTGAGTGTCGCAAATATCACTCCTCCGGCATAAATATACGAGTTGACAGTATTATTCAACGCGGTATCGACGATCATGATTACAAAAAGAGGCGCCCAAGTGAAGATAAACGTACCCAAAACCAGCGCCACCATTTTTGCCGCTTTCGTTTCTTTAATCATGTTAAGTTTGAGATCGTTTTGAATACGAAGCACGCTGTTTACAGCCGCTGCAATTCTGAGTTCGTGATAACAAGCAGTTTGAAAGATCTTGATGTAAGCCGCGAGGACGAAGATTGAAGGAAAAAGTGCAACGACGCAAACTGTTATAATGTAGCCCTGGGCGAGATTTAGTGGTACTTGACAAAATAGCCCGGAGCCATACTTAGGTAGAATAACAGTACGCCATCCCATAAAGGGAATGAAGCCAAAGATCGTTGAAAAAACCCAGACGGACGCGATTATAGGGACGATTACTCTTTTGGTCATGATCGATTTGTAACGAAGAGGATTCACCACTGCTAAAAAACGATCAAGCGTGACAGCTCCCAGATTCGCCACGGAGTTGAACATGAGTGTAATAGTCACAGAGATAGTAACGTGGCAGTACGTTAGGCCATTTTCCGCGGTGGGTCCTACTGTGTTTGAAACAACAATCAGTGGTATTACTACCAGTCCAATCATAAGATCCCCAACAGCCAGGCTTGTAATAAAAGCACTTGTTTTCGTTTGAAGTCTTCTGTTTGTAACAACCGAAGCAATAACCAACGAGTTTCCGGCCACTATCACTACCGCTAAAACAAGTACAACGGAGCAAAGAAGGATAACATGTAGTTCAGCTTTTCCTTCGGTCCAATTTTTTTCGTTATTTGTAGTCCCGTTTTCCATAATTTCGAGTTTTCAGTTTCACAAATCGTTGCGTGGGTGAATGTGTTCAAATTTCACTCGGCGACTCCAATTCGTCCGTCCTGTTTGCGGTTTGCCCGAGTGTTTATATTCAAATCTTTTGCTCACAAAGTGAGTCTCTTTAAAGGTCCATGCAGCTGTTTAAACAAAACGCTTTTATGATCTTGAAAGATGCGAATTTTTCTCACGTTCTGCGCCTACCGGCGGCTCCAGTTTTCTTAAAATTAGCAAAATCCGTTGTAAGCCAAAGCGTAAAACCAGCGTCAGTTGTTTCCGCTACAGCCACGAACACATCCAATGATCAGAGAGTTCCTTCGCTGTTAATGAGACAAAAACAGTATTAAGTCACTATTATTCAACTGTCACCTACTTGCTAAGCATTTTTCAAATGTGTCTTCTTTTCTTCCCAGAACACGACTTTGTTTTCCTTAGCTGTTTATGCGTCGTTCAACCTATCTGAGTTTGAATTTGAATTTTCTCTCGAGCGATGAAGTGAATCTATGTCTCTAATAATTTATATACGTAATATTGTACAGTAATCTGAAAGCAAAGGAACAAGTGGATTATATATGTGTTTCTTTATACAACCGCAATATGAATGTGAAATTGAAGGCGTATCATTACGCCTATATATGTGCATATTATTACCAGATATTTTTTTGTCTCGGGTTGGAGTGTAGCCCCCGTGTCTGTTTTACGACTGACAACTGTGTTGAAATTCGTGAAGGATTTTTAATTGATTTTATTTCTTAATTCAGTCATATTTGCATATTTTTTTTTTGGCCGCACAGATAGAAAAAAAATCATTTGAAATGAGTGATAAACCTTTAGCCCCAAAACCTTTTTGATATTTGTCGATTAAAATTCAGATTATACAAATTATAAAGAGCCTTGCATTTGTATCTTGATGTCTTAAGCTTTATCTTCGTTTTGCTATTACGCTATTGGCTGCCATTGAAGTTGATAACATCTGAAACATTAATTTAAAAAAGGAAACGCTTTACCTTTTACATATTCGTATACTCTGCATGTTTCATACATCTGCTTCGAAGGCAATGCTCGTTTTATCAATTCACCAAAGCTTTTAACTGTAATTCGATCATTTTATTGCATTTAAAGATATGCTTTTTAAGTGCATCTAAACACGAAAAACTGCAAGAATGAATAGCCTTATATTGGCAAGCATTTTGGTTCCACAAATGCAGATTTTAAGCTTTGTTTTCTTTATGTCTTGACTAAAACAGATTGAAAGCGTGAAAAGATGCTCCCTTCAGTTCGCTTTCAGAGTCTAACATCTGCTCATCTAGTCATGGCCTCAGTTAAATTTGTGTCTGCAGAAAGTTTGAACATTCAAATACCATGCAGTAATTTCGATTGGTGCTTTTCGGTTTTAGGGTTAGCGTTAGGGTTAACAAAACATCACATACTCCTGAACAACACTGATAAAAGGACTAAAAAAACACTACGAAAATCTACGTAAAGCTTTTGAGCGATCAGAGAGATTCATCTCACTAAACGAAAAACAAAAACCGCTTTAGGTTATACACTTAAAGGCTTCTTATACGATTAGATGGACTTTTAAATCAAAATTAATCTTGAAATCGCACATATTCCTTTTCTTTTTTACCTCGACCATCATTTTTTTTTTACTTACGGTTGCTGGTAGGAAGGCGCATGCGCACTAAAATTTTACCTTGAAATTTAATTTTGTCTGCTTCCCGGCTTAGTTTTATTACACTTATAATAGGATTTTTAATATAACTACAGTTTTGAGGCTGTGGCTGTATCAATTGTTATGTTAATCGCTTTGTCAGGTGGTAGCCATAGAACTCCGGCGACTGAAAGAAAAAAGACTCAAAAGTTACCTTTTTCAACCGTTGAAAAGCCCCAGGCTAATCCTTACGTTCAATTTTCTTCACCGTGTTACATTCAGGCTGTATATATTTTTTGGTTTGCTAAATGCGCTTACGTTTTCAATATTGCCATCAGTTGTTGCTCACCAGTTTTGTGTGAATCTTGTCGTAGACACCGCAGACGCATAAATAACGATAAAATAAATAAAATAAAGTCTGGCATGGAGAAAAGACACTTCAATTGATCTTTTTTAAATGGAGATTTTTCATTTTAAAATTCTAAGTGATGAAATCCGATAAACAGCTCCTAAAAAGTTGAAAAGACAAAAAATGAACAAGTAAAACAAAAAACAACCAGAAGAACCAAAAAAAAAACCCTCCTATTTTGTAAAGGCTTACAAGTTAGCACCCATTCTTCACGAAACAAAGGATTCTTGAAATAATAATGGCGGGCAGTGGGCGGTACAAAATGTCATTACTGTTTATGACAGAACACATTTAATCCACGAGACTGTTCTCAGCGTGAAACGCGTCAAAACAGTTATATATGTAATATGTTAAATAACGCTCACTGAAAGGACCTCCATGTTACGTTCCCAAGCCTCGAGGGGCAAAGATGTCGTGAAATAAATAAACTGTTGTTTTGAAATTCGCCTTGAAATAATTTCATTGGGGTTTCAAACTGAAAATGAGTGATAACAGCGAACGTAAAACGTTGCATGTTTTTTAATTAATTTAGCAAAACGAGGTCATGCTAATCACATATGAGGGATCGATATGTGTACAACTTAAGCGCGGGAGGAAAAATGAAGTGAAGTCATTCTCCTTAGATTTGTCTCTAAAACCAAACCCAGACTGCGCAGAACATGGCAATTAAAATCTATAGGTGGAACCTACACTAAGGGAACACCATCGGCACCAGGAGTGTCCCCTTAATAAAGGTGATAATTACAAAGAATATACAGTAGAACCTTTACTTTGAGACACCTCCATTGTAATTATCATCTCTATTATAGGGACACCCCCGTTAAGGGGACGCTTCTCCTGGTCCCGACTGGCAAAACGCTCATATCTGAATCTTTGTAATTATCACCTCTATTAAAGGGACACCGCCATTAACGGACACATCTCCTGGTCCCGCCAACAAAACGCTCATATAATTTTTGTAATTGGAACCCCTTTTGAGATTCTGTTCGGGTTTCGCTTTGCTAAATGATTACAGTGCGACCCGCGCCTTACCACGAGCACCCAACAAACGTTTTTACAACTGAGTTAGCCAGTCAGGGAGAGCGAATGCAATTGACGGGCACGCCTCCTCGCAAAGTTAGCCAATCAGGGAAAGTTGTGAAAACGTTTGTTCCCCCCCCCCCCGTAATGCGCGTCGCACTGTATATTTATTGTCAGAAGATAAAAGATAAGGAAATGAACTTTAATGAATTCAAACAACGATGTTTAATACATGTTTGTAGATAGAAGATTGAAGGTTCATCTCAATAATTCATACTGAATGTCCTCTTGGCTTCGCACCCTCCAATATGTGTTGCAGTTGTCGTAGTTTAAAGCTGATTAATTATCTAAGTGTCTTTAGAATTTTGCTATTCTTTAATGTGTCGAGACTATTTCAAGTTACTGGTTATTTTAATTAAGGTTCTTTACTCGTGTACTTGCAAAGTGTAACCTTGTTTTTTGTTAATGTCATTGTAATGTAAAAAGTTTGAAATGTTAATAAAGTTATTTCACTTAAAACAAAAACAATTATTCGAATTATAACACAGCCTTGAAAATAATTTTTGTCAGAGCTTGACATCCCACTAAAATAAAACACATTGAACCAAAAACGAGTTATCACCACAAAAACTCCGCGACAACTGCCTTCGAACCGCCAGCAAACGCTGACCAGCTACTGAATGGCGATAAAACAGGTAACAGGCGATAAACAGGTAACGCACGTTGTAATTCCTCCCTGTGTAGCGTAAGAAAACAACAAGTAACCATTTGAGTTTCTTGTTGCTGTGGTTGTTACGATTACCAAATGACTTAAAATGGAAAACGGATTCAAAGTCCGACAATACACACTACCTACAACCCAATGGTTAACTAACAGTTGTGCGACACTGACTCAGAAATAAGTTAAACCCAAATGTGTTACTCGTCAGTACGACTTGAAACATAGTATAAATTATTGTCACTTTGCAGGCTGCCTAGTATGGGTTTTTGCATCTTGTCCTTGAGTGCATAAATTTAGCACCGTACTTTCCGCACAACAAATGATATAAGCTTAGGCATCAGTTGCAAGCCGGTTTAATAAGCCAGAACTGCAAAAACTTTCGAGTAAGACTTGACAGCCACTTACTTATAATTACTGCACTGTTTTTCGCAAAACTGACTAAATACAGATGCAGGCCATTCTCTAAACCAAGAGCCTAAGGTTGCCTATTAACTGTGTTCGATCACCTCTTCTTCCCTCTATTTGTAATATTCTCTCCTTTATTAATTCCCCTCCCTGGCTTCCCGACTGGTTACAAACATACTGGTTGCAGTGTTACGTCTATTGGGGATGTACACTGTTTCTTGTGCTGGTTTAGCGATGAGTTGGAATCTAACAGAATCTTGGAAAAATTAATTTGAGTTTTATCTAAAAAGTTGAAGCCTGAAATTAAATAAAACTTCTCCCGCGTTAAAAAAACAACAACACAAAATTATGTTTTTACTGAAGCAGTTGAGAAAAATATAGTCAACCTCAGCGTTAAGTTAAGCTGGTTATAATTAGCTGTCATAGATTTCATTACGTTACAACGGCCTAAAACATAGTGCTCAGTTAAATGACAATGAAAATTTTGCATAAAGATAAAGGTTTTTTTTATTAGGATGTAAAAATGAACAGCTTTGAAGGTTCTCAGCAAATAAGAGTTTAGTGTCGGGAGCGCACTGGATTAATCCGGCTTCCTGCTACAACGTTGCATGGAGTTTTGTTAATTAAATGTATGAAGTAAAAGAAATCAAGCTGCGAATTGTTCTGTTACTTTATGTCACGGCTACAGGAATATTAAAACAACAAAAAAGCACCCAGGGTTATAAAAAATGCTTTTGCAATCCCAGATGAAGAGACAGATTGCAATCCAATACAGTCAATACAAGGTATTAGACACATTTAGAATTAATTTCAAGTCGATTTCGCTACGAAAAAGCCATCCCTGTTTTTGTTTTACAATTCTAAATTCTTAGTGAAGAATAATTACCCTTATTTAATGTCTTATCTGCATTTCTGATCGGGCAGACGTTTGATAGCAAGTTTGTCATAAATTGCCAAGAAAAGAGGTTCTGAACAACCTGTTCGGTTACACTAGTGTATGGGGTCTTTTATAACGAAAAAAAAAATCATATAAGAACCTTAGCTCGACTTTATAAACGCTACCGTTTTATTTGCTGGGAATAAACTTTGCTGGAACATTGTAAGATCGATGTTAATATTTTTCCGGTTACTTACAAGTCTCGATTTTCCAGTTTTTTCTTTTATAATTAAAATTGTCTCCAAGCAAAACTACCGTTTCAGCTTTTTCTAAAAATTCTAAATTTCTAATTTTAAATTTTTCTAAAAATAGTTTTATGCAGGAAACAGTTTTTTTGTGATAAATAATATGCGCAAGATTCAACATTTACGTTAAATTATTTATGGCTAAATTCTGCTTCAAAAACTGAGACAACAGATGCAAGCAACTCTTGACAAATACTCACATTATATACAGGTCATTATCGTTCCCAATTTGTACTTCACGTCAGTAGAATTTCTATCTTACTGCAGCCTTGAGCTTGATAAAAATTCTCGCCGATTTAAGGTTTTCGTGTCATGAATGAAGTAGAATATGTTTTCATAATAGACTGTATGCAACCTTTTTTCCAAAAGGATAAATTATGTAGTTTTTTAATTGTTTTTAGTGTGCATCATAATAGATTTTATAGCGACTTATCATTGGTCTCTTTCATCATTGAGAATTTATCATTCCCTGGTAACGACAATGCATTGGCCTTTAAAAGAATTATTAGTCTGATTGTTTTGAAAAAGAGCCAGATTGTAATATTTCTGTCAATAATTCGTTTTTAGCAATGCTCTTTTCTCTGACGACGTGTCATATTCAAGAGGCACTTTAAAAGATCTTTTGTCGTATTTCTCATACACAAAACTAACACTGTCGGGACGTCGACGAGTGTACAGTAAACTATTACGTAGCTGTATACAATCTTAACTTGAAAATACTTTAAACCAAACAATGAAACGATTTTATGGCTTGACAAGCTTAAGTTTGGCTTACATTCATGATCCACCAGCATTTGCATTCCTATTAAAAAGGATCATAATTAAACTCCGCGATGCTAACGCTCTCCAGGCGAAGACGTAATTCATGACCAGTGCATGTATGCACAAGGGATTGTTTAGTAAAATTTTCATATTTCAAAAGTTAAAATTCTGGTTATATAGACAGCGGGTGCTACCGAAGTACAGTGGAAGTGATTTCAATATTTGACTCTACGGGTTTTGTGATTTAAGTAATGCATCAAATATACATTAATGTTTCACCAGGAAAAAAGAAATAAAAAAGAAATGAAAAACCAAAGAAGGTTAAACGATGACTACATTTCTTATATTGAGTTCATGTTGTTAGTAGGTTTGATGACTGATTGTAAATGGTCGATTGTCATGACCAGGTCATATGACTGTCACGGCTGCAGACACTCAATTTAAGGGACTCTGCAACATAACAAAAAAGAGCCAAGCAAATTATATATAACCTTAGATTTAAAATGCAAGGTTATTTCATCTTGAAATTGAACGCGAGAATAATCATCTTTGCTGTTGTCGTAGATGAATAATCATCTTTGCTATTGTCTTACGGCTGCCATAGTTTTCTAGCCCATTATGGTTATTTCGGGCAGCCAGTACTCTATTAATTCTATTACTTATTGAACATTCATGAAAATAGACTAAATAGAGTACAAATAAAGTTGTTGTTGTATTCATTTTCCCGACATCCATTACCTATGAACTAAAGCCCTTTAAGCTGCAACGGAAAAAAGATAAGGACAACAAATGTTTACAAGGGAATACTCGGTACCGTGTTAAGCTCCGGCGCCCAGTTGTGAGCCATTAGGCTTGTGAAGACATACCTTAACTATACCGTGTATAAGTAGGTCACATCGTAGATTTTCGTATGACATATTGTTTATGGCATTGATAACATGACGTCACATTAATTTCTTGAAGTATGGGCCTGCCATTGTTTGTTTTAAACCACAGTAATTTTTTGAAAGAACTCAAAAGTATTTTTTTCGCCTGCAGCCATAACAACCTCTTCCTTGTTTTCCCCAACGCAAGTAATGATTAAAAGGATAATAAAACTTACCGTCATAAAGCATGTCCGGCCGCAAACTACCCGCGTGATGCCTTACGTTTTCAACATCCCGCAAAGTGGGAGCAGGTAATATACGTTCCCTCGGATATTCTCTTGAGACCGGTGCGGAGTAAGGGGGCAGAGGGCAGGAGCCGATTACCTCACCCCCCGCCCCAGGCTTCACGCTGACAACGAAACCCCATGCAGTTTTAGGCTTCGCGCGGTAAACGAAACAAGAGAAAGAGCCTTGGTACTAGTATAAACCATTTATACTCCGGGCCACACCTTTTCATAGGCAAGTCCACAATACAAGGCATAATTACTTGAAACACTTCATGAAAAGTTCAGATTTGTCAGTTCAGAAATATAGAGCACGTGCGGGCCCTCTCCTCTCCCCTGCAATGTTGCTCCTCTCTCCTGCAATGTTGCTCCTCTCCCCTCCAATGTTGCTCCCCTCTCCCCAATGTTGCCGTTCGCATAATTTTAATTTGTTTTTGACTCTAGCATCTTGAACATCAACATTGAATGGGAAAGAAGGGAAGAAAGCGGAAAGGGGAAAGAAAGGAAGAAAGCGGACATCGTTCCAACAAATGTGACCGATATTGCAGTTCCATCAGCGCAGTAGTTTCCTTTTCGTTATCAGGGACTATTTATTTTATATAAGATGGACGGGGCGGGGGGTTCCGCTGTGATAATTATAACTGCCAAAAGTGCCTAAACTCGCATTTTTGAGGTTTCAAATATTCTCTTTTTATGATGTCTATCTGTAACAGACATACACTACTTAACCTGCTTTTCAAAGACAGCGGTACAGCAGGGTCATCCTAAAATTCTGAAGAGTTTGAAGGGGAGGGGGTCACTGTGTTTTGCCAGCCTAACCCCCTCCCCTCCCCTCTAAAAATTCAACTGTCCCTTAATTACCAGCAGGATTGTTTTAGCCCCGACTGCACTCCCCTCCTACACTCAATGTGGCCACCAAGTTTTCAGCTATTTGTTAATTGTTAGAAGATAAGATTATCATGTTGATTATGATGTTTGTCGTGAAAATTTTATATTGCACGATTTATTCTTCTGAGATTTTCTAATATCAAGTTCCTCGATCATTCAGTTTGTAAAATTTGTTCCACTTTTCATCGCATATTGACGACTCAAGTCAGTTAACACAAGCAAAAGTGATTTTGAAAACTGATTTTTACCATGGCTAATGCTTGAATATTGTTTCCAATAATAGCACATTTTTGTGTGATTTTATATGTAAATTAAACTTCTTGTTTAAGCACCTGCAGCTGTCTAGATACAAAAACAGATAAAGATACTGTTGGACCGACTGTGCTACATGCAATAAAGCTGATACTGCTCCAGAATGAGCCTGAACCGGTGAGTATTTATTCGACTTTCAGATTGTTAAAATGTCAGGTAGACCAATTAGACAACATTTAACAAGTTAAGGATGTGTTCTTTTCGTTCATGGCTGAGCTGGAGTGAAAAACTTTGTGCAAAGTGAAACTGTTTAAATAATAAGTGTTTATCATGAAAATGTAATAACGTGGAATCGAACCAAGAGCAACAAAACAAAATCGAAAAAAGTCTTATATAAAACCTTGGTCTATGGAAATAGAAACTCCCCCACTGTATGAGCTATGAAAAGCGCTGAGGTAAATAATGATTTGGTAGTCCTTCCTGCTCGTACTGCTGCGTGTCTCAAACATGTTGAATGTTTAATTGCAGTTCCTAGCAACATGCATTTCCACAATTTTTAATATATTGGATTTCAGCAACATAACTTCTTTCCCAATTGAGTTGCTATCGAATTTTAAAATCCCAACTTAAAAAAAGTCAGGGAGATCCACTTTTACAACTTTGCAGTTTTTTAACGTTTTTTTTTCCCCGCAAACGGTTGGCAATAAAAGATATAAATAATAAAACGTAGACGAGGAAGAATATAAGATTAAAAATTGAAATCATTATAGAACCCAAGTTTTGGTTCTTATTATTGCAACATTGACACGAACTTTGAGTTCAAAATCGCCTCACTTTTTTAGCGCTTTGGGAGAAAAGGCCAAATTTTAAGCACGAAGATGATGGTTTTACCATTTTTTTTAAATTTGAGGTTTCTTATAAACATTTATTATCAGTACTTGATAGAGAGTACAACTGGTCATTTATTGTCACTTTGATAAGCCCGGTTTAATCTTGGAAAAAAAACTGATCTAAAGCAAGTTTTGAATGATTGCTTCTCTTCGGATTGTTTGCGTTAAGAACTAGAAAATTGATCTTTTTACAATCAACAATTAACGGGTCAGGCCTCGTGCAATTACATAAAATTTGGGTGACAAAATATTCGCTAAGGTTCCACGAACTACAATTATAAGACTTATAAATCGCTATCCATTTCAATCTACCAGATTACTTTTAAATATTACTTATTTATTTGAATGAAATGTTGCGAAAAACAAAATGGAATATATAACTGAGGGTGCGAAAATACAGTCGTGTACTAAATAAAAAAAACTACCTTTCATAGCATAAATCGAAAGGCCACAAATTGATATCTCAGTAACAAGTCTAACGAAAGACGATAATCACTGGTTATTTTGTTAACAAGACAGTGCAGGTGGTTTATTTCATTATATACCGTTCATTTAGGATACTAAAAATAAGTCTGTTTGCATGCGTTTAAATATTAATAAGAAGCTTGAACTTGGCCGATGTAATTCAAACTACCCTTTTTGAAATTTGATAAATGATTGAGCTTGCTTTTACGAAAAAAAGGATAAACTGAAATGCTAGTACTCAAAATATTTAATATCATAATGTAATATGCTCGAGAAAGTGATTATTAACAAAACAAAACAAAACATCTGATGTATTAAAGAAAAAAATAAATTACACCATTTTTTCGCTGCTACATCGATCTTCAAAAGAAAACTACAAAATGATTTTAAATTACAAATCTCTGGCTTTATAAATAAAGTAATATACAAATATAGAATTGAGCTTCTTCCATAAGGTAATCAATTATGATCTGTATACAAATCAGTAAGAATCTCTTAGATATCCCCTCTATAAATATTTATACGTACTTCCATCTTTTGATGTCAAAAATGTTGTAAACCGTATTTCTTACGTATACCGTTAGCAGCATTATCGTTTGCGGTCCTTTGCAGATTTCACTTTTATTTCTCTTTTTAGTTGCGTTTTTTCTTGCTTTTTTCTTTTGTTCGTGTTTGTAATGGCCATCTTGTTTGTAAGCTTTGTTAAATGCAAAATAATGTTTAAAAAAACAAACAAACAAACAAACAAAACAAGATAACCGCAAAGCGGGGTCAGTACTCCTAAACACGAGTATGAGGGAAGTGATTATATTTCAGAATAGCAAAGATTTGAAAAACAGAACGATTTAAATGATGCAAATAGAAGTAAAAAGTTTGGGGTTGATAAAACGGAAAGAACACGATGTGGGCCGGCTATTTAAACGAAGTTTACGTGCACGGTGTACAAAAGTGCAGGTGTAAAGGTGTACAAAACGGCTGGGTCAAAACCAATTTCAATCTGCTCAATCCTAATATTTAATTGATTACTACAAACGATGTTAAAAAAGGCAAATAGCACAGTCTAGAAAAACATGAATCTCCTTAAAATGACCGTGAAGGTTCGTTAAGTGTCTTAACCGCGGTCTCTTCTTTCAGGTCGATGTTATAAAAGAAATCCTAGTAAAGTTCAGTATTCGTATATACTGGTTTATCCAGTGCTATAGATCGATGCTGCTATATTAACAATCAGATTCGAGAATGCTTTTTGGTCATAGTTATTCTGAATAGATCAATCGTCTTTGTGGATGGTTATAAAAGGCTTAATGTGTCGAACTTCTAGTTTTCAGAATAGCATCAAATCTTCCAATGAAGGTACACCAATCCCGAAACACAACAACTTTGTTGACGAAGAAAATAAGACCAATGACCCAGGAACAATCGAAAAGCTCAAAGATTTTTGTGGCTACACGACAGCTCACGGATTGGGGCGGCTGGTGGAAAGCAAGGGCCACGTTCGCAGGTTCTTCTGGGTAATGGCATGTATGGGGGCCTTTGCTATGTTTATCAGTCAAGTTGTATCTTTAGCTAATCAATATTCCAGTAAACCAGTGGAGACATACATCACCATGAAATACGTCAGGGTACGTAAGATTTTTGTTTGAGTCCTTTAACTATCGGCCGATATAAAAAACAACTCCGGATGCAAATAACTTTTAGGTAGTTTCTCCTTTAAGTCTAGAGTTAACGATTTTGTGTCTTTCCTTCTGTTCCGATACACCGGGATATAAAATATCTCCTGTATCTATTTATCTATTGTTTAAGGCTACAGTGTACCTTCGGGGTTGTCTCCAGTATAACAGCTCTAGCGTCTTAAGATTACACTTAATATACCTAAACCCAGATATCAAATTAAAGCGTATAGAGCTGGCTATCTAATATGGAAACCATTCGGTAATAAAATGAATTGTCGAATTTTTTACGACGTCTAAATTCGAACGTCCGAATCAGCTTTAAAACGCTATAACTCAAAGCGATTATTGTATTTTGCTAATTTGATTTGTTCTCGGGTTTCCGGACACGAAGCGCTAAAAAAAAGTGTCGGCGATTTCCCATATTCAGTTGCTGTGAAAAGTTACAGAATATTTTCGAAAAAGGGAGAAAACAAATTGAAGTGATCGCACTGAAATGGCTCTTGACGAAAACGTTTTCGGAAATAAGAAATTCGCCGACATGTTTTTGTTGTTTATATGTTAGCCTAGCTTGTGTCCAAATTTGAGGAAAATCGAACAAATTCTCTTTGAGTTGTAGCTCTTTAAAGTGTCCCCTACAAGCGAAAAATTAACTTTGAGAAAACAGCGCTTAGAAAAACATATCGCTTCACAAACAAACTCCGCCCACAAAAGTTATACCGTCATTTCTCCGTCAATTTTCACTATTTTTCGATAATTTTTTTTTTGGATGAAAGTTCATTCTGTAAACTTTATTTTGACACCAAAAGAAATTTCAATAAATTTTCGATCTGAAGGTACACTGTAACCTTAACTCAGGACCTTCCTGAAAAAGTATAGGTAAAAACGGGAAACTGATCCTTACGGCAAGGAGAAGAGATTGAGGCAGAAGCGAAATAAATAAAACAAACAGTTGAATATATTTTCCCGATATTTCGATTTGCAAAACAAACCTTCTACGGGGGCTAAAAATAAAAATGAATACAGATATAAAAGGACCGTTACATATAAAACTTTTGAAATATGACGTAACAGAATAACAGAAAATGATTGGTAAGAAAGAAGCTAAATGAAAACCACTGTTATTATTATTATTATTACTATTAGATCAGTGAAAGCAAAACAGTACAATAGTTCTCATATTATGCTTATTCCCTAAAACTACACCACCAGGACTTGCGCAGACGTCTTCTATTTCGAATTTTCGAATTTCGAATTTTCGAATAGTTGGTGGTAAGGATTAGTAATTTTAGTGTATTTTGGGTGGGACAAGTATTTTAATTATGCTTTTTTACTAAAATTTAGTTAGAATTAGTAAGTGAAGAGCCACCTAGTGGAAAAACTAATAATAAAGTCTATGATTATTATTATTATGATGATGATGATGATGATTATTATTACTATTATTAATTCCTTCAATCGACATTTGGTAGACATAAGAGATGATAAGGGGCGCGTAACGTGAGAGAATACGAGAACGGTGATTCATTATAAGGGATGTGGGTTGATAATGATTGTTTGAGAAGTTAGAAACTTGGTAGCCTGTGCATAAATGCCTCCTATTTCCAATATTCTTCAGAGAAGAACTGTGAAAGCCTCTGGCACACAGTACTTTTCTGAAGAATATTGGAAATATATAGGTGGCATTTATGCACAGGCTACCAAGTTTCTAACTTCTCAAACAATCATTATCAATCGACATCCCTAACAATGAATCACCATTTTATTATGAATCATTATTACTTAGTTTATACATGTTTTTTGTCAGGATATTGATTTTCCAGTTGTCACAATTTGCAATCACAACGTCATCCGTCGAAGCAAAGTTTTTACAAACGAGTCTGCGATCCTTCAGGAGTATTTGAGAAATTTGCTAAATAATTCGATTGAAGGTTGGTACAAGAACTAGTATATTAAAATATAAATAGCCGACGCACGAAACATTAATTAGAAATTTTGATGTTAAATGTGGGATGGCACTTTCGTCGATTTTATACAGTTTATAGGATCTGCCTCCTGCAGTGCCAGAGGAAAATGGTGCACACTCATTTACCCGAAAAAGAGCCGAAAAAATTGAACCTTTTGTTACAATGCCGTACTAAATACACTGACACCTCTGTCAATTAACTGACTGTGTAATGTGTCCAGTGCACAATTGATTGATATTTTGACTTTGATTGTTTAATCCCTCTCTTCCTAAAAGTATTGAAACATAAACAGAATTTTACTCATTTATAATAATTAATTAACCCTATTCGGCCTGGTTTGGGGGGGGGGGGGGGAGGGGGCACAAAGTGCCCGCGCTAACTTTCAACATTCATTACTTCTTTAATATGTATTCAAACGCCATCAAACTTTGTGACTTTTCCTAAAATTTATCTGGCAACAATTTCATGACAATTTTTTGATCACGTGACTTCATATTTTTATGGCAACAAGATTTTGACAGCCATGTTTTCTGAAATTTGCATATTTATACCTTTGAATGAAGAAAAACAATGTTTGTTGGTATAACTTTTGTATTTTTACGTCATTTAGCGTTTATTTATTGGGTTTGATTAATTTTGCGTCAATTTGGACGGTTTTTAAGAGGTTTTAAAAAATTTCAGAAATCCAAGATGGCGGATCCAAGATGGCGGCCGTATAACTAATTACCAAAAAACTACGTCATATGACGTCATCACTCCATTTTGCGGACTGCAAAGGAGACAGTTTTAAAAGTTACGAAGGGAAATGTTCCCCCCCCCCCCCCCCCCCCCAGGCTCAGGAACTAAAAAAAAGCTAAGGGTGAATAGGGTTAAAACAATTGATTTTCTTCTTTTGCGTCCAGTAAAAGTAAACCTTTATATTAGGGGTGCAGAGGTGGTCAATACACTCACCTTAGTTCTACCGGGTTCGTTTCCCGGACTCGGCGTCCGGTTCTTCGTCCTTGCTCCGAGGGTTTTTTCTCCCCGGCCTCAAAAACCAAAATTTCCAAATTCCAATTTGATGTGGATCCGAGGGCCACATGTTTGTCAGTTGCAAGACTGTTCAGTGTCACCCTTGTCGCAACAGTTCAAAGTCGATTTATTTATTTTTCTATCTATTTATTTATTTCTATCATTTTCATTTACAAAATTCTTTAGGAGAGAATTCTAGTGATTCATCCCTATCCACCTCGAAACGCAGAGTGAAACAAGACATACTTGGAAACGTCAGCCGAGAAAAACAACAAACATCCACAATAACACCGACGAATATTATTAGATCAACCACTATGCATGCGTCTTTTTCGGCGTCATTCCCATCAACAGCTACGCCTTCGTCATCAACATCAAAAACGAGATCAAAGAAAAAGAAAAGAAAAAAGGCAACAAAGACAACTGAACCTTCAACAGAGAAGAAAAAGAAAAACAGGGCGTCCGAGGAGAATGAGGAACGTGAGTAGAAATTTAGGGAGGGCGTGTTTATTCGCATCATCCGTTTTCGTTTGTTTGAGTTGGCTTGGATCGTTCGTGTTTCCATGATATTATTTTGTGGAAAAAAAATTCACATATTAGACGTTTATATACCCTTCTGGAAAACGTTGAGAAAAAACTCAATTTGGAAAGAGATCATGACTTATATAATAAACGATTATTCAGCGGAATTAAAATTCTATAATATTTTTTTCCAGCACTGACGTGGACTGATTTTGTGACCAAGCAAAAGCGTATTCATGCGGCCTTAGCAGCCTGGCCTGATGAAGAACTGGTCAAACTGGGACACCAGTTCAAGGACATGTTTCGAGAATGCACGTACAGAGGAAAATCATGCATGTAAGTACTACGCTTCTCGGTGCCACGCTTCTCAAATTCTAGACTTTCATAATGTTCGGAATTGTTCGGAAGACTTCAGTTAAACTTTGGCATGCGTACTGTGACTTTCATAATTCTGGGCCGTTTCATCTAAATGTTCGGATTTTTTCGGAAGAGGTAACGTTCGGGAGTCTTCGGTGATCACGACTACGAGTAATGAGCCTATTACAACTCTTCTCGACTTTGCCAAATGAGTGCTAGTTATTCTTTTAAAAAAATTGCCTTAAAAATCTTGCACGATCTTTTAGTGAAGGATTTCCGGAAATATCTGCCAACCTTCCGATAACGTTAAAAAAGGGATATTGTCTTCGAGCTGTCTTTTCTGTCTTTTCAGTTCTTGGAAATCTTTGGGCGATGTTCGGAAATTGTTCTTAAGTCCTCGGATAACCTTCGGCAGTATTTGGTCTTCCACAAATTTGTGGGTTCACTTGAATTGGGTGTAAACTGAATAAACAATGACAACATAGAATCTTGCCGTGTATATAACTCTTGCAGCATTGTCATTAATTTGACTTAGTTTCGAGCATGCCATGTCATGTAATGTTCATGTTTTTTTTTCTTTAGGAAAGTCCGGTTTTGGGATACATTTTGGCATTATAAATACGGCAACTGCTTTTCCTTTAACAAAGTAAACGGTCTGAGGGCTGGAGGTCCGGGCCCTGCATATGGTAAGATGTTCCTGTTTTATGATTTATGTTGAAAACAAACAAAATTTACTCCAAAATACAAAAGTGTACCTGTGTAATTAAGAACTAATCTGACGATTATTAGACGTCGAGTAACCAGGCTGGAATACATAAAGAACTGTTCATTGAGGATCCTTATTAATGAAAAACACAGTTTATTCAAGGAGAAGCGCATATTTATTTTTCGCAAATCGAGGCCAGGCCATGTATATTTGTAATGTAACTTTTGCGCCTAAAAACCATAGTTATAATGCATGCGAGTATTAATGTAGAAAGCTGTTCGACTTGTATTCAGTAATAGCGACACCTTGGTATTCGTAATTATTTTAGTTTAGTTAGTTCGCCAAACGTGTACTTAAAACGTCGCGTTAACTGATGCTGATTTCGGTTTACAGTGGTAATTAAGCTGTTCAAGTTTGATTCTAAGTTACCGAGGATTATAAAAAAATGACGACAAATGCTCTTTTCAGGTCTGCTCAACCTTGGTTGTCTCAGTGTCTAGCCCACAAAAGAAAAATTAACGCGCTTATTCGAGGAGATTTTCGGTATTTTTAAGGGCGAAAGGGAGGGAAAAAGAACAGACTGGATATCTTTGCTACTGAAGATAGGATTGTTTGCTTTATAGAGCAGTTTTCAATTGAGTTTCGAAAGTAATTACACAATTGCTTTGGTTTTGCATTGCAACGCTTTGTGATTGGCTAAAAGATCTCGCGCCACTTTCTCGACCAATCAGAAGTAAAACCAAACCAATCGTGACTTGCTCGCACGCGTTTTCCCGCGCTTGGCGCCACCGACATGTAATTTCTTCGAGCTCTGATTGGTTCATTGGATTGTTTACGACTGCTGTGATTGGTCAGAGTAATTACTTTGGTTTTGGTTTAACGATACTCAAATGAAAACTGCTCTATAACAATCCAGTATTTCTGGAGAATTGTGACTAACTATTGACGTTTTTGTAAGGCTTGTTACTGGAAATGAACGTGCAACAAGACGAATACATTGGAGATTTGACGAAGGATGCTGGTATACGAGTTCAAATTGAAAACAAGGGAAAAGTTCCATTCCCTTACGAAAAAGGATTTAGCGTGGGGCCTGGGTCAGCAACGTCTGTGGGAATAAGAAAGGTTAGGAAGATTATCGAGAATAATATGTTGGAATTAATTGCCTCCATATATGATAAGTAAAGCTATCGTCTATATTATTGTTTACCCTTAAAAATCTAATTGGGTACACTTGAAGTTATTGTAATTTTGTTTTTGTAATGGAAAAAATTAAAATGACCTTTTTATTTCGTTAGGTGAAAATTAAGCGAGCCGATCCCTTTAATAATGGCAGTTGCATGGGAAAAGATGGCCTCAAAGATGGCAACATTTATCTACTCAAACACAATGCATCTTATTCCACAACCGTGAGTAGTAGCTTTTGTAAAACATTTTACGTGGTTTGCATATATACCACCATCGTTCCTTACTGTTTGATTTTTAATTCCGTTTATCTATTTAGGCCTGCAGAGAAAGTTGTCTCTCTGACAAACAAAAAGAAATGTGTGGTTGCCGTGAGTACCGATTTCCCAAAGACGCCAGCAAGAACGAAAGTGTTTGTGACATTTTTAATGCGACTGTTGGTACGTCAATCCCATTTACAATCTACGCACCAAAAGACTTAAGGACGTAGTAGTCGATTTATTGGCCTAGCCTGTTTACATCCATTCATGGGTGGGGTTTATTGGTCTGGCCTATCTACGTTCATTCATGGATGGAAGTTAGATGATGAATGGACTGATAGCGGGCCATGTCACCAATTTTTATTGTCAATTTAAAAGCCAAAAAATATATATTCGCATATCAATACGTATGGATCGAAAGAAAACCATGAATCACTATTATAAGCTTAAGTGTACTAAGCTGTTCTACGTAAGCCATGGACGGAGAACATTTTGTAACTAAAGGTGCTTATCACAGTTTTGACCAAACAACAGCCAAATCATCTTGAAATAAATTTGCTGCCGTCCGATCTCATCCTTAGTTCATTTATATGGTCAAGCGAGAGATCTGCGAAGATTGTCCTCTCAAAGGTTAACGGGGATTACTATAATTGACCCCCCCTCCGCATGAATTGTCCACGTGCTTCTGGCGTGCTTTATACATTATTACATAACAATTAAACGTGCAAGACATAAAAGTTTTATTGGCTATCCAATAACTCCTATATATATATATAGCTGTATTTTTGAAAAGGTGATCAACGAAAATTTACGCAATTTCACTACAACTAGCCCAAACATTGACCCCGGTCAGCCGGGAAATCACAGAGTAGAGAGAGAAAAAGTAAAGAGAGCGAGAGCGAGAGAAAAAAAGACCAGCAAGAGTCTTTAGTTTTTATATTGTGGGGTTTAGAGTCCAAGCACACTCACAAACGCTTACTTGGGGCGATATTGTTTTCAAAAATCCATACATCACTTCACGAGAGTTCAGGTAATAGTCAATGCTCCTCTATAGTTGAGCGCTCTACGATATCCATTCTACTCAAGTAACAAGAATTTATATATATACAGATATACCTGGATTTTTTAAACCGATGTCGCCCTAAGTAAGCGTCTGTGAGTGTGCTTCTACTTCTACTTCTACTTTATTAACTAATAAAGCGGGTAATGCCACATCGCATCAGTATAAAATAACAACTATGTACAATATTAATTAATACTAAAAATTATAAAATTAAAATAATAAATACACCATGTTAGAGATAACATTACATCATCAAATATTGTATATAATAAAAAATAATAAATAGAAAATTGCTTGGCTTCTAAACCACACAATATAAAAACTAAAGACTCTTGCTGGTCTTTTTTCTCTCGCTCTCGCTCTCTTTCCTTCTTCTCTCTCTTCTCTGTGATTTTCCAGCTGACCACAATATAAAAACTAAAGACTCTTGCTGGTCTTTTTCTCTCTCGTCTCGCCCCCTTTCCCTCTTCTCTCTCTTCTCTGTGATTTTCGGGTTGATCGGGGTAAAAAAAAACCTCGTTTGGGCTAGTTGTAGTGAATTGCTGTAATTTTCGTTGACCACGTTTTCAAAAATTCGAAAATATTCCTATCATTGTATTTTGGTTTCAGAAAAATGTTTGGCTGTAGTAATGAAAAAGTATCGGAAGTCAAATTTGGGTTGTAGCCGAAAGTGTCCCTCACCATGCAGGTAACGTAATTCAAATGAATTATTGCCAAAAAAAATAGAAGTCGTCATAAACGCAAAGGAGACTCCTGCCTTCATTAAACGCCTGCCCGAGCCTGCCCACATTTTTCAATCAGAATTCCCGGATCAAAAGTAGCTATTCCATTTGCTTTTCAGTACAACCCAGCAAATGTCTTTCTGTAATTCATTGTCATGATTTCCTGTGATGGTCGAAATACTCAGGTTTTGCAGTCTACGTTTTCAGTGGGTAAAATTAGGCAATACGTACACGTTAATTCTTACAGTCTTTCAAGCGATGACTTACTTTTCATGGTTTTCTTTTTCGCTTAAATCTGTTGTCCTTATTTACTTTGTAGTGAAAATGTTTACAAGCTGACGATATCCACATCAAGATTTCCTTCTTTGGCATACGAGGTAAACGAAAATGGGCTATCATATTTATTTACTATGTAGAATGACAGGGGAGGGGGAGGGGGAGATGGTTCGCTTACTATGAGCCATAATGCATTTGGAAACAAGTACTAATGTCGATGAAGGGACGGTGCTCGGCCGGGTCAGACAAAAAAGGTTAAATTTCAGCTGTTCCATCAGCTAATCCTGATCTACACAAAGATCCGGCTACAACACTGAATTTTATAGGGTTTACAGACTAAAGACTCTGAAGGTGCACATCTGAGGTCGAATAACGCGAATATTGTTTCCTAGAATAAGAAATTTTGATTCACCTAAAAACCCTTCACTAAGTCTTTTATGCTTTTACTTTAGTTCACCACGTACGATAAATGCTAAGCATGTTCTCAGGGTTATTTTTATTCGTGTTTTCCATTTCGTTGTGTACTGATTTTCAGTTTGTATTTGGTGCACAGGGGATCCTTCTTTTAGAAAAGAAGAAACTGGAGAGAAGAAACATACCACCTAACGACTTAAGGTTTGTACCAGCAATGAGAGAAGAAACATACCACCTAACGACTTAAGGTTTGTATCAGCAATGAGAGAAGAAACATACCACCTAACGACTTACGGTTTGTACCAGCAATGAGAGAAGAAACATACCACCTAACGACTTAAGGTTTGTACCAGCAACGAGAGAAGAGACATACCACCTAACGACTTAAGGTTTGTACCAGCAATGAGAGAAGAGACATACCACCTAACGACTTAAGGTTTGCGTTAATTGTAACATGTCACACAGATAAAGAAAGATATAGATGTCAGTTAACTTGAAGGTTTAATGTCGGTTTTTCCCACTTAATGTGCATAGCTTCCTTTAACTTAATTACCAGCCATATAGTCATATTAGCAATCACTTTTAATAGAGCAGTTTTCAATTGAGTGTCGTAAAACCAAAACCAAAGTAATTACTCTGACCAATCACAGCAGTCGTAAACAATCCAATGAACCAATCAGAGCTCGAAGCAATTACATGTCGCGGGCGCCAAGCGCGGGAAAACGCGTGCGAGCAAGTCACGATTGGTTTTGGTTTTACTTCTGATTGGTCGAGAAAGTGGCGCGAGATTTTTTAGCCAATCACAAAGCGTAGCAATGCAAAACCAAAGCAATTGGGTAATTACTTTCGACAGTCAATTGAAAACTGCTCTAAGATGAGCGCTTTATGAAACATTAAGAAACCCTTAATAGGGACAAACAAGTTGCCTATCTCGAGATACTTAAATACACAATAAAACCTATAGAGTCGTTAACATCAATTTGTAATCGAAATCGCGCTCTATATGTTGATCTCAGTTGCCTGTTAGGCAGGCTATGATGGACGGTGAAGTATGAACTGCTAACGCATAAGTTCATTAGTTTTCCTAACTCACGCCTGTCCCGGAACTAATTCTAGTATGACTATATCACCATACAGCTCTCTTGTTCCAGCGACGAATTCGCGGAAAGCGCGGAATTTATTTTGATTTTGAGCCTTTGGTGGGGCGTGGCTTTAGTACCACAATAATTATATAAGTTGCCAACACGTATCGCCGGCAAAACATATCGTAATCTTTTTAACGCAATCTGCCGTTTCTGCAGTGATAATCACCGGTTTTGTTCCACGGACGCAGACCTGCTACATTGGTGGCATGCTTTGGTTCCTCAAAAAGTCTTTTCCATATCGATGTTGTTACCTGACTGAAGGGTAACATTTTGAAGGCGAGCTCAGTAGTTAGTGTTATGAATTAAATGTAAGCGGTTAGACACTTATTTACTATTTTCATTTTCCTTTCAGATCATATTTACTTCAGCTAAATGTTTTCTTCGAAGAACTGAATTATGAAGTGATCGAAGAACACATGGGATACGGGGTAAACTACGAAAAATTATAAACTTAATTTATAATATGGAAAACAGAATATAATTAATAGATTATAATATATTTTAACTGTTATAAAACTTTGTAAAAGGAAATTCGTGTAAGTACGTACAGATTTTGCTATAGCTCCACTGGATAATTCCTCAAGGTTACAATAAGCTAGGATAAAAACGTTTAGTTTGAAGTTCTTTTTCATTGTTTCGTTGTTCCTTGTTCCTGAGAAAATTAAGAGACTTCTCGTGTTCATGTAGTTGTGGACTGTTTTTATGTTGTTGATTGTTTACGTAAGAAATATAGTGCATGAAAAGGTATTTTGTCTGCTGATTATAAGCTCTGAGGAGGTCAGGCTACGGGCTTTCATATCTTAGCAGAAAGACCGAACAAGCTCCGACAATTTGAATACTTTACCCGGCAGTGTGTACGTTTGGCAGATAGCTTTGATTTCATTAACGACTCTTCAAGTTGAAATCTTCAGTAGCGTATGTGTTGTATATATAATTTTTTCAGGTGGTCAGTTTCATATCAGACATCGGAGGTAATATCGGAATGTGGATTGGTGTGTCTGTGCTGACAATCGCAGAAATCTTGGAATTGCTGTGCATTATAATCCGTCGTGTGATCGAGAATTGCACTCAGCGAAGAAGCAAGATCCAAGTCGTCAAATAAAAACAAAACAAATGTAATAATCAAGGAACATTTTGGAATTCAAATGCACCATATGTAAATATATATATAGTGCACTTTCTATCAAATACTACTAATTCAGTTATTCTCCAACTTCGGAGAGATACAGTCGAATCTGCTGCCTGTACAACTACCAGCGGTCTTCTCGAATATGATCCCCTCTCCTTAGCGACCACTTTTCTTAAGTAAGAAAAATCACCCTGTCAAATCACTACGGTCAAATCCTCTCGTAAGCGATCACCATTCTTATGAGGCGCGACAACTCAGATAAGTTCAATGAGTCTATCTTCATCATGGGTCGTCATGGCAACGACACGAAATGCTTTTTCTATAAAAGCTGCATACATTGAAACAATAAGCCTCTTAGATGGATATGTTTTCATCGACGAGCGGCGAAAATCGCACATGTAGCCACCCAATCACAGTCGGCGCGACAAGCCTGTATTAATATAACATAAGTTTCAATTCCTTGAAGTTCTCACCAATTTTTTTTTGGCCGCACTGGCGACACGATAAAATTCCATTTGTTATTTGTTATTTGGAGCGCACATATGCACATATATTCTCTAAATTTAAAGCTTAGGTACTGTAATATATCGAGTCCAAGAGCAAACACAAGAACTCAAACATGGCAGTACCACGTGCTCTGCAGTTTAATGCCCATTATTTCTCACGTACTCTGACACAGCCCTTAAACTGAGCAAAGTGACTGGATCTTCAGCTTTTTTCATGATCCTAATCTTTCAGTTTTGTTACAGTTCGTAGCTTTATGAAAACAGGGAAAGCATTTTATATTTCTTAATCAAGACACTCAAGTTCAGTTATACAATAAACAATACTTGAAAACTTGGAGTTCCTATTCTACGTAACACTTAACAATAAATAGTTTCGCTTTTTGTGTAAAGCTGTCCACCGTTATGATAAGTTGTAATTTTTATGTGCAATCTATCTACTATAATACTAGAATATTCTTGTAATTAATCCACTGTGCTCCGACAAACATCATTATGATATCAACATAGAGGATACTGGCAGCCTTTTTTTGAAAGAAATTTACTTCAGTTTCTCTTATTTTCTTGGTTAATCTATTGCAAGTTTCTTGGACATTACTAAGTCGGAAAAAAATGTGTCGGAGGAAAAACGTTCCTGACACACAACAAACATTTACTTAGGATAGTTCTTACTTCCGTTTATCGAGACTATTTTCTTTGTATCTGAAGACGCCTGAATTACGGTCTGGAAAATTCTACACTGATGACTTAGTACAAAATCAGATCAATGCCTTTGTCTTTCTTGTTGTGTGTAATTTAGTGGCAGTTTCTTGGTGTTGCGATCACCAAATGACGTAAAACAAAAGATTTAAAAGAAAGTAAACAATACCCACACCACAACACAAAAGCTAACCAACAATAGTTTCCGCAACACCAAGAAACACCCAATTTAGTGGACTAACTACCCACTACCACGAAATCATCAACGCACGACACCACTGAAACGCATACTCGTAATTTAATCGTTATTTTCCTTATTTGGTGCTAGCCCAAAACTTGACCTGCACTGAGGCAGCAAAGAATACAGAAAGCAGGACGGAATGCCAACTCACAATCTGGGTAGTGTTACGTCATCAGAATGGAATTTTCCATGTCATCACTCAGACATCTCTTTTGCTAGTGTACAAAGACAGGGGCCAAGAAAAATCATGCACTTCGTTATGTTATGTTTTAGACATGACCCTGTAATGTGAACAAAAAAGGCACAGGCTGTGTAGCACATGTGTTGGGAGAGATAAATATTTAAAATGGATGAATAAAATAAGAGTGCCTAAATTGACGCATACAATGAGTCCAGAGCTTAGCTCTCTAGCAGTGGATTCTCTACTCTCCTTTTTCTTTTACCTATTTCACTCCGGTGAAATGTCGGCACACGGAGACTCCAACCCTTGAGTCTGTTGATGAAATCCTACTGAGTGTGACGATTTAAATGAATGCTACTGAGCAGTACTACTTTCCTGTGGTGCTGTTTCTTATGCTGTACAAGCTAGGTGGTTCTAACTTTTGAGACTGTGGATAAAATCCTAACGTTTGACCATTCAAACGAATGCTACTGAGCAGTACTACTTTCCTGTGGTGCTGTTTATTACACTGTACAAGGTGCTTCTAATTTGTGAGTCTGTGGATGAAATCCTACAGTGTACCACTCAAATGAAAGCTACTGAGCAGTACTTTCCTGTGGCGCTGTTTATTATGTTGTACAAGGTGGTTCAAACTTTTGAGTCTGGATGAAACCCTAAAGTGTGAACATTCAAATGAAAGCTACTGAGCAGTACTAAGTAGCCGACTCTTTAATCAAAGATGGTTTTAGGTGTAAAAGAGACAGTTAAAGGGTTAATATCTTTGTAAATTGTCTTCATTATTCTGTGGCTTCACGTTCACCACCTGTGACTTCTTCTTGGTGAAGTTTTTGAAGACTGTGACAAGCAAAGTTCCAGTGAGTTCAAACACCTCTACAATTGTCAACACTGAAATTCCGATCCACATTCCCATCACTCCACCGATGTCAGAAATAAAGCTTGCAGACTGTCAAAAATAAAGAGAAAAACGTTTGTAGTGATTCAGCAACTTAGCACCAGGACAATCCTAGAAGACGAATGATCCGATCGCTACATCGATCCTTCTGCTTTAAGTTTACATACAAGGGTTGTATGTATCTCAGCTAGAATTACCTTGGCGATACAACCTTTAGCATGTCTGACTGAAAATAGTAAGCATGTTCTAGGATCATCCTATTGTGCACCGCTGGAGAGTAGTGGAAAATACGCATAATTTATTTTAGTCCTAAAATATCCAGTTACCTGAATATTCTTGTATCCTAAGTTTGTTGCTCAGCATCCCAGGTTTTTCTTTCTCAATATCTCGTACATGTCCGAGTCCCGTATATCCATGTTGTTTACCTCAGAAAATTCCCTCATTCATATATATATTTTTTGCCTCATTAACCTTAAATGGAACCTCAGTGTTGTACCCACTTTCGGGATGTGTATATTAGTTGCGATTCATGATCAGTCGAAAGCATAATATATATTGTAACGATGTCATTAGTTCCAGGCTCCCGGGGCCCGCTCAGGGTAAAGTTCCCGGATGGTCTCCCACGTGCAGTTCTCTAAAACTCATGTTGTTAGCGATTAAATGAGTTGTGTTCTTCACGTTCTTTCGAGTTCATTTTCATACAACTTCGTTATATGCATATGATGTCAGAAGAAACCGTACTGAATTTTACCGATCCTAGTCGTGACAGGAGTGGATTTGATGGGTTTTTTGGAGCCATTTTTGTGATCTTGTTGAGTATCGTTCTGTGCTGTCCTCGTGGCGAACTGAATATGTCGACAACTCCGAGTGAAGAAGAAAGCACTACTCCTGCTCATAATCTGCCGAATACAGCTCAACCCACCGTGATCACTGTGCCTGTTAATATACCGCTGCCGGAAAAGCTAGACTTAAACGGTGGAAATCTCCCGGTTAAGTGGCAACGCTTCAGCCGAACGTGGTCGAACTATGAGATTGCTGCTCAACTCAAAGACTCGGAAACAAGTTAAATTCTTTGATTCGCACAAGAAGACTGTGCTTCAATGTGATGCGTCCATGCGTGGTCTTAGAGCATGCTTACTTCAAGGTGGCCATCCAGTGGCATATGCATCTAGAGCCCTCACTGCCAGTGAGGTAAATTATGCTCAGATCGAGAAAGAACTGTTGTCAATTGTCTTCGGCGTTGAGAGGTTTGAGAGCTATGTCTACGGAAGAAAGGTCCCTATCCAAACTAACCACAAACGGCTGGAAGCCATTATGAAGAAGAGCCTGCTGAGTGCACCGAAGAGACTGCAAAGAATGCTGTTGCAGTTACATAAGTTTGACTTAGAAGTAGCTTACAGTAAGGGCACCGAGATGCATATTACAGACCCACTAAGCAGAGCTTACCTGCCTTCAACCAATCAGGATGAAGAAGTCAAAGAAGATGTGTGGAGTGTTAATGACACAAGGTCACCAACCGAAGTGGAGGCCGAGTATGTGAATATGGCAGAGTTTGTGCGAATTCGTCAAGTAACTTTGTCAGAAATAAAGGATGCTACTGAAGCTGATGCAGAACTTGAGTCGTTATCCGCCGTCATTAAGCAGGGCTGGCCAGAGAGTTTGGCGTCTGTGCCCCCCTCTTTGCATGATTATTTTAACTTCAGGGAGGAACTGTCAGTTCAGAATGGTGTTGTGTTCAAGGGTGAAAGAATCGTGGTACCACGTGGTTTGAGACAGCATATTATTGACAAAATACATGCAAGCCACCTGGGCATTCAGGGCTGTCTGCGGAGGGCTAAGGAAGCTTTCTACTGGCAAGGAATGTACAAGCAGATTCCAGATTTTATCTCAAGGTGCAGCATCTGCAATAGTTACAAACCAACACAACAGAAGGAACCTCTGGTATGCCATGAAATACCAACAAGACCCTGGCAAAGCATCTCGGCAGACCTCTTTAAGCTCAACGATACTGACTACCTAGTTACCACTGATCGCTATTCTAACTTTTTTGAGCTGGGTTGGGTTCCAAGACCTCCAAAGAGATTATTGGTAAGCTGATGCCTCATTTCGCAAGATATGGACTGCCAGATAAGTTCACTACGGACAATGGGCCGCAGTTTGATTGTACTGGATTTCATTATTCAGAACTTTGCAAAAGATTTTCAGTTTGAGCACATCAAAACGTCACCTAGATATCCACAGTCCAATGGAAAGGCAGAGAACAGTGTGAAGACGGCAAAGTCTATCTTAAAGAAAGCTTCGGATGCGGCTTTTGACCCACATCTGTTTCTACTGGATTTTAGAAACACACCATCAGAGCTCGAGGGAATGGATAATTCCCCAGCACAGCGTCTTCTCTCTCTCTAAGGACTCGCTCTTTACTCCCCGTGGCTGGTCAGCTGCTTCAGCCAAAAGTTGTTTCTAGTGTGGTACAGAAATTGCAGGGTAGGAAACACAAGCAAGCTGTTTACTATGACAGAGGAGCTAAGGTGTTACACCCATTGAAGAATGGAGATGTGGTACGGGTCCTACCTCTGCCAGGTCGGTCTAAATATGGTTTAAGGCTCAAGTGAAGGATCAAGTGGCGGTACGATCCTACAAGGTCTGCACGGAAGATGGAAGAGTCTATCGCCGCAATCGCTCCCATCTTTACAAGGTACCTGAGAAATACCAACCCATCTCAGAAGATGATGCAGTGCAATTAAAAGGAGAAAGCCCGAACCCAACACCCGCGTTAAGCCCTACTGGGGATACGGCGTTGGTGCCTATTGAATCTTCGGCGCTGCAGATGTCCGATGCGTCAGTGACAGCAGAGGTTTCAAGACCGGACTCCTAGTCAGTGTCTGTTATTACCAGAAGTGGAAGAATAGTTTAAAGACCAACCTACTTCGACGATTTCATTGTCTAGTCTGTCTAGGGAGCTTGCCATCCCTGAATGCAGGAGAACTGAACAGTGAACATTTCGTACAGCTTTCTATTCTGGAACTCAATTACCATGTCAGATGTCAGTTATGATGATGAGATTCTATTTGTAGATTTCGTCTTTCGTTTCTGCTTGTTTGTTGTTTTCTATGTCTTGTTAAAACAAGGGAGATGTAACGATGTTATTAGTCCCAGGCTCCCGGGGCCCGCTCAGGGTAAAGTTCCCGGATGGTCTCCTACGTGCAGTTCTGTAAAACTCATGTTGTTAGCGATTAAATGAGTTGTGTTCTTCACGTTCTTTCGAGTTCGTTGTCATACAACTTCGTTAAAAATATATTGTTCATTTTTCGGCTTTTTACTGTCTGATCATGATAAAATGTAGGAAGCAAAAGGCATGAACCAACAGTCTTTCTTACCGAGTAAGCTTCTTCTTCCTCAATCACTTGATAGTTTAGTTCTCCATAGTAAATCTTTAACTTTAGAAAATGTTCACTGTAAGAAAACAAACGTGATACAATAAAATAACAAACACTAAAAATGTTCTAATTTTTTTGTCATTATTTCCTCGATTTAGCGCATCCCATCAAGGTGTCATAAAATCTGCGAAATGAATACCATACCCTCTCTCTCTCCCTAAAAAGCAAGGGTGAGGTAAAGAAGGTAGCTTTACTTTAACTTCGTTGCCAAGGTCTCTCTTCTTCCCGTCCCCTGGAGAGAGAGGTTGTCATAAGTGATGTACAGTAACAATTATTCGGTACAGCGGTCATTTCGCTTAGCGTGTTCATTAACGCAGTTCTCTTGCGTCATTCATCATGTCTAGTTCACGTGTAAAACACAACAGTAACTTATCCAAAATTTATTCTGGTTAATTAACATTAAAGAAAAAAAAAATGAAATTTAAAATAAGCGTTTTAAGCTCTTTTTCGTGAGAATACGGTATTTTATTTAGCAACACTCCAAAAACATTTCCTTATAATTCTATTATTTTACTCATCCTAAATCCGTGCTCACCTGAGTTCTCCAGAGAAATTGCTCATGTTAAGAGCTTTGTTTTCAATATCAGCGAGAAGAGAGTTCTGAAAAGATATACATCAAATAGATTTATTTCAAATCATATTTAAACAAAAAAGTTTTGTCACAAATTGATTGAGATAATTTAAATTTAAATGACTGAAAACTGACTGAAACAAAATTTGCTATAATAAAATAAACAAAAACAAAAGTGTACAGTATATATTATTTTACATCCCCAAGAAAAATTTCACCGTTGAAAAATCTGACATCAATGCATGCTGGTGATTTAGGTTTGTGTCGTTGTTTTGGAATTTCGTGTTTTATTAAATAATAGTTTTCCTTTTTTTAAACGTACAAAGTCCTGTTAATACAGATTAATAAAAGTGATAAAAAACTGGTTGCCCGAGATTCTAGATCTAAAATAGAATAAATTAATAGTAAAGACACAAACTCATACCATGTATTGTTTTGAAGGCCACTTTGCTAGCGATGATGATGTCTTAAAAGTATCCTCCCTTCACCATAGCGAAAATGAAAACAATAAAAACAATTAATCTAGTGAACTCTGATTTCGACTGATTTCATCATAATACGGGATTGATAAAACATCAACGGGTAACTAAACCATCGATAACAGCAAATTACTATGAACTCGACTGACAATTGATTTATAAAATACGTATAAAAGAAGTCTTAAAACAAGAAAGAACACTAACTAAACCACCACATAAAATAATTCTGCAAGTTTACCTGCATCTTTGTCTGCACTGCTCCCCGTGACTTTCACAGAAACCATCTTCAAATTCTTCCAACACTTTGTTGGCACAGGCCACTGTGAAAGGAAAGAAAACTTTGAATTTAACTATAAACTATGAACTTTTATTTTAAATTCTAGTGATTTAACTTTTAGTTTGCAACATGGTACATTGTCACATGCTACAACATGGAGCAACCGTGTATCGAAGTCTTTCGAAGAGGAACTATCGTGACCAACCTTTTGATAAATGGCAACCAACCCTTGGCTAAATGGAAACCGCTGGTTCCCTACCTCTGACTGACTTCCATTGTAATTAACACTGCATTCTACCCTCAACCGATCAGTTTTCGCCTTTTACGCTCTCCCTGCCTGGTTTTCGAAATTGCTGGGTGCACTCACTTTTTAACATAATTTATTTATCTTCTGATAATTAATTAACTCATACATGTACATCTTTGCCAAGTTGAACATGTATAATTTTTGTCTTGTAATAATAACTATATTTTTTCAATTAAATAAAAAATAAATAAACCTTTTGCTTAAAAAAAGCGGAACTATTCCGGCCCCCATATGATTCACATGGGACACAATTACAATACATGTCTTGAAAAGACAACTTACCCAATGATGCGTTTTCAGTGTTGCATAATCGGAAGTCGTTGTACTTCATCCAATACCAAATGCAGCCACACCTGTCACTCATTAATGTAGTAAAGCATGACATCTTGCAAGCCTGTACATGTAAGTTAACGTTTCTTTGTTAGTCACGAGAAAATAAAAATCTGGAAAATCCCCATGAACTTAAAACGTCTTACATTTCTCCTTCAATAAGGATAAAATTATACTTAGTTTAACAAAACGATAGACTGAACGATCCGACAAGACAAAACTCGTAATAGACCGACAATGAGTTCCTATCTAATTAATTAAATCTTGGTTCACATTCATATTGTAACCCTGTAATGGTGGCAAGGGTAATTTTACTAGCCAACTTACCATGGTAGTGTAGGTCACATTGTATTGTGCAAACATATTCTCCGCACGGAGCTCACCACGGGTCTCACAGCTTTTATTTGAAAATGGATCGAGCCTTCCAACAACAACCTGTGTATACAAGCAACTTTATTAGTTCATAACGATTGAAAAACACTGGAGAGAAAATGAAAACTCAGCGAAAACTGCATGTTACTTCTCATACTCCTCTCCACTCTTCACAGCGAGGATAAAAATTGATTTTTCCGCGGTGGGAGAAATCCTTGTACTTCACTAAAGTTTATATAATAAATCTGTATTACCTTTCGAAGCTCCATGGCTGTAGAAAAACCGGGAGAAACACTTTTTCCTTGCTCATAGGGGAAAGGCATATCTCCCTGTCCTCCGATGAAAACTCTTATTCCGGCCTCTTGAGAAAGTTCACTAACATATTCAGTCTGTTCAATGTTTATTTCCAAGGTGAGACCTGCAAAATAAAAATTAGTTTCCTATAATATAAGTTCTTATATGTTCTTCAATAAACGGCGCGAAGAAACGCAACACGAACAACCATCGCTCATGGGCAAGCTCATCTTTATCTGTCCTTTGTGTAGCTACGAGCAAGCTCTCGGGTTTTGCGAGGATTTTTTAGTTTTGAAATAACAAAAAGACAATTAAAAATATAACACAAAGAATGTTAATAAACAAATGGTCAATGAATTTGAATAAGTTGTCAATTTACCGAGACCGGGCGTTGATGACGTCACTACGTCGGTTTTCTCGCCGTTTTCGTCAATTCCTTTGTTGAACGTGAAGCAGTTGCCATAAGTCCTGTGCCAAAAACTCGTCCACGAGTTACGCAAGTCATCTTCTCTGAAATGGAACAAAGGTTTCACGATTCCAGTTTCAGTTCATTTTACCTGAAAACTTACTCTACTCAACCTCGTCCCAAGGGTCTTCTCCGCTTCCAAAATGGCGGGCGGGCGTAGAATCCCCTGGACAGGAAGACCTTAGATAACAACGGTCTGGACCACCTCGGACACTTATAGATCGTTTTCACGTGACGTCACGACAGATCCGCCGCCATATTGGTGGACCATTTTCGATTGCGTAATAGCAGTAATAGGGTGCAATGCAAGTCATATCCCCATATCTACAGTTGTCGCATTTTAGAAATGAATACTTCGGGATGTGAAGCAGTAGGGCAAGACATGAAATATTCTTGGGGGCTTAGTTTTAGCTTTTGGAGATTCGTTCTCGGACACAATATCAGACATTTGTCCTCCGGGTTTCGGGTTCGCTTTTTTTTGCTGCGATTTTTTCGGCTACAATCGCTTTGGCTTTTTTTGTTCCTTTTGATTCCTCTCTCTGTTCTCGCTGCGACGCTTGTTCGACGTTTCTTTTATCCTGTTCTTTTTTGTGTCGTTCCCGAGTATTAACGAAACCCAGTCAATATTATATCTATCCCTGTTATAGCCGCTTGTCCAGAAAATTGAAACAAAATATCTGGCTTACACACTATCTGCACTATCGTTCAAAACTCGTCCGTAAGGATTCTGCTCGACTAATAGCAGAAATCCATCGCGATCGCCTCTCTTGCGGCAATTTGTCGGTTTCTTTACTTTGATTCATAACTGCAGAACGTACTCAAGTGAAATAAATACCCCTATCTCGACCGCTTTTGCTTCCACATCGAACAATTGATCACAGCACCCGTATAATTAAGAGGACGCGACTCGGGTTTGTTTACAGTTTGGTCCACCAATATGGCGGCGTAGCAACGGTTGTCAAGATTTTTGTCACGTGAGTGAAAACGATCTATTGAGAATAGTCCTTTTTACAGTTGTGTGCTTGGTGACCTTGCCTTTGAGTGGAAGCGAGGCTGGAGGTGACCTTGCTTTGATACAGACCTTGGAGCTTTTCAGATGTAAATTTAGCTAGTTAGCATGTGAAAAGCATTATTAACGTATGCCGGAAAGGCAGAAAGGTTTGTATCAAAGCAAGGTCACCTCCAGCCTCGCTTCCACTCAAAGGCAAGGTCACCAAGCACACAACTGTAAAAAGGACTATTATATACCGTAATGTCGACACTTAGAATTCTATTTTCAAAAAATTTTTAAGTGTAAAAAGGAAAATCTAAAATCCCCACTCAGGATTGAACCTGTGACCTCAGCTAGACTTGGGCTTACATAGCCTACCGTACCAGAGTACCACCTAGCTTCTCGGGTTGTTTAGGCCTAAATTTAACTATATAAACTGCTAACCCCAACCCCAACTGAAAACTAACCAGATACTCCGTTATATAAGTCTCAATAAGGCGTCCGAGGTTGTCCAGGCCGTTGTTATCTGAGGTCTTCCCCCTGGACAGGGCTGTCAAAATGCTCCAAAAATCCTCTCATGTTACAAACATGAAATGTCTCCGTTTCATTTGAATAACGGTTTCAGTTCACCAGAAAACAAACAAAGCTGCCAGTGGCAGGGAATAAACTTCAAAAGCGCCATTTCATTGTGTGTCACGTGACAAAATATCCCATGATTCTTGGAGTATTTTGGATTGTTAAGGAATTTTGGTGTTCACAATTTTATTAACCACACTGTAGGTGTCTCACTAGTCCAGCAGCGGTCAAGTTTATATTTTAAATCTTGACATTTCAAAGTCAACGCGTAAATGAAACCAAAAACGTCAATACCAGATAAGAGAAAAATGGCTGCTCAGCCAAAGTCAGTAAGCATTTTACCTGAATATTCAAGAGCTACGTTACATTATCAGCATAATCCAGACTTAAACTTAAGCTATTTTAGGCTGGAAACGGCTAGTCCCAGTGTAATTGTTATAGGACCCATTCGCTAGCACTTAGCATCCCGAGGATAACATGTAGCGTAGAATTCCTAGACTAAGAGCCATCCGAAAGGTTAGTTATGGATCTTAAAAAAAGGTTGGACGATAAACGACACTCAAAAGCAACCTAGTGTTAACTATGGTATGACGGTGCTTTGAAAAGTACTTTTCTATCATATTTCGAGCTAGAACCTCCAATTTTGCGGTCCATTTTACCTTATTCAGTAAGTTTTTGAATGGATTTTAAGCGGTTTTTACTGGTTTTTACTGGCACTTTTCTAGTGATGCCAGAAAGTTGGACTGAAGGGTTCAAGAAAGGGGTTTAAGGACTGTTTTGACTGTGACTGGAATTCTTCATATGAGCAAACTTCTGATATGGGATAAATTGCCCACTCTGATGAACAGACGACTTCAAGATAACTCTTACAGTTTAAAGTTGAGAATGGGCAGTGCCCGTGGATATCAAAGATATTTTTGAAACAAATAATACTGGTAGTTTCTTGGTGTTGCGGATCAGGGTGTGATCACCAAATGACGTAAAACAAATGATTCAAAAGACACTGAACAATACCCACACCACAACACAAAAGCTAACCAACAATGGCTTCCGCAACACCAAGAAACACCCATAATACAAAGTATATCTTAAGGGTTAATGAATTTATGATTCCAAGATTTAATACTGTCAGTTACAGGAAACACTCCCAAAGATGTTGTTGCGATTTATTTGAAATCAAACATACAGTGTTTTTTTTCTTGCAAAATGTGTATGCCATATACCATATTTTAAGATGTTCGGGCTATGTAGGATTTTTAATGCGAAATCTTCAACGCGCGATATTTTACTTCAACTGATTTCTAAGATTCTTGTTTATCGTTGTCATGGTAATATCGATTTTACCAGAATATATATATAATTAAACCAAACTTCAATTCAGAACCAGTTAATAGTAAAAATATTACGTTGATCTGACTTGGAAAAGACCGCTTAAAAAGCCGATTGAAAAATGTAGGAAACCTTAATATTCACAGTGTTGACTTCCATGACGTCACTATATACTTACAGACAATCGACGTGATGGTAAGAGCAGCTCAAAATCATGTCATCTAACTGGTGTCCGTAGCTCTTGAGGGATGCTACGGGGATTCGGGTAAGCTCTTCTAGCACTTTTTGAATTAGTTTGTCTCTATCCGAAAGGTCGTCAATATTCGGTAGTGGATTATTTATGTTACCACTAGCTTTTTTCTTCTTTGTTGCAGTTGCATTTTTCTGTTTTGATGCTGCCAAATCAGCAAAAAAACAAGAAGTTAATAATAATAATAATAATAATACACTTTATTTAAAGAGGGTAGCAGGGAATAGTTACAAAAGTAACTTAACTAAGAGATTACCAAAATGCATTTTACTATTAGGGCGCAGTTATTTTCAATTCTTCTTTTTTATGGCTATTTTAGTACATTTCCAGTCTCGGACAGAAATGTTGGGACGCTTGACATTTTCTCCGACAAATGATCTTTGTCGCCGCCTCCCCCACCCCTCCACCAATGCTTTTATGCGTAAGAGGTTCTAGGACACCCTTCCACAAAATTCCACAAGGGGATTTCATTGATGACTGCCGCTTAAACGCTACCCAAGCGTGTGCGATAATGGCGTGAGCTCGTTAATTTAGTTTAGTTGAAATGAACCGCTTTTTAATTGAATTTTTTTTCTTTTTTTCGAATATACGATATATTTTTAATGGAATGAGTTTTCTTAATCGAAATTAAGTGTCTTTTTTTTTAATCGAAAGGAATAATGTAAATAGTGTTTTGACTGAATAGTTTTTTGAGTGAAATTAATTGTAAAATAAGATTTTTTAGTTAGCTTTGTTATCAATAAAAGATTTGGTTATTATTTTCATGCATTTTACCACAATGATACTTTGCCTAGAGAGGGGAGGTGGTCTTTTAACCAGTAGGTAAATAGCTATACGTTCTATTTTGTATCCATGTTTATGTAACATTTAAAATTGCAGATATACTTATTTTTTATATGTAATATTTTTTTTTTAAAGAGGGCCACAAGTTTATCAGTTTCTATTAACTCATGCTCAGTATCTAATATGATTACATTATTACAAAAATTATGCAATTACCAAAAAAATGCTGACTTATTACCTCCCAGTACTTCAGGAAACTTCTGTAATATTTCGTTTGGAAGTTTTGACTTGCGAATGATGTTAAGATTGCAGATGGTAACTTGAGGAAAGGCAAGTTCCTGCAAAATAGAACAATTATCCTATCACGTACATGCATGTGTATTCCTAAAAGGGCGTTAGCTCAAAATTGTAACAAAATCTCTATTATATAAGCACAGAAAAATCAAAAAGGAAAAAAAATTAAAGCATCACGTAAATTTCTACTTAATGGTTTTAAATAATCACACTTTAGGATTGTCCATTTATAGCGCGGATTTCATCCACAAACTCCAACGTTATAACTTACATTACTCGTATGAAGTTAGAAGGGAAATTAAGAAATGACAATAGAGGAAGAATTAAAGCTTTGTGCCCACGGGCTTTTCTTTATATTTCATCTAAAATAAAGGACACTTCATCAATATGAGATGACTGACATTTCAGTAAGTGTTTGCTCAAACAGTGGAGGCGCGGTGGTGTAGTAGTTAGCCTGTGCTGCGGTGTAGTGGTTAGCCTGTGTGGTGGCCGTAGTGGTTAGCCCGTGCTGCGGTGTAGTGGTTAGCCTGTGCGGTGGTGTAGTGGTTAGCCTGTGCGGTGGTGTAGTGGTTAGCCTTTGTGGTGTTGTAGTGGTTAGCCTCTGCGGTGGTGTAGTGGTTAGCGTGTTTGGTGGTGTAGTGGTTAGCCTGTGCGGTGGTGTAGCACGTCATTGGCGTGTCGGACATTCAACCTGAAAGTCGGTGGTCCGAGCCTGTTGTTTCCTTAGACAAGAAACTTTGCTCCACTTTGTCTCTCTCCAATCATGTGTATAAATGGGTACAGGCGACATAATTCTGGTAATCCTGTGGTGGACTAGCATCCCATCCAGGGGGGAGTAGTAATACTCTCAATCGCTTTATACTACAGAAACCGGGTTAAGTTCCGGAAGTTGGGAGCCATAAGGCTTGTGAAGACTTTACCTTTCCTCCAAACGATTGCTTTCAGCGTAGTGTCTTTTAAAAACTCCGATTTTGAGAGAAACCAATGCAAATGTTTCAATCAAACTGTATAGAAGAAACGTTGTTGAAATATAGTGTCGCAATATCAACTACGGCCAGACAGCTATATCTTAATAAACCATTTGAAAACAATGGTCACGCGACACATCTCCGCGGTATAACCAGTACCTTACGCATGCGCGGAGCAATATCACTCAGAGTGGCAGCCATGGACAGCTGTTTCGTCCTTGTTAGAACTCATCAGCGTGGCATAGCCAGGCGTAAAAGTCTCATAAAAATTATCGACAAAGACGAAACAGCTGCCCATGACTGCCACTATTCGTGTGATATGGCTATGCGCATGCGTAAGGTACTGGCCAAACCGTGGAGATGTATCGTGTGAACATGGCTTTCAAATAGTTTATCATACGGCCAGACAGTTATACCTTATCATGGGTGATTGTTATTCTTGTTTTCAGTGGCCGAGTCATGTATTGCTTCGTGATTGTAGCAAGCTGCACAGCAAAGATGACAAATGCACCACAGCAGATTATTAACCAGAACAATCTCCGTGTCCGCGATTCAGTGGATGCGGCTATTCGTCCACAACCATGCGCAGTAGTGTGACCAAAGCATCGGAAAACATGCTCTTTTAATTGTCTTAATAATCCATCTCTTGGCGGACTCGGCTCTGGGGATGTGGACATTTCTTGGTTTTGGTTCATCCTACAAACAAAACCTGTTATTAATTAAAGGAAACCTCCATTGTGAAAACAAGTTGATGTTAAATTGTTGGAAATAAAGCCTAAATTTCGATTTTTTTACAACAAATAGGAAGAAAATGTCAGTGTACAAGAAAATGGACATGAATACCGCCAATTTTTGCTGTTAAAATTGTCGCGCGCCGCCATTTTGAATTTTTATGACGTGTTTAGGTTGCTTCTATTGTTAAGAATCGGCGTTCTTTTGTTTGGAATACTTGGGCAACCAAATGACGTCATAAATATTCAAAATGGCGGCGCGCGGGAAATTGCAAAACGAAAATAGGTGATATTCATATCCAATTTTTGTGTACACTAAAATTATATTTCCACTTGTTATTAACATAATTGAAATTTAAACATTTCCAACAATTTCACGTCAATTTGTTATAATAGTGGAGGTTTCCTTTAAAGCTTAACTCGACTACTTTTACCGAAACAATTAAAACAACACACTTGGAGAATTCGATTTAGGTAAAATCCCGGTTATCTGAGCCCCCCTTCCACTCATAATCCCCCCCCCCCCCCCCCCCCCCCCGGTTATAGACTTATCAGTTTGATTACAAGAAACATTATTTCAGTTGTACTCCGTTCTGTTTCAAAAGCCTTCATTGGAAATACTTATGTATTGATGTATAACAAATTCAAATTCGGCGGGATATAACCTATTTCCGAAACCACTACAACAAGGCAAAACAGAACTAGAGTGTTTAAATTTGCATTCAGAAAAAGATCTCACCTTGTTCTTAGTATACTGCCATACATATTTATAGAGGAAAATGGAAATTTCAAGAAATTAAAAGCCCTAAGTTTGAAAAAACAACCCTCTTAAACAAAACAATATTAGAGTTTCTGAATCATTGAAGCATCATAATTTAAAAACCAGGGGCCGGATTCACGAAGCCCTCCTAAGTTAAGACATGTCCTAAGTATTGTTTCTTAACAATAGTCTATTGTCATTCTAACAATAGGCTATTGTTAAGAAACAATACTTAGGATATGTCTTAACTTAGGAGGGCTTCGTGAATCCGGCCCCAGGTTGGCTTCTACGCGTTCGGTTGTTAGGTCGACCATTAGTTTGTTCATTTTAGAGAACATGATAATCAGCCTTAGCGACGTTTCCGTGTCTGTGCTGCCCTCCCGCGAGAGCTTATCATATTAAAAAGTTCTGAAACATATTTTGCTGTATCATTGTTTGCTAGCACCCTTGAATTGAGTTAACAACAACAACAACAACAACAACAACGTTTTTTCCTACTGTAAAGTTACAAAGATGTATACAAAGATGTTATACAAAGATGTATACAAAGATGTATACAAAGATGAATACAAAGATGTTAACCATAAATAGTTTTTTTAACTGGTTGGAATATGGAAAATATTGGAGTATTCTCTGGAGCAGAGCAAACGATGCCGTTTAGCCGACCTACAACTTGAAATTAATACCCTGTTCCTACAAATATGTCTTTGCTGGAGTACAGTTTTAGTTGCAGCTGCCGCATGAGAAACGATTTCAATCACATAGGAATAACTTAAAATACACAGTAAAACCAATTTTCTAATTTTTCCATAAAAACGATAATGAAATCCTCCTGTCGAAAAACCAAGAATGAATAGACGTTTATTATGAAACAGTTCTCCAGTTATATTTTTGATGGAATTGCGTAGCGAGTGAACTGACAGGGTTACTTGAGTATGTCTGCTTTGATTCTATTGAGGAATTAGGGCACCAGGGTTATTTTCGGTGGATTTATTCGCTTCGAGAGGCGGGCACTCCGGAAATCACTGAGTTTTCTGCCTTGTCTTTTTCTTAGCAGTGGGACACCCAAGTAACGATAACTCGCCGAAATCGCGTTAAATCGACCCGAGGAGCAGGCAAATGACAAAGAATACAACACAACACAGCAACAGGGAACAAATTTTTGCTTAATAAAAAATTTACAAACGGCGCACCGGCCATACATCTGTATCTTAGTATAGATCAAAACAAATACGAAACAGCAAAATGGTTTTAATATTTAACTCGTAAAACAAAATAAAATAATCCGTAAAATAACCACTGAATCAAAGAAATCAGGAGCAATGTCAAGTTACCCTATACGTTGTCTGAGAAAAAAATCGATACAATAGAAAAGTACCATGTCGCCAGCTTGTTTGCCAAAATCATTTTTAGTTATGTAAGCGTCAGAAGCTGAACATAATTAGAAGTATTTAGCATGGAAAAACGTTTTACAATATACACAAGAAAGACGCACGATATCCATCGCCTCAGTGATTAAATGGCCCTTTTTATACTACTGTAGAGTCACATTATCCGGTTGGGTTTTACAAACTTGGGCAAACGTCGTTGATTCATCTGCTTATTCGTTTGTTTCTGCAGTCGGTTTGTTACAAAGACAAGAGTCGCCCCGCCATCATGCAGCTTTTCAGTTCGCCTCTGTCAGACAAGACTCACAAAAGACGACGGTTCGAACAGACGCATAATTCGTGAACAAAGATAGTTCGTTTGATACATCATTTTCCCAAAAACGTAACGTGACTTATGTCTAAAACAACGTTTTATTTCATTATGTAAAGGTTTATGATAGGAGAAAGGAAAAATAAGAGAAGAAGCTATTTTAAGGCGCGATGCGTGAAAAAAAATAATCTGTTCTATTCAAGTTATATAAATATTTCCTTTTTTCTGCCGCTTAATATATATTATTATAGAAAACACCAAAATGTAATAAAAAAGACACAAAATTGCTTTATGGCAAAAAAAAAGGAATACAATGAAAGCAACTGAAAAATATCAAACACTTACCTTTACAAGACGAGTGTGGCCGGTTAAACAGGCCTTACATTTGCCGGCGGAGAGTTAGAAGGAAATCAATAATTCACGTAGGTAATAATCTGTTGACAATAATTCGCCGTTAGCATTTTGAATATTAGTAATCTTTGCCAAAGGCTGACACCAACGAGGCCATACTGCTTCCAAAAATTTAAACGGTTATGAACTGTCTGATAGTTCTTTATTTTTATTCAGACAGTTAAATACAACGAAAAAAAAACAAGTCGTATGATTTTTCGTATTCTGCTATAGGATTAAAAAGAATACTAATACACGAGAAGAACTGTTAATAATTTTTTGGCTTTTTGTCAAAATAATAAGAGGCAATTTCCAAACAGTTTCCAATTTAAGATTGACCGCAACATATCTTTGAAGCATATTTAATCAACAAGTGATAATGTTCCATCAGCGGATCTAAACTTCGGATTTAGCATACAAATACAAGAAAGCCACTGAGCCAGATTACTATTTCAAAGTTTTATTTTATTTGTTTTTAAGCCTCTAAAGGTTCCTAAGGCTTGTTTACTTTTAAAAAATACATGCACTTTATTCATGGAGTAGCATTTTACTGCTTTCAGTCAAGTACAAGTCTTCTGTTCTGTATGACTGGAGAGTTAAGAAAGAGAAACATCTGTCACTAGTGAATCCCATATTAACCGGCAAGAGAAATCTAACCTCTTCAAACAAATGAATCTTTCGATTTCGTATAATTTATTTCTCTTGTTTCAGAAGTTGTTA